>BSBK01002636.1:0-220737 GCA_027943335.1 Chamaecyparis obtusa
TACATATATATATATATATATCTATATATGTGTATATATATATATATATATATATATATATATATGTATATATATATATATATATATATTATTATATATATATATATATATATATATATATGTATATATATATATATATATATATGTATATATATATATATGTATATATATATATATGTATATATATCTATACATATATATATAGATATCTATACATATCTATACATATATATAGATATCTATACATATCTATACATATATATACATATCTATACATATATATACATATATATATATATATATATATATAATATATATATATATATATATATATATATATATATATATTTTCAAGATTTTTATTTTTATCAGCAGTATGGGGGTACGCATATGTGCAACTCTAGTTCTCTCCAAATCTATTAGAAGGCATAAGGAGAAAGTGAAACTGCATAAATATACTTTCAAAAATTTTCTCGATATCATTGAATGTCTTAAATTTTCGTTGATTCATAGTAGGAGTTATGCAGGGGGTGGAATTTAGCCAACGATTATTTTTTCTATTTTTATTTTTTATGCAAATTATCCTTTTGGGGAGAGTTCATATGATGTAGTTGTTTTGCTTTCAATTTTGAGCTTGGAAGCCCAAATTAAACTTTTTTGTTTTGAGATTTTTTTGGTCTAGAATTCAAACTTAGTTTTTTTCTCTTAGCTCTAGTTTGGCTTCAAGCTAGAGCCATTATTCACTTTGTCTTTTACTGTTGCAATCCCCAATCTTGAATGGGCAATGGGAGGTGAAGTAGTTATTCCACATTTTCTTTTAAAATCTTAATTTAAAGCATTTTTGCACTATTTCCCTAAAAATACCAGCTTTTCATAAATAAAAATTCTCTAGTTGTGTCACCAAGGAGGTAATTCTATTGGAGATTTGCCAGCAAGCCAGTGCTGACTGTATGTTTGTCATTGATGACAACATATTGGTAAGTAGCATGCGTGGAAGAATTATGCAGTAATATTTTAGTATATGTAGCATGGACATGTTATCAACATGATATCATGGACGTAGATGTAAATTGTTAGTACAGATAGTTATGTAGCAGCATGTGTCAGCAGTGTTCCTGACAGAGTTACAGGCAATGTTCTATGAGTGATTGTCTGTACAGTTATCATGAAGCCTTGCACATTTAGATATGTGATGGAGACATGTTAGTGATGTTACATTCATGGACACAGAGTCTGATGTGTAGTAGAAGTGAAGTTATGCAATCACTATTCACCAGTTGCAGTTTCCTGTGTTTATCCAGAAGAGCCAATAGAGATTATATTGGTACAGGAGTTGTGCCTATCATTTCGGTATGCGGTGCTTGGATTAGTGTGTTGGAAAGTTGGCTATACTAATGTATATGACTTAATATAGTGTTGTCATTAGGGCAACAAAGTCATATAGTAGCTTGGAGTCAACGCACTTGATGAGAAGATCAGAAATCGATTAAGTGTTGAAGACTGTACATTGTACAGAGTTCCTGAAGCTCAGAGCATCAGCACACGTGCGTACCACCAAGTTATGGTGTGCGCCCTAGAAGTTAAGTTGGTTAGACTATATTCATGCTTATTCTATGAGCACATGATCAAATATGCAAGTATGAGGAAGATACAGACAGTTGAAGTTACACAACCAGTATGTGCCAGTGAAGAATAGAGTAAGCAACCGACTGTTATCATTTGAGTTGCAGTTATATTCTAATGGTGTAAAGGCTATCCACCAATTGTAATTAGGTTTCTGACATGCATATATGTTTTTTTTTAAACATGCTTGAGCCAATTCATTTGGAAGCATTGTATGTAATAGGTTTAAGGGCTGACCTAGTTGTTTATTTTGTATGTGCATATAAATATAAGATGCGCCCATTGTAATTGGAAAGGAAGTTGATATAGAGTTGTGAGAAGTAGAGCAGAAGTGTGCGAAAAGTCTATAAGATTTATTAGAGCTTTGCAAGAGTTCAAAGCATCAATGCATCAAAGGAACTGATCTGCCAAGCAGTGTCACAGTAACAATTTATTCAGAAGATATAGTGTGTATCTGAGATCAGAAGGTTGTAGCCTTCACCACTTGAGCAGTGAGCTCTAGAACAGTGCGTCCACTCCCCTAATAGGGACTATTGTAAAAGACTCCTAACAGGGTCCGAACCTTAACAAGGTCTACTGTACTTAATAAATTGTACAGCAACTCCTAACAGGGTTAAGGATCTTCTAACAAGGATCATAAAACACTAGTACAAAATATTAGTGGGTGTCAATTCCCACCAGGGTTTTTACCTCTTTGGGTTTCCTCGTAACCATATTAGTGTTATGTGTTGATTTTGTGTTTCATGTTTATGTGGATGTTCATTTCAGTACTTAAACATTTAAGTTCAATTTAAGATTAAGTGAAAAGTTAAAATAAAGTGAACATTGATTCACCCCCCCCCCTCTCAATGTTCCCATTCCTAACAATTGGTATCAGAGCTCTGATCCTCGACAAAGAAGTTTAACCACTTGAGGAGATCATGGACAAAGTAGAAATGAAACATGTGAAAAGAAATCTGGAAGCTGCTCTTGAAGACCCAAACAAATCTAAAAGGGAAATTGAAGAACTAAAAGAAAAACTCAGTGATGCTCAATTAGTTATCAAAAGGCTAAGAAAGGATTTGAAAGAATTCTCTACTAGTGATCTAGGGACAATGGTAAAGAAGATGAATGAATAAAATGCATCCTTAAAAGAACAAATTGAAGAGTTTGATGATAAGTTGATTAATAATTAGGAAGTCTATGAAGAATAGGTCAAAGAGAACCTTCAACTTAATGAATAATTAAGGCAAGCAAACATGGAAATCTTGGAGCTAAGAAACAACAAATAAAGCTTGGAATCTGAATTGAAAGAAGAAAAGAATCACATTGACAAATTACACACCAGTTCTAATTTGATAGAATCTCAGTTGTATGCAAGAAGAGCCAAAGGAGATACTAGCTGCATTGGATACAATGAAGCACAAAATCAGATTGATAACATGCAAGCAAGAATGAAAGCACCAGAAGGCACCTCAGATACTAAGGAGACCAGAAGTCAGACTAAGGATCATATTGAACCACCTAAGAATGAGCGCAAGCTAGTAGACCGCACTTGTTATGCATGTAACAAGCATGGACACATAGCAAGGAGTTGTACAGAGGTAAGACCTTTTAATGGTTACTGTTATTCATGCAATAAATTTGGTCATAGAGCTATGAATTGCAAGACAAGTCAAAAGAACAGGATTCAGTATAATTAGAGAAATCAGAATCAGTCAAATGAAAGAAGTTCTCAGAATGTTACATGTCAGATATGTAACTATAATGGTCACTCAACTAAACAATGTAAAATGGTGACCCATGTCAATGCACCAAGGAATATAAGGCCTCCAGTCATTTCTCACTCTTGTAACAAAGCTGGACACATCTCAAAGTTTTGCAGATCAAGGACGCAAGGTTAGAAAAGCCCTAAAAATCCTGAAGAACAAGTTTTGGATCCCGAAGGAGAAGTCAATTTTGTGAAAGCTTCAGAGGATGCAAGCTTGATTTGGTCATAAGCAAAGAAGGACAAGGTTGATGAGTATGTATTGGATGCATCCATAGTGGACGCACCCTCTACATCTAGATGTATGGCCCTCAAGGTCATAGGGGGAGCTAATTTAGCTCTAGACCCCTGTGCGGCTGGTATACTCACTCTCAGAGTATGCGCCTTTGGACTTAAGCTTTTAGAGACTATAGAAACCTTTGTGCAAGAGTGCACTAGCTGATTGTTTGCAGAATGAAAGATAGAAATTTCCAAGTGACAACCTGGTTTACGCGATAAGCATTAATGGTAGAAATTCTACTTTAAAGTACACAGAAGTTAGAAGATCTCTCATTTCATTTGAATTAAGAGTGATTGAAGAGAAGAAGAGTCTTAGAAGTTGATTGAGAAGGATTGTAGTTTGATTCATCAAGTGATTTGTTGTGCATTTGATCGGTTGCAGAAACCCTAGTTCGTCATGCCAATTCAGAATCTCCTAAAAACCCTTGTGAAAGCGATATTCAAGTAAGTGATGGCTACTCCTATAGTATTTGATATTGCAAAGAAGAAAAGATATGTGTTTAAGAGACATCCATTTAAGTCTACACTAGATGACTTAGAAGGGGCATCCTCCCGCACACCTATGGGCGTTATGCATGTCGAGGACATTAGGGGCATACATCTACTGTAAGAAAGAACCAATGGGATTGGACAGATTAAGGGTGCACATGGAAACCATGTTAAAACCAAAAAAAACCTTCTTGGATGAGTATGCACGGTGGGATAATCACCCTATAGTGGAGTATGCTGCAGCATATGAGTTCTATGAATTTGAATGGATCAAGATTCTTTTGTGTAGGATTCACAATGACCTATTTTGGATAGGTGAAGTGCTAGCCAGAATTACCAATGACCTAATTCATGTAATGACAGGGCTTCCAAATACAGGCGTCATCCTTCCAGTAAGTAAAGATGTGAGGAAGATTTTTGAACAGACTTGCAAGTCTAGGAGTGATAGGCGCGGTATGACCATTGAGCCTATTGAGCAAGATGACATCAAATTGATGTCTATGATACTTGGATATAGGTTTCAACACACCAACAGGGTGAATAGGGTGTTTGTGGCCACAATTATTGCAGCCATAAGAATTGTTAATGAAAATGGAGATTTCAACCTGTGTGAAATCTTGCGTGCATAGCTAATTGATAACATTAAGGCAATCAAGCATGATAAGACCAAAATATTCAGATTTGGGTCTTTGATTATCTATATGTACTTCCATATTGTTGGAAAGGTGTCAGATTCATACCTAGACAAGACTATTCCTACCATGCCTCATATATCTTTCAAAGCATCTACAAAGAGCACTCTAAGAGACTACATGACACTAGAGTTGAAGACATTCAGGGTCAAAATGTAGATGAGGTACAGGATACCAAAGAGCATTGTTGAGAAATACAAGGACTCAATGTGACCTCTAAATCAGGCACAACACAACATGGTCATTATTCACTTGATAGAATTTGGGAGAGAGTATGAAGAACTCAATCCAAATTCCATGGTGAGGTGACCTGTTGCCTCCTATGTGAATGGGGTGTTTGAATACTCTCAGAACGAGAGCCAACAGCCGGGAGACCAATTCAACAATGGAGGATTTGAAAGCTATATGAGCAAAATGAAACTAAGCTAAGAATGAATGCAATTAATCTAGAAAACTTTGAAATAAATATGAAATGCAGATTTTTAGTTGATTTTGAAATAAAGATGATATTAGACTAAGAACAAGTAAGCAAATTTAATCTAAATGTGAAATGCAATTACACTAATATGAGAAATTAAACTAGATAATGCAATAAAAGAGCTTTGAAAATAATGAGATATGAGACTAAAATTCACTATAGTGCCTTTACTCTCAAAAATTGTCCTCCTGAATGAGAAAAAGAGGTCAAATAAATAGAAGAGCCAAGAGGAGGAGGAAGAGTTTCTTGATTCGAAACTCCTGACCCTTCATATCCCTTTTGGGACAAATAAGCATGAATTACTTTATTAAAAGAATGGAAAATGCCACATGAGGACCTTTCGAATATCTCAAATTATTAATTCAAGAAAAGGTGTCCATTCAAATAACAAGCAATTAATTAATTCCTTTTTATGTGTAATTAGCTAAAGAGGGTAGATTTTAATTTAATTAGAAAGCACTTAGGACTTTATAATTAAATTAATTTATCATAGGGGTAATTTAGCCAATTAAGTCTAAGACTTTAGGAATTAATTTAGCGTTTGATTATTGCAATTTATGGTCTTTGCAATTGACATCAAGTCAAATTAAGTCAGATATGAGAGAAAATTACCTAGGGAACTAGGACTTTGGTGATGTAAAATCGAGATAATGCACCAAAATTGATGAAATTAAATAGGTGCCAATTTTGGGGTATTACATTTGCCCCTCTTTGAATTGATGTGCGAACAGTGCATTGATTCAAAGAATAGTCTGAAGTGACAGATGAAAGCAGATCAAAGCATAAATTTTTTGAAGTCTAAGTTAGATTGTGAAGACAACGATCTTAGAAGAGAACCGGAATCGGGGTTAGATTGCCCCAATACCAATTGATGAAGATGCAGATTTAGGACTATCTCATAATCAGGGTTAGATTGCCCCAATACGAAGCTTAGTCCTCCGAGACCCAGGTTAGATTGCCCAGATAACGGTCTAAAAGAGATTTTGAGAGTCATCTCCAGAACGAAGCTTGACTCTCAGGAATTAGGGTTAGATTGCCCCAATACCCAAAAGATTTCAAGAACCATCTCCAGAACGAAGAATGATCCTCGAGGATCTGAGTTAGATTGCTCAGATACCTAAGAGATAGATTTCCAGGTAACAAGATGCGAGGCGTGAAGATGCCCCTAGCAATGAGGACTGATGATTCAAATCAGACTGATTCAAGAATAGATTCGACAAGATTCAAATGATGTAATCATCCTGCCCCCTTGGGAGCGAAATTGAAAGATGACATGTCAGAAGGATGATAAACAACAAGAGATTGCAGAGCAAAAGCAATTAGACTAGATTCGCGAAGCTACAGAAGTGAAACGGAGCAAAGCAGAGGTCCTGTTGACCAAGTTTGACCATAGTTGACCAAATTTTGACTAGGGTTGACTTGATGAAAAGAAGCAAAGATTTGAGAACATGATGCAAAGATGAGGATCTAGCAGGAAGATGACACCAGAAGGCTGACTGCACAAGCATCCGATCCAGAAGGAGTCCAATATTTAAAACGCGATTTTGAGCCACTTAGAGATGTAAGATTTTGATTTCGATCCCGAAAATGGATTCAAAACAGTCGATTTAGCAAAGGGTGCAATTTTCAAGGAAAACGGAGCACTTTCAAAAATTAGGTCAAAAGCTATATAAGGGTCGGAGGAGTCATTTTCAAATCATTATTCAGCGTTGTCTTTTAGTGATTCTGAGCTCTAAGATAGAGAAATGGAGGGTCTGCCACTACATACACACCGATTTGAGTGCTCTCGACGACATGCCCGGCCACCGGAGTATGATGCACCTGTAAGTAGTCGATAAACTGCTTTGTATTTCAATTCGTATAGCGTGATAGGTTAGATTTTTTTTTAAAAAATATTAGCATAATGTAAAAAGTGTGAAATATCGCGCGAGAAAGTAGTTCTCTCACGCGAAAGCAGGTTTCATTTCGCGCGATAAAGTAGTTTTCTCGCGCGAACTAACAAGCTCCAAGGATAGAACTTCGCGCGAGCTAGAGGGATGTTGTATGCGAGAATTCTATTTTCTCGCACGAAATGGTAGTTTTCTCGTGCGAAGTGGCAGTTGTCTCACGCGAAGGAACACTTTTCTCGCCCGAAAGACTGTTGCAAGTGGCCAAATTTTATCAGATTTGCATGAAATCAACCAAATAAAGTCTTGTAGAGCCTTGTCATAGGATAGATACTCTGATGTAGTTGTTGTTGTAGTAGTGAAAACCAACATGATTGAGTTACTGACCCAGTGTCGTCATTTGCTGTGCAGGTTGACTTTCCAGATATCACATTTCGAGCACATCACCCGGTTATTACTACATTAGTTCAGAGACTGACAGATGCTGAGAGTGCTCACATTGATGCTCTGGGCTTGGGATATTTGCGTGAGTTACCCGACATTCGGGTGAATCACGGTCTTCTTACTACATTGGTAGAGCGTTTCCATTCGGAGATGAACACATTTCATTTTTCGATGGGAGAGATGACAGTGACCACCGAGGACATATATAGGATCCTGCGGATACCCATTCATGGTACTCGTGTTGAGTACAATACACAGCCGCGGCAGGGTACAGTGGCCTTGAGGACTATCTTCAGGGATGATCTTGTGATGGGTCGGGCCATCTCCTGGGAGGATCTGGTGCACAGATATGGTGGAGCACATCCATTCGAGGTCGTGTTGGCTATATTTCTAAGTTGTTACCTCGTACCTGATCGAGGTCAGCATGGACTAGAGTGTGGTTGGGGTACTATGCTGCAGAGGATGTTGGACAGACCAGCTGTGAGATTTGGATGGGGGGAGTGTATGCTGGCACACATGTATCACGAGATGCATGAGATTGTGTACAGAGGTGCGAGATCGATGGCGGCAGGAGTCTTCGTCTTACAGGTCTGGGCCTGGGAGCACCTCCCCATTTGTAGACCCCTATTCCATGATACGCGACAGGCGCTGGAGCCTTATATTTATAGATATTCAGGTGTGATGACCCAGCCCCTGCTGGGTAAGACAGAGCAGTGGAGAGCACAGTTGGATGACATGGTCGCTGTAGTTTGGAGACCTTGGATAGCTACTGAGCCTTGGGATGATGCTTGGAGAGAGTTTGCTACCATGTTTGTATCACGTCCACTGATTGGATGAACCATTCAGACAATTAAGAGATTCGTGGTTACACGTGTCCTGCGTCAGTTTGGCAGACAGCAGGATATTTCACAGGAGTATTGCCCCTACGCTCGCTTCTCCGACGAGGAGAAGAAGGGGTGGCATGCACGATTGGATCCAGGGCGATGCGCGATAGAGTCACGCATCCCACCAGCATGATGGGATTACATGGTGGATGTCACCAATGCAGGGGTGACACCTGCATACAGGGACTAGTTGATTGCACGGCCTCATCCAAGGTTCACAGATCCAGTTGGCATAGGAGCACAGCAGCAGGCACCACAGGATCAGTAGGCGCAGGCAGAGCAGCCTATACAGCAGCAGGCTGTGCAGCAGCAGGCACCACAACAGAGACCTGGGCAGAGAGTTTTGAGGCCCCGATCAGGACAGGTGAGCATCCCTGCTAGGACCATGGGCTCAGATCCCGGAGCAGGGAGTAGCAGTACATAGCAGAGATCTACGAGACCACATACAACTGATATATCCCAGCAGGTACCATAGGGGGAGGATACTGACATGCCAGATGTGGCAGCTGGAGCAGGTGTAGGTCAGGTGCAGGAGGCTCTCAGGAAGAGCCGAGAGAGAGTACGGCAGGTGCAGCGTGAGCATGATGATTTTCACACACGTCTTAACCGAGAGGAGACTCGAGTAGCAGATAGGGATGCAGAGATTAGACAGCTATGGGTGGAGTTAGCGCATTCGAGATTAGAGATGAGATATGAGGCCGCCCAGGTGGCTTATTACTATGCAGCATACTGTGCGGCTATTCCAGATATATCAGAGCAGGTGCCACCATTTTCTGAGTATGCTGGGGCTCCCCAGGCTCCTCCCCTAGTACCTCCACAGGCTCCTCCACAGGCTCCTCCACAGGCTCCTCCACAGGGACCGATGCCACCACCGCAAACATTAGGATAGCAGGCTCCTCCACCTCCACCCCCTCCCAGTGGGAGTGGATCTTGATTGTATCATAGCTCATTTTTGTTCTTTTGGTACTGTGCTCGAGTAGCACCTCTTTGTATATGAAATTTAGATCGAGAGATATATATATATGAGATCGATGATTCCGTTGATATCATTGTACTTGTTGCAAATTGCTTGAATGTATAATGTTTAGGAGATGTGCTCTTATATGCTTTAGATGTATGAATAGAAATGTATGCAATGTAGTGATAGATAAATGGTTTATGCTTATAGCGGATACACATGTTGATGCAGATGCAATGAGTTTATGGATGGAAATAAAATGCAATGGATATGGTACTAATCATCTCATGCAAGATTGTAGCAATATTTAACAGGTACTAATCAAAGGATAGATATGTTCGAGGATCGACAATGAAGACCGGATACTTGTGCAACCAAGAAGAACCCGAGGCAATAGATGAGAGCCTTTGATGAAGACTAGTAAGAGAGTAAATAAGGCATCATCTTAAGTTCAAAGCCTAAGCTAAAGATGCAAGCTTAAAATGAAAATGCAAACCCTAGGACTTGGTTGTTGGACTCACCGTATTTATCATCATAGAGCCTTTCAAGTTCGGACAATCGCAAGATGTCATACAATCCTTACTAATATCGCTATCATGAGAATATGAATATGACATGAGTCTTAAATTTGTCGGAATAAGGTGTAAGCATTAAGGCACAAGAAGCCAGAATGACCTGAACAACTATTCCTTTTAATCTAGCAAGTTAACATAAGCATTAGAGCATAAATGCTAGAATGACCTGAATGTCTCTTGCGAACAAACACACCAAGCACGCAGGAGTTTTTTTCTTTTGCCAAAGATTGCTCGCAGTGACCCTTACGAGCGTTCAATTTCATCAGTAGCAGAAAGAAGTCACTCAAAAGACAAGGAGAAGAACCAACCTCACCAAAGCATCCATATAAAAGGAGTTGAGGTACGCATGGCCATCCAATACGAGATAGAGGCTCTTACAGACGGACACCCCACTTAAATGAATTCTTTGGATCATTGGAACTAAACCAACAAGCAGAAAGCAAAGAAAGCAAACAAACAAACACTCAAAGAAAACAAAGCTCAACATGCCTCAAAGGAACACACATTTAGTTTTATTTTCAGTTTAAGTTCATGTTCAAGCGGATTGAAGTCGATTCAGAAAGATAACGTTCGAAGTCTCAATGAGATAATGATAGTAGGCAGACGTAATGAGAATCACTGGTGATTGATAAAAGGGAGAAATCCTGAAGAAGAGAGATCAAACGAAAGCTAGGTATCCGCAGGCAGGCATAGTGAGAACCACTGGCGACCAATGCTCAAAAGAGTTTCCGAAAGTGAGGACAATGCCCCCTAGACTAGGCAGATGCCCCCAAGTGTGAACCAGTTCCAATCCATGAAGAGTCGAGGAAAACTCAAAGACAAGCGCATGAGCTAGCAAACCAAAGCAGGAAACAAACTAAAGCAGGAAAGCAGGAAAACAAACTAAAGCAGGAAAGCAGGAAAACAAACTAAAGCAGGAAAGGAAGGAAACTAAAGCAAGAAACTAAGAGCCAAGCGACGCTGAGATGAGATGTTACTTCAGGAAAACAAGAGGCGCCTGTTTACCAGGTTTTCACCATCTTGGCAGAGATTCTATTTTTGCTACCATGACGCATGTTTACCAGGTTTTCATCAATGGCACATTTTTCTCTTTTTCAATTTTTTTGTACTTTTCTCTTTTTTTGCTTTTTTTGAATTTTTTTTGATCTTTTCATTTTTTTTGTATTTTTTGATCTTTTCATTTTTTTTGTATTTTTGAAATTTTTCATTTTTTTTGTATTATCAAGGCGCCTGTTTACCAGGTTTTCACCAGGATAATAGATACATCAAAGCGCCTGTTTGTCAGGTTTTCACTAAGATGATCATTTTTTCAGGACATTTTGCAATTTTTAGGATTTTTTGCAATATATCAATTTTTAGGATTTTTTCAGGATCAATAAGTATGTACATGAGCATACTGAGAATGTCAGCTGTAGAACTTCTTAGATGAGGAGCGTTGATGGGCTCTTTGAGTTTCTCTCCTTTAGTAGGAATCTCTGAGAACACAGTCATTTGTAGCAGTAGCCAGCTGAGAAGTTGCAGAATCAGAACCAGATGTTGTAGCAGTAACAGGAGAGCCAACCAGTAGTGTCCAACAGTCAAGAGATCCATAGTCAAGGAAAGATCACTTAAGTGAGACCCACAAACATCCTCATGGACACATCTTAACTCTTTATCAGATTTCCCACGCTCTAAATGCTTAGGGAGAGTACATTCTAGATTTCTCTTAGTCATGTCATTAGCAATGAGGAGATGCTGATATGCACTTTGGGACAAGGCAAGATGGAGTGAAGAGGATAAAGTATGAGAGGCAAGGGTGATGGAATGGAGGGAAGCATGAGAATTTTGGAAGCTTGAATGATAACTTTGATTTTTTCTTTCTTTGGAATCCACATAGCTTTTGATTTTTTTCTTCTTTACTTTGAGGTGCTTTTGATGACAATGCCTGTAGAATGGATTTCGAGATCCATTTTTTATTTTATTTTCTGGCTTTTGATTGTCTTCTTCTTTTTGAGGACCTTTGCGATCTTTTGAACACCTCTGTTGCTTTTCTTTCTTCGTAGTCACATGTCGATTAGATGGGACATGGTGACCTTGAGATATAAGTGGATTATCATTATTTTTTCTTTTATGTTGTACATCCAAGTTACTTCCAAAAGACTCAGGAATTGTGGATGAAAAAGGCTTATATGACTGGTTTAGGTGGAGAGATGGAGATGGAAGTGGACGAGCCACTTTTCTAGGAGATGAAGGGGGAAGAAAAGTCAATGGGATGGGCTCAAGTGCAAATATATCAATATCATCCTCATCATTCATGAATGCATTAGATAGATCAAGAAAGTAATCTTCCATAGAGCGTTGTCGATTGTGAGTCATCTTAGAAGAGTCAGATAAGTTTGGAGGAATATTATGTGAGCCTAACCAAGATGGTCTATTCCAAGAGTTAGGTCCCCTTTCAGGTGGTAAGAGTGCACGAATAGGAATCATGTCAATTCTGGTTCCAATATTCCGTGAAGTTGTAACAGAATGGGGTCTTACATACCCATGATTTGCTGGAGTAGTAGGAGTATAGCTTGGAGTAGATGGCCTAGGAGCCATAGGAATGATTTCCATAGGAGGGTGGAAAGGATCATCATCAATAGCTTGATCTGGAGGATCATAAATTTCTCCTCTTTCTGAGTTTTTAAGACTAGCATATAGGTGCATAGCATCAACTGGTATTTCTGTAGTAGCATCTGATATGGAGTCCCATTCAGCTAGAGACATAGTTAGAGGTAGATTTTCTTCATTGTTGTCATCTAACATAGGAAGTGTTTCTTCAATAGTAGGATCTTGTTCAGTAGTAGAAGCAGCAAAGTAATCTGGAATAGGCATATCTTGAGGCATACCCAAGAGAAGAGAAGCATCCAATAGTTTCTCCCAGTCAGTATGTGTGCCATTGGAGTTGGAAATAGTAGGAGTCTATTCAATAGCAGAAGTGGTGGAACAATCTAGAGTAGGCATACCCCAGGGCATACCCAAGATAAGGGAAGCATCCAGCAGTTGCTCCCAATCAGTATGTGTGCCATTGGAGTCAGCAGTAGTAGGATTTTGTTCAACAGTAGAAGTGGTAGCACAATCTAGAATAGGCATATCTTGAGGCATACCAAAGATAAGGGAAGCATCCAACAGTTTCTCCCAATCAGTATGTGTGCCATTAGAGGCAGTGACATATTCAGTAGTAGCTACAGTAGTAGAAATCTGTTCAGTAGAGTGTATAAAATCCTCCTAGTGAGGACCAAGATCATGTTCCTGAAGCACTTGAGAAGGTAGATAAGACTCTTTCTAGTAGTCTGAATCAAAATTTTGAACATTCAAAGATCTTTCATGTGTCATAGGCTGAATCTGTGTTTCTTCATTATCTGAATCCTTTCATGAGTGAAAGCTGTAGCTAGGTTGGTCAAGCTCATCGCTCTGATAGCCAATACCAAATCTATCTTCAGAAGGTTCCTCATAGGAATGTGGAGATATGGGGAGAGCTGTCAGTGACAAGATGGACTCAATCTGATATTCCCCCATGCCAATATCTTTGATCTTCAAGGTCTTTTCTATTTCTTTTAGCTTAGCATCATAGAACTCAGTGGATTCTCTATTGGCAAGAACAAAACTATCTGTTGTTTGGGTAAGCATCTTAGCAGAACAAGTATTTAGGCTAGCACTATTGTCAATGAAGATGCGGGGGATATGCTCGGGACCTTCCATAACTTCAGTGTGTAGGAGAGCATTATGCGGGTGGCTTAAGGAATGATCATCTTCTTTGGAAAAGCACAAATAGTGAGGTGAAGTTAAATGACCCACCATAGATTGGAACTGATTGAGATTGAGATCTTTGGGGACATTTTCCTCAGTGAGGGCTTTATCCATAGATATTTTTGGTTTGGATGTCGAAGGTTCGGGACCTTTGAGCATGATCTTTGCATGAGATCGAGGGATAGCATTCGCACAAGCTGGAGATTTTATGTAGTTATAAGAGGGAGGTGCAGGGCCTCACAAGACAAAGGGAGTTTTGGGTTTAGGAGTATCCTTGCTCCCTGGAGCAATGATCATGTCATAGTGAGAGATCCAAGGTTTGTTTCTAGCAAATTGAGAAGACGGTTGAGCTTCTATCATAGCCTTCTCAGTGGCTTTGATCGTTTGTATGTTAGAGCTGAGATTGAAAACTAACTTTGAAGGTTTTGGCACGTTAGAGCTGAGATTGAAAACCAACTTTGAAGGTTTTGGCATGTTAGAGCTGAGATTGAAAACCAACTTTGAAGGTTTTGGATCTCCCATCTTGTTGGTAGTATTATGAGAGATCGTGAAAGAGTTGATAGGTTCAAAAGGATCAATAGGTTTAATTTTAGAAAGTGACCCTTCAGAGTCTTGCTGGTCTTCAAACAATGGGTTATAATATTCTTGAAATAGTAAGTCAGACTGTATCTGAAACAATGGATTGTAATACTTTTGGAATGACGAAGAATGTGAGGATTCCTCACGAAGTTCAAATTTTGCAACAGATTCAGAATGATCTATGTCTTGATTATGAGGTTTACTTTGATCTTGATCAGCATTCTGAATGGGATAAGTCTTGCCACTTTGAGTCGTGACAGTCATAAACGAAGATGTAACGAGCAAAGATTCGGGATAAAGCTAGACTCTGTCTCTAAGATAACGAAAGGAGATAAATGGCTAGAACAGCCAAGATGCAAGATGAACCTGGTATGAATTGTCAAAAAGAGATGGCTAGAACAGCCGAGATAAGACAATCGCAACACAAGGTACAAGAGCACAATGAGATAAGGTAGACTAATGAGAGACAATACGAGTCAAAGTAAAGATCGATCGATTCCTAACTCAAGACAACTAGTTTCTGACGGTGAACGATAGGAAAATAGAAAAACAAATCATGGACAAAAAGGCAGATCAGATTTATGTCATTGATCAAGCAC
This sequence comes from Chamaecyparis obtusa, assembly GCA_027943335.1. NCBI lineage: Eukaryota > Viridiplantae > Streptophyta > Pinopsida > Cupressales > Cupressaceae > Chamaecyparis > Chamaecyparis obtusa. The sequence continues at coordinate 15,002 of BSBK01002636.1, forward strand.
ATAAGACAGCAATCAAGGAGTTCAAGCAAACAGTCTTCAAGCAATGGGCAAGGGACAAAGCAACCTTGCGCACGAACAGGAATAGTGACTTAGTATTTCTACTCCCTAAGGACTCTACTTGTGTATGTTCTTGAGAATGTTTTAGCAGACACTTAAAACACAACAACATCCTAGCAAGTTGTCTATAAGGATATACATGGCTCTTCTAAAGGGAGTCCTCGATATACGCAAGGTACGTGAGGCACAAATCCGTAGATGAGAAGAATTAGAAATCACACAGCCGGGGGGAGACGGTAACCCAAATCTCCTCCTTCACTTCTCAAAGGTATAAAGTTCTTTGAGGCTTAGCCAAGAGTGAAATCTAACTCATTCCCAAGAGAGGTGTCTTTGGATTCACCTCCCGATATTTATACTCCGCCGGAACACGGGAGTTAAGGTCGTCCCTTGAGGTGATGAAATCCCCAAGCAGGCCTTCTAAAAAAATGAAAAGTAAGTAATTCTCTATCAAAAAGTATTGAAAAGCACTAAAGGTGGTGCATTTAACCCTTCAAGTAAATGTGAGGTGAGTCCACAAAGTGGTGCATTTAACTCCTCACACAAACTCAAAGTGAGTCCACACCCTAGAAAACAAGTGAGTTCCAAAAAGCACAAAAGGGTTGCCAAGTGGAACAATTAACGCTTCTTTCCTATAGACCCCTCCCCTTTAATGTGGTGCTGGGATTGCAATCACAGGGCGGAAATGAGGGGCCGGCGGATTAGCGAGTCCAATAACCCAAGATAGCAATCTAGATCAATCACAAGTAATCTAAGACTGCTAATCAATACTACTCATAAGTGCAAGAGGGTTTGAATCATGGAATATTTAACTTTCCAAGCAAACATAGAGTGAGTCCACAAAGTGGTGCATTTAACTCCCTATGTAAACAAGGAATGAATCCATGCCCTTAATCACTCAATGAGATATTTGATATTAGAACCAAGAATTACTTAAGGTTTAAACACAAGCATTCACTTACACAAACTTGAATGAAAGAAAATCTATGTTCATTCATTTCCCATTAAGAGCATCAATTGAAATGTGTTCTATGAAAGCATGTAAACACTCAAGCCAAACACATGAGATGTTCAATTTTAATCCCAAAGTCCAAATGTTGTAGAGATGAAACAAAGTACCTCAAGTCCAATGCTTTATTTTAAACATTTTCCATGAAAGCAAGAGCACCTTCAAAACAGCTTGTTAGACCCACAAGATTAGCAAAATCAAAAATCAGATAATCTGCAAGAAAAATAGCTCATCAAATGGTAAAATCTGATAATGAAACCAACATGGTTGGAATAGGCTCAGAAAGACCTTTCCAACAATATATCATACTTAAACTTTTGAGACCATTTGTGAAAATTTAAAAAAAAAAAAATGGGTGCCTGTTTTCCAGAGTGGCACGGATTTGAAAACGCTAAAAATTTCAAAAATTTCAAAAAATTGAAAACAGCAAACAAAACTAACAAATCTGAAATCTTGACCTCTGTCTGTCACAGAATTTCGCGCGAGACAGTACAGAGGGCCGCGCGAGATAGTACCAAACCACGCGCGAGACAATACCAAACCGCGCGCGAGACAGTACCAAACCGCGCGCGAGAAAGCACAAGCTCGCACGAGAATTTATGAAGGTTCACACGAGAATGTATGAAAGCTCGCACGAGAAAGTACTCCAATCCACACGAGAAAGTGCAGGTCTGAGGTGAGATAGTTACAATCTCACGCGAGAGAGTACCACAGGGATGAAACTTCGCGCGGGACGCTCTGGATTCTCGCGCGAGGATCTGTACACAAACAGTATGGACGCACAGCAGAGCAAAATTTCCTGTCAGAAAAAAATGATAATGAGGCCAGAAATTGATCTTTCTGCCCCACGGTGGGCGCCAAAATGTATGTGACTGAATGTGACCTCTAAATCAGGCACAACACAACATGGTCATTATTCACTTGATAGAATTTGGGAGAGAGTATGAAGAACTCAATCCAAATTCCATGGTGAGGCGACCTGTTGCCTCCTATGTGAATGGGGTGTTTGAATACTCTCAGAACGAGAGCCAATAGCCGGGAGACCAATTCAACAATGGAGGATTTGAAAGCTATATGAGCAAAATGAAACTAAGCTAAGAATGAATGCAATTAATCTAGAAAACTTTGAAATAAATATGAAATGCAGATTTTTTTTAGTTGATTTTGGAATAAAAATGATCTCAATCTAAGAACAATTAAGCAAATTTAATCTAAATGAGAAATGCATTTACACTAGAATGAGAAATTAAACTAGATGCAAATGAAAGCTTGGAATTCAATCAAAAATTCACTATAGTGCCTTTACTCTCAAAAATTATCCTCCTGAATGAGAAAAAGAGGTCAAATAAATAGAAGAGCCAAGAGGAGGAGGAAGAGTTTCTTGATTCGAAACTCCTGACCCTTCATATCCCTTTTGGGACAAATAAGCATGAATTACTTTATTAAAAGAATGGAAAATGCCACATGAGGACCTTTCGAATATCTCAAATTATTAATTCAAGAAAAGGTGTCCATTCAAATAACAAGCAATTAATTAATTCCTTTTTATGTGTAATTAGCTAAAGAGGGTAGATTTTAATTTAATTAGAAAGCACTTAGGACTTTATAATTAAATTAATTTATCATAGGGGTAATTTAGCCAATTAAGTCTAAGACTTTAGGAATTAATTTAGCGTTTGATTATTGCAATTTATGGTCTTTGCAATTGACATCAAGTCAAATTAAGTCAGATATGAGAGAAAATTACCTAGGGAACTAGGACTTTGGTGATGTAAAATCGAGATAATGCACCAAAATTGATGAAATTAAATAGGTGCCAATTTTGGGGTATTACAACTATTTGTTTTATGGTTGCAACATATACAACATGCATGGAGGCAGTTGAACCTAGAACAAAGTGGATTCATCCACTTGGATATGAAGTAGATGAACAAGTTTTATAAGCATATGCTCAAGTATTGCTTTTAGCTCCTATTGACCCTAATGAGCCAAGATGGGGAACTTATGAGGAGAAGAAAAGAGAGATAGATGCTAAACTAAACAACGCAGCAACAAAAAGAAAGGTTGCTAAGGTTACCTCTGAGATCTTGAGAATACATGGAGTGTCTCAAGTAGACCTAGACAAAGCAAGGGAACAAAATATTGCTTTGGAATTGGAGAGCGCAGATGTAGCAAAGGCAGAATCAGATGATCCTAAGTTGAAGAAAGTGAAGATAGAAATATCTGATGAACAAAAGTGTAAAATTGATATTACTCCTTTTGTGCCCAAAGAAACCATTGACCTTACTGCTCCTCCTGAGTATAAGGCAATGCCAAAGAGGAAGAAAGAGATCAACACTAGTCATCCATCCTCAAGAGTCACAAGGAACATAAAGAACTCACAAGCACCTCCTGAAGTAAGTTTCAAACCTAGTCTCAGTGTGCTAAGTGCAAGGATAATTGATGAAGGAAGAATTGATCAAGTAGGGAAGTTTTATGAAAAATATAGTGAAATAGACAAATTTGAGATACATGTTATGATAGTCAAACACATGCTAAAGTTCAAGAAGATAGTCTTGGAACTTAAGACTATGATCCCTAACAATGTGTGGAACATCCTAGAATTCCAAAAGAGATAAACCATTGAAGAAGATCTAAGGATAAGAGAGAAGACTTTAGATGAAACCCTTCCTCTATGCAAGATAGAAGAGAATAAATTACTGTTAGATCTGGTGAAGCCTCACCTTAGGACCAAGACAAGAACCTTGAACATAATGGATAAAAACTATGTATTAGTTGCCAAAGAAAAAAAGAAAGCCTTTGAGAAGGTCTTTATGAATAGGCACATGTATCGACCTACTGCACCCAAAGCACAAGTATCCATAAAGGAAGTCAAGGTGCTAGAGCCCACTAATGCATCAGTAACAGGTCCTCGGGATTCAACACCTATAGTGGAAACATAATTAGAGGCAGATAAGTTTGCGCCCATGACAGAGTCGCTCAAGGATAGCACTATTATCATTGATAATGTAGAGATAGCCATGAAGACCACTGACACTGAGTTGGATAAGTTTGAAGAAGATTTTGTGAGCACACAAGAAGCTGAAATTTTATGCAGCAACACACCGCCCACTCATCAAGAAGAAGTATTGATTGAAGATCTAATAGATGAGAAAGAAGAAGAAAATATGGAAGAAAAGAAAGAGCAAGAAAAAGAAATAGAAAAAGAAGAAGACAGTAATGAACCATCAATTGAACTAATCAAGGTAAAACAAGAAGTGATGGATAGCACTCCCATCACTCCCTCAGTAGCATTGTTGTCAAGTTTGACACCTGACACAGCCAGTTTGGACTCATGGAGACAAGATGACCTGATTAAGTTTAGTGTCTTAGCTATGGAGAAGGCCAAGGAGAAACAAGTGATGAGGAATCCTCTCCTTGTAGAGTCAGTAAACATACTGAATAGTTTGTTACCTATAGACAAGAAAGTGTCCAAGGTACACTTTGTTGATGATGTAAGTGCAGTCATCTCACAATTCAAAAGAAATTTCTCTAGCCTGGAAGAATCTGCATCCTTAGTTGCAAAGGAGAAGTACTTGAAGAAGAGATTGAGTGAATTGGTTAGAAACTATGCACTTGACCTAAGCTCACTAAAGTTTGGTCAAGCATCTTTGAAGGAGTTTGCAGCAAAAGGCAGGAAAATCATTACTGACTGTATGAACCAGGACAAGCTGACTGGTGAACTATACAAGAAGATTCAAGAGGCTGAAGCTATTATAGACAACATAAGAAAATCAGTGGAAGATCCATCAGTGGATGTGAACATGTGCAATAATGTCTACCAAGGTCAAATTGATAAAATTGAAAAGACAGAAAAAGAGATGACTAAGATAAGGGGAAGGCGGACTCAGCTAAGGAATGATCTTGCACCCTCATTAGACATAGTAAATTAGAATATCAAGGAGATCGATGCCACCATGGTGACATATAATCAAGGTCCTAGCAATGATCTGGAGAAGATGGAGAAGCTTCAGTATGCTTTATGCGCCCATCTACAAATTGTAAATTCACTGATCACATTTTGGAAGAAGGAGATCCAAAATCTGCAGATTGCATATCTAGATGTACTATCACAGTAAGTTTTTGTAGATTTAGTTTTGACACACCTTTGTCATTAATGTCTAAGGGGGAGTATGTATAGAATATGGATAATAGATATGTATAAGGAGATATAAGATAGAAAGATATGTATAGAGAGACAAAAGTTTTTTGTATTAAGGACAGTTAGCAACTTGGCCATATTCCTTTGTTGCCATCAATGAAAAAGGGGGAGATTGTTGGCAAGTTGTCTATACTGATGTATATGACTTAATATAGTGTTTTCATTATGACAAAAAAGTCATATAGTAGTTTCGAGTCAGCGCACTTGATGAGAAGATCAAAAATCGGTTAAGTGTTGAAGACTAGACAATGTACAGAGTTCCTAAAGCTCAGAGCATCAGCACCCATGCGTACAACCGAGTTATGGTATGCACCCTGGAAGTTAATTTGGTTAGACTATATTCATAATTATTCTATGAGCGCATGATCAGATATGCAAGTATGAGGAAGATACATACAGTTGAAGTTACATAGCCAGTATGTGCCAATGAAGAATAGAGTAAGCAACTGAATGTTATCATTTTGAGTTGCAGTTATATTTGAATGATGTAAAGGCTATGTGCCTATTGTAATTAGGTTTTTGACATGTATATATTTTTTTTTGTAAACATGCTTGAGCCAATTTATTTAGAAGCATTGTATGTAATAGGTTTAAGGGCCGACCTAGTTGTTTATTTTGTACGCACATATAAATATAAGATGCACCCATTATAATTGGCATGGAAGTTGATATAGAGTTTTGAGAAGCAGAGAAGAAGTGTGAGAAGAGTCTATAAGATGTATTAGAGCTTTGTAAGAGGTCAAAGAATTAGTGCATCAAAGGAACTGATATGACAAGCAGTGTCACAGTAACAGTTCATTCAAAAGATATAGTGTGTATCTGAGATCAAAAGGTTGTAGCCTTCACCACTTGAGCAGTGAGCTTTAGGAAAGTGCGTCCACTCCCCTAACATGGACTATTGTAAAAGACTCCTAACAGGGTCCAACCCTTAACAAGGTCTACTATACTTAATACATTGTAAAGCAATTCCTAACAGGGTTAAGGATCTTCTAACAAGGATCATAAAACACTAGTACAAAATATTAGTGGGTGTCAATTCCCACCAGGGTTTTTACCTATTTGGGTTTTCCCGTAACCATATTGGTGTTATGTGTTGATTTCATGTTTCATGTTTATGTGGATGTTCATTTCAGTACTTGAGCATTAAAGTTTAGTTTAAGATTAAGTGAAAAGTTAAAATGCAGTGAACACTGATTCACCCCTGCCCCCCCCCCCTCTCAGTGTTCCCATTCCTAACATTTCACCTATTATATTGGTACAAGAGTTGCGCCTATCATTTTGGTATGTGTTCTTGGATTAGTGATTGGAAAAGAGTTAAGAATGTTTGGTTAAGAGCACATGATGTAATTCAGCTTGAGGAGAAAGTATCAGTTAATTTGGTAGAGTCGACAGTGTGTAGCTTGTGTCTACACTTATTGATTTAGATAGGTCCTAGTTTGTGTTGCATGTTTAGTAGAGCTGAATGAGATGTTATTGGAGATTTTTATTGTTTCTCTAATATGATTTCAAGGTGGTTCTAATAGACTGACTTGATTATATCATTTAGAGGAAAGATACTTATAGCTAGTCAATTGTGATCGCTAGAGTGATGGCATGAAGATAAAAGATTAAGAGCAGAGCAGAGGTTGAAAAGTGTTGTGTCATCAAGAAGAGGTCTATGTGATAGAGAAGATAGAGTGTGCTATTCATTGGAACTGATCAAGACACCAGGTCTACCTCGTAGTTCACCAAGATATAGATATAGTGTGTATTTGTTATTCAGAAGGTTGCTACCTTCACCCCTTTGAGCAGTGAGCTCTCGGACAGTGCATCCTCACCCCTAACAAGTTCAATCATAAAAGAATCCTAACAGGGTCTGACCTTTGACCAGGTCACTGTACTTATTGCATTGTAAAGATCAACTCCTAACAGGGTTGTAAGATCTTCTAACAAGGATCATTATACACTAGTGCAGTTTATTAATGGGTGTTAATTCCCACCGGGGTTTTTACCTATTTGGGTTTCCCCGTAACCAAAATATTGGTGTTGTGTTCAAGTGTTCTTTCTTTGTGTTTATGCTTAAATTTTAAGTTTACTTAATTGGATAAAGAATTTAAACTTGTAGATAACTAATTCACCCCCCCTCTCAGTTATCTCTTGGGACTATTCCTAACAATTGGTATCAGAGCCAAGTGCCTTGGAGAGAAAGTTTAACAACTTGAGGTTGATTAGATGGCATTCTTTAGAAAAGATAGTCCTAATTTTGATGGAGAGAACTATCTTGATTAGAAGAACAAAATGGTGACACATTTGCAGTGCATTGCTTTAGAAGTTTTTGAAGTAGCTATCAAAGAAGTTAAGATCCCCTCTCTAGCAGATCTTGCAAAGGAAGATGCTACTGGCAAGAAAAAGGATTTGTTCCATCAGAATGCAATAGCCAAAGAAGCCCTTATTAGTGCCTTATCTGATAGTGACTTCTCAGAGATAAAGAAAGTAGACACAGCTTACAAGATATGGAAGCATCTAGAAGACATGTTTGAAGGAGATACACAAGAAAAGAATGGGTGCATAAAGACATGGAAGAAAAGATACAATGCATTAGAGATGCTACCTGAAGAAGATATCAGAGCTTACAACCAAAGGATTAATGAAGTAGTTGCTAGAATCAAGAACAATGGTGGAGAGATCTCAGAGGAAGACATTATGGATAAATTCATGACTACTCTTACAGTAGAGTATGAAAACAAGATCAACATCCTTGATGAGACCGTGCAACTTACAAAAAATTTCAAGAGAGAGAACTTGATCAGAAAATTTTTAGCTTTTGAGATTTCAAGATTGAAGACAAAGCCTAAAAGTGAGACAACCTTCAAAGCATCAGTCCATGGTAAGAAATCCTTAAACACTTATGGTAATTTTGATGATGAAGATGAAGATAAAGAGATAGATGATATTATTGCTATGATTGCTAAGAAAGAAAGAAAAGGAAAAGGAAAGTATGAAGGTCAGTTACCATTCAAATGTTTCTCATGTAATAAGATTGATCACTTTACATCCAAGTGCCCTACAAGAGTTAAGAAATTCAGAACTAACTACAAGCCTAAGTATACAAAAGAATGTTACTATGCTGGTGATGGAGTTTCTGATGATGATTCAGTTGAAGATGAAATTGGATTCATTGCTATTATGGAAAAGATGTATGATGAGATAGATCATGAAGATGAGAAAAAAGAACAAGAACTAGCATTGATTTCACAAGCAGACATAAGGACAGATTGGATTATAGATAGTGGTTGTTCAAATCACATGACACGTAATAAAGATAGATTTGTTCATCTAGACAAATACAAAGGTGGCATGGTTAGATTTGGAGATAACACTCCCAAACCTATCATTGGTAGAGGAGCTATCACATTTGATGGAAAGAACAACACTGATGATGTTCTTTATGTAGATGGTTTGCAGCGCAACCTTCTTAGCATTGGGCAGTTACTTGAAAAAGGTTATCAGTTGGAGTTCAAAGACAACAAGTGCATCATTAACAACAAGGACGGTGTTATGATTGCATTAGGTTCAAAAACTAAAGGTAATGTTTTTCACCTTAATTCAGAAGCAAGTTGTTTTGTTTCTAAAGTTGATGATAGTTGGCTATGGCATAAAAGACTATGTCATATCAATTTTGATAACATAGTAAAGATAAGCAATGAAAAAGCAGTAAGAGATCTACCTAGCATAACAAAGCCAGTTGATACTATTTGCAGGGAATGTGTTATGGGAAAGCATGTGAGGAATTCATTCAGAAGTAAGCATAATTCAGTAGAGAACAAGTTGGATTTGATTCATACAGACCTATGTGGACCAACTCAAACAAGATCATACTATGGTGAAAGGTATTTTATTTTGTTTGTTGATGATTATTCTAGAATGATGTGAGTTGCATTTTTGAAAGATAAGTCAAAAGCATTTGAGAAGTTCAAAATATTCAAAGCTAAGGTTGAGAATGAATCTGGACTAAAGATAAAGTGTCTAAGATCAGATAGAGGAGGAGAATTCACCTCTGACATATTCTATGAGTACTGTAAAGAACGTGGCATAAAGAGATAGTTGAGTGCACCCAGAACCCCTCAATAGAATGGGATTGCAGAGAGAAGGAATAGGATCATCCTTGATATAGTGCACACCATCATGATTGAAGGAAAAGTTGCACACACCTATTGGAGAGATGTGGTCAATACAATAGTCTATACCATCAATAGAATACAATTGAGGCCTGGCGTGGACAAGACACCTTATGAGATATGGTTTGGTAATGTTCTCACAGTGAAATACTTCAGAATCTTTGGAAGAAAGTGCTACATCAAGAGGGATGAAGCAATAGGAAAGTTTGATGCAAGAAATGATGAAGGTATTTTCCTTGGTTACTCTACTAAAAGAAAAGCTTGTAGATTTTTTAATTTGAGATTGAAGATCATTGAAAGTTCTCATGTTAAGATTGATGAAACATTTATGGTTCAAGAAAGATATCATGATTATGCACCTATGATTGAAGAAGAACCCAGTCCTTCCACTAGTGAGACAATTGTTGAAGAGATGTTTGATAATACTAATGTATTATTCGATGACCTTGAAACAAGTGAAGAAGAAAATCAGAAGGCAGATGAGACAATATCACCTAAAGTTCCAAAGTTTACATCTAGATATCACTCTAAGGATGACATCATTGGAGATCAGAGCAACAAAGTCACAACAAGATCAAAAGGAAAGAGTTCAACAGGCAATGAGGCGGTATGTTTACTATCTCAGATTGAACCTTTAAGTGTTGAAGATGCATGTAATGATTCAGTTTGGCATGATGCTATGAAAGAAGAACTAGATCAGATTATTAAGAATGATACTTGGGAACTGGTCCCAAGACCTAGTGATAAGAATGTGATTGGAACAAAGTGGATATTCATAAACAAGATGAATGAAGATGGTACAATAGTAAGGCATAAAGAAAGGTTAGTATGTAAGGGATATGCACAAAGAGAAGGTATTGATTATTCAGACACATTTGCACCTGTGAGAAGATTAGAAGCCATTAAGTTGTTTCTAGCTTATGCAACATTCAAAAACTTCAAAGTTTATCAGATGGATGTTAAGTCATCATTTTTGAATGGAGAGTTAAAGGAAGAAGTATACATTGAGCAGCCAAAAGGATTCACCTTATCACACAGACCTGATATGGTATGCAGATTGAAGAAATCCCTCTATGGACTTAAGCAATCCCCTAGAGCTTGGTATGAGAGACTTGATGGATATCTAACAAAAATTGGATTCAAGAAAGGAGCAGCAAATTGTAATCTATTTATAAGAGAGACATCTGAAGGTTTACTACTTGTAGCTATATTTGTTGATGACATTATCTTTGGGGGTAATGACAAACTTAGTGTAGAATTTGCTAAGGAGATGCAGAGTGAGTTTGAGATGAGCATGATTGGACCTATCAAATACTTTTTGAGATTAAATGTGAAACAAACAGAGAAAGGTATTTTTATTAATCAGTTTAAGTATGTGAAAGAGATATTGAAGAAGTTCAAGATGGATGATTGCAAGCCAGTGGGTACACCTATGATAACATGATTCAAGCTTACAAAAGAAGATGATTCTCCAGTAGTAGATATAAGATTATATAATTCTATGATTGGTAAACTCCTATATATCTTACTCAATCTAGACCTGATATTTCTAATGCAGTTGGCATTGTTGGAAGATTTGTAGTAGATCCTAAACAAAGTCACCTCATGGCAGTAAAGAGAATATTCAGATATTTGCAGGGCACTATAGATTATGGTCTATGGTATCCTAACTCAGAGAATGTTGAGCTTCATGTGTATACAGACGCAGATTGGGCAGGATGCATTGATGATAGAAAGAGTACATCAAGAGGAGCAGTGTTTCTTAGTGACAGACTTGTCACTTGGAACAGCAAGAAGCAAAATTATATTTCTCAGTCAATAATAGAAGCAGAGTATGTTGCAGCAGCTTTAAATTGTTCTACAATTATTTGGATCAAGTAGATGATAAAGGATTTTGGAATTCAAATTGATTATCCTATTGTTATTCATTGTGATAACACTAGCACTATCAACATGTCAAAGAATCTTGTGATGCATGCAAAGACAAAACACAGAGATTAAGTATCACTTCCTAAGAGAGAATGTGGCAGAGAAAGAAGTAAAATTGGATTATGTGAGTACAAAGGAAAAACTAGCAGATATATTCACAAAGTCTTTACCAAAGGATACTTTTGAGTATCTCAAGGAGAAGCTGGGCGTAATTCCCTTCGCTGATTCTTCTTAGAGAAAGTGGAAAGAGCATCAGTCCTCAGTGATTGATGGATGGTTGACTACTCTACTTTAGGATTAGTACTAGAGCTTAAATGTTTGGCACCCTTTGCCATTGATGTCAAAGGGGGAGTAGTATATAGTCATGAAAAATAGTATTAAAGGGGGGGTACATACATAATTAAGGAGGAGTAATATATATCAGCAAGGGGGAGTAGTATTCAGTCATGAAAGGAGTTCAATTGAGGAAATGGAGAATATTGCAACAGATGAAGGATTCATCCTTGGGGGAGTTTTGATGAGGAAATGGAGAATGTTATAAAAGAATTGTTCATTTTGGATTGGTGGTGTTTTTCATTCCATATGTTTCCATCAATGCCAAAGGGGGAGATTGTTGGAGATTTGCCAACAAGTCAGTGCTGATTATATGTTTGTCATTCATGACAACATATGGTAAGTAACATGTGTGGAAGACTTATGCAGTAAGATTTCAGTATATGTAGCATGGACATGTTATCAGCATGATATCATGGACATAGAGGTTAATTGTTAGTACAGATAGTTATGTAGCAGCTTGTGTCAGCAGTGTTCCTGACAGAGTTATAGGCAGTGTTCTGCGAGTGATTGTTCGTACAGTTATCATGGAGCCTTGCACATTTGGATATGTGATGGAGACATGTTAGTGATGTTACATTCATGGACATCGAGTCTGATGTGCAGTAGAAGTGAAGTTATGCAGTCACTATTCACTAGTTGTAGTTTCTTGTGTTTATCCAGAAGAGCTGACAGAGATTATATTGGTACAAGAGTTGCACCTATTATTTCAGTATGCGTGCTTGGATTAGTGATTGGAAAAGAGTTAAGGATGTTTGGTTAAGAGTGCATGATGTAATTCAGCTTGAGGAGAAAGTATCAGTTAATTTGGTAGAGCCGACAGTGTGTAGCGTGTGTCTACACTTATTGATTTAGACAGGTCCCAGTTTGTGTTGTGTGCTTAGTAGAGCCGGATGAGATGTTATTGGAGAGTGTTATTGTTTCTCTAATATGATTTCAAGGTGGTTCTAATAGGCTGACTTGATTATATCATTTAGAGAAAAGATACTTATAGCCGGTCAATTGTGATCGCTAGAGTGATGGCATGAAGATAAAAGATTAAGAGCAGAGCAGAGAGTGCGAAGTGTTGTGTCATCAAGAAGAGGTCTATGTGACAGAGAAGATAGAGTTTTTTATTCATTAGAACTAATCAAGACAACAGGTCTACCTCACAGTTCACCAAGATACAGATAAAGTGTGTATTTGTTATTCAGAAGGTTGTTGCCTTCACCCCTTTGAGCAGTAAGCTCTCAAACAGTGCGTCCTCACCCCTAACAGGGTCAATCATAAAAGACTCCTAACAGGGTTCGACCTTTGACCAGGTCATTGTACTTATTGCATTGTAAAGATCAACTCCTAACAGGGTTGTAAGATCTTCTAACAAGGATCATTATACACTAGTGCAGTTTATTAGTGGGTGTTAATTCCCATCGAGGTTTTTACCTATTTGGGTTTCCCCGTAACCAAAATATTGGTGTTGTGTTCAAGTGTTCTTTCTTTGTATTTATGCTTAAAGTTTAAGTTTACTTAATTGGATAAAGAATTGAAACTTGTAGATAATTGATTCATCCCCCCCCCCCCTCTCAGTTATCTCTTGGGACTATTCCTAACAAATTCTTGCATATTTTTTGTTTTCCTTACATGACTTTGTGATATTTGTAGGGTCTAAATTTGTTGTTTGTAAAAAAAATATTCAAATATATCAATGAGACAATTGTTCATTTCTTTGCTTTTAAATGATTATGTGGTGTTTGTATTCAAATGAACCAGTTGTTTGTGAAAAAAATGATCAAAATATATCAATATAGAGGATATTGTTCTCCATTCTCTTGAAGGCAAAAACCTAATGGAAGCATGGAAAAATTTGTGCTTTCCCTTTTTATGAAATAAAATTGTGAATTTTTAGTTCTGATATCAGTCACATTGTTTCATTATTGTGATAGAAACTTTACAAGGTAGTTGAATCATTGTCACAAGAAGATCAAAACTCCATATTTATCCTAGTTGTAAACTAAAACTTGGGTTAAAGCTTTAAAATACTATCTAATATTGTTATCAACAATTAGAGTTAGGTAGGAGTTTTATTTATCGTATAAGTTGACCTATCAATAATCTTCTATAATGAAGTGAAAAAAAATTGTTTTATGTTTTATCAACTACTATACAACAATTTTTTCATTCCAAAGATTTGGTGTAGGATCTAGGCATTTTATGGCAGTTGCATGATCTAAATATAATAGTCTCCAGATGTCCATATTGAACTCTCATAGGCACTTGAAAGATAATTAACTAGAAGGTGGAGTTCCTGTAGAGTTGGGTAACCTAACCCATCTTATGATTTTGTAAATAACATCTTTTTCACTTGGAAGGTCCTTCATTTTATGCATTCTAGATTGTATTTCCTTGTTTGAAGCATGACTTGACTGAATGCAACTTAGATTTTCTATTTCTTGCAGGTATCTATCAATTAATACATTTAAAGAGATGATTCTTTCCTCTATTGGCAAGCTAAGCATGCTATAAAAAATTGTACGTAGGATTCAAATCTTGTATTTATATTTTTGTTTTGGAGACCTGTAATTTATAAGTGAGATTTGGAAATTATAAGAAAGGAAGAATCTATGGATCATTATCAAAATCAGATTTCTACAAATTTAACATACACATGTCAGTGCACTATCATGAATTTGAAGAATTGAATATGTTAGTAATGGTGCTAGCAATAGGAGTCTTGGAGGTGTCCAAGTTAGCTAGTAAACTGTCAATAAATCATAGCTCATTGTCATGTTTTGTTCCTTGATTATGTGAGTATAGTGATTTGTGTTTTCTTGAAACTATGTACTGTAACCAACCTCAATGAAAATAAAATTTAAGGCTCTATTATGTCACTAAAACATGAATTGTTTATGTTGCAAGCCACGACATAAATTACATTATAATTGATGGAGCTCACTAGTTGATAAATAAATTGTGTGATAAGTTGGTGAGAATATTTGGGGTTATAGAATCATATTGCCCTTAAAAAAACCCAAAACACTGACTCTTCCTTCAATGCGCATCTTTAAAATGGTATTGTTTATGTTTTATAGAATGACTATATATGACTACAATTTATTTCATCAAACAATTATGGTATCAAATAAGAGTCACTTGTTTGTGTTTAGATAGTCTGGTTGTATATTCTGAGACATGAAGTAGGATTACATTAGGATTTATTTCATCCTTGAACAACAGATTAAGATAGGGTTATACTTCCTTTAAGAATAGATTAATCTTCTCCTCTAGTAGCTTTCCAAATTAAGAAAGATAAAGTCTTCGAATACACCTATTGGAAATTGTCAAACTCTATATCCTATGGATAAGCATACTTAATGGTAGATTCTAGGGCTGAAGAATTCAAAATTTCCAAGTTTAGCTATTTCCATTTCAAGCTTGATCTAGTACTGCACCATGATAAATCATAATAATATATAAAACTTGATCAATTATATAGTTGTGGTAATTTATTTGATTAGTTGGTAACAAGCTCTCAAGTATTGTCAGTTAAATTTGATAAGAGGATATTAGTCATAGAGTTGTGGATCATGTATTGGGCTTACTTCCATACTCCTTTGTCAATCCAAAATTCACGTTAGTTTAGTGTTCTCTTAGATAAGTATTGCTAGTTAAATATAGTGAGAGACCATTAGTACTAGAGTTTTTGATCATGCATCAGGCTTACTTCCATCCTCCTTCTATTCTCATCCAATAGTCACATTAGTTTAAGGTTATGTCGGACAAGAAAACTGCATTTTTTTCTTTAACTGGACTCATGGGATATTTTTATTCGGGCTGCAATAAAATAGATATCTTTTAATATACTTGTCACATTAAATTCAATTCATTACTGGAGGTATAATGAAGTGGACATGGTGATCAAACTCTGGTATTTAGTGTTTGTACCAAATTTTGTTAATTAGGATTTACATGTCGAATGAATATATTGCTAACCTTTATCAGTTATTTCCTGGAACTATAATAGATGTAGCATATTTTAAATAGTGATTAATCCATATTCATACCACTTATTGAAATTTGAGTTCATTCAATTATTTAGCTAAGCTTATAAAAATAAGTGCTAAATAAACTTTAAGTCTAATGCTACATGGACCATAGTCTCTACATTTGTTATGTTAGAATTGTATCATCCTAAGTAGTGTGTAGTTTTTCTAACTATTCTATTCATTTGTCAAAATACCATCTAGCCAATTTGTATAATGTGGTCCTGCCAGTATTTGGCAGCAACTACGCTACAATTGCAACCCTCGTATTGATTATGAAAACAAATGTAAATGATTTATAAATCAATGAGATAGTTGTTTCCTTTTTTTCTTAGCTTTTTTTAACCAAACTAGAAGACCCTTAATTCCTCAAATGGAAGCAATTGCAGAGTGTTTTTTAAGCTTTTTTCTCAGAGCTAGAAGACCGTTAACTCTTCAACGGAAAACCCCTGCCGAGTTTTTTTCTTTTTTATCAGAACCAGAAGAGATTTTTTTTTCAGAAGACCGTTACCTCAATGGATTGCAAAGCTTTTTATGACCGTTATCTCGGGGGCATAATGGGGAGATAAATACTTTGTGTGGAAATTCCAATCGGTGAGGTTTTTCCCCTTTTCATGGATCTATTGGTTTTGTTATTGGTATAAAAAATTGTCATAAAGATAAATTGTATGTTATACTCTAAATTTTCTAATCAATAAGGAAAAACATAGATTTATTTATCTTACATGCAGATTGACTTTTTCAATTCAAATTTCAATTGTAAAGTAGTTTCTCAAGTCCTATGCAAGATAAGAGAACATGAAGGGCTGTTAGAATGTTATACCCTTGCCCTTTCAAAAGGATGAGATGCATAAGCTTCTTCCTATCTTCGATCCAGGTACTTCTACTGCTCTTAAACCTAGGGCCTTCCTTGATTAATAAGTATTATGTTGTCTCACAGTTCGAATGTATTTTAGGGGCTTTTGATGGTGTATTTCAGGGGCTTCCTTTTTGTACTAGTAGAAGCTTTCTTAAAGTGTATTTATGAACACATTTAGGAGGTCATGTTTAGTATCTATAACCGCATCATATGTTAACATTTCATTGTCTGGTAGTTGCATTGTCGGGCCCTTGTGCCTGTGTTCAAATGTAATCTGGTTGCATTCCTATACTTAATGCTCCCATATCCCATCTCTCCTTTATTTCTGCATCATTGCATGACCATAGTTTCTTTTTATGATTCTATTGCAGTGTAAAATCTTATTCTATGAGAGATCTGTATGAATAAGCCAGATATTGTCCCCGAACTGTAGCCCGACTACATGTGAGAATGTTTTCCCTTTTAAAGGTTTTCTTAGGAGGGTTTAGTAGGTTAGGTTTTTGTGGGTAGAGGTTTCTTTTTTGATTGGATAAATTACATAGGACTTTAAAGTATTTAAAATTAAGATTTTTTTATTTATTTGGTTGTAAGTTATGGTTATTTGTGAACTTTGAAAATATATTTTTTAATATGTTAAAATTTATTGATATGCTCATGAATTGATGAATGAATTCTAAAAGCTTACAAATAATAAAAAATCATGTTCAAAATATGGTATGCACTAAGATTAGGATATGCAAAGCAATATTACCTATAGTAAGATGAATATGAAATCAAGATTTTAAAAACCCATTTTGAAATAGATCTATGTTAACATTTTATCTGCATTAAGGATATTAAAAATTCATAAAATTTGTTTTCTATTTCAAGTATTTAGGATTTTTTTAATGTAATGGATTATTTGGACATAGATTAACTTTATTTTCATTTTGTTTTTATATCTTGTTGAAAACTTATGTTGTATTTTTCATTGTATCGAGGGTTTGTATTCAACAAGATTTGAAACCTCCTCCATATAATATGTGATCATTTAAGTGAATGTACAATATTTAAAAGAATAAATGCTAAATCTTGTGTGTAGAGTTTGCTGGGTTCTTCCTCTTTTGTTAATAAACTTCATGATTGATGCACTCTACTATTAAAGAATTTCTTTTATTTGTTTGTATGAAGTGTTTAAGAACCGGTTCCATGTTTTACTGGCTCAGGTTTTGACATTAATATTTTGTAAACATGTAAATGCATTTTAAGACTTTTGGAACAGGTTCAACACATGCCTATACAATATAGAGTGACATGGCAATGATGATATTTGCATGTGAGAGCTTTTGTTGTCAATCTGAATGTAACATTGTCAAATGGTAATGTTAGAAATTTAATTGTTCCTTATATAGAAATTTAATGGTAATGTTAGTTTCAATTGTAGGAATTCATCAGCAACACTCATTCGTATTAAAATCCAATGAAATTTAATTTTAATCGTCTGGCCAAATTTTTCTTTGTTGGATGAGATTTTAGGCAACTTTTCAGGTTTTCAATTCAATATTCTAGATGGTATGTTTCCAAAGATAATTCCAATTAGTCAAACATACTCTAACATTTAAGTCTATCGAGAGATGCCCTTTTAGGTAATACAGTTTTGAATTGAGTTTACAAGAATTCCAAACATTTTTTTCATATGTTTTTCTATTGGGTTATAAAGTGAAATTTGAATCATAACATTGATTTCAACTGTCTCCCCTCAAATATCCTAGCTTTCTCATTGACCCCAAAAAATATATATGGTGTCTTTCATCAATATTCAATTAATATTTCTCTCTAGAGCTTTGACTATTTGATATGGTTTGCAGAAGGATGTTTTCATGGCTATTGCTTTTGTGGGGTATGCCAAAATGTGGCTTCTATTGCGATTTTTATAGAATTCCTCTAAGAGAAAGAGATGTAATCAAAGTGTTTAAAGCTTCCAAGTACTATATGGTATTTTTTTATCCTAACCTAGGTTGGTTAGGATAGGTGATCCTAAGTAAGTAAATAAATAAGTATGAAGTCTTTAGTTGCATATCTTAGCATATATATAAACCCTGTAAGATGGTCCAAAAACTTAAATTTATGTATTTGTGGATGTAGGATTTTTGAAACATGGAAAGCTCATTCACTCGCACTAGTAGACAATTTGGGATGATGGATATATATTATTAAAATTTCTAGAATTAATCTTTCATCACACTAATAGAGATCATCTATTTTTCTACTCAACATGTTTGTAATATTTGCAACAGGAAATAACGAGGATCCATGTCTTCTTAGTTATTTTGGTAGACGTAAAACCACAAAACTCTTCAGCTTTTGAAAAGATGGATATTAAGCTTCTACGAGTTCATGTATCAGAGCTCTAATTATGTCTTAATTTTGATGGATGGGTCTATTCCCAATTCGGATAGACAACTATTTACAATGATAAGTTCAAGAATCAAACAATTGAATTCTTATTGAATTAACAAGGAAAGTCCATGAACTGGTATAAATCTAATTTCAAACTCATGAAAATAATATTGGTATAAATAATCTAATGAGAAAATTATAACCATGAGAAGAGGCGTGTGATTTGTGTGAGAGAGGAGAGGGTGGGGATTCACGTATGAGATTGGAAATGTGTGGGAAAGTGACGAAATATTTAACATGAGAGAATGTGTGAGGTTTGAAGGGATTAAAAGATGAAAGATGGGTTCAATTAATGATAATTGGGCGCCCTACTAAGTGAGGTGATCAAGTAAACATACATTTTCTACTAGACATGCATTCTAGGTAGGGAATGATAATTTTCGCATAAAGATATATTTAGGAAAGCTTATTAATAAATAGGCAATGATAATATCATATAAAATAAAGTTTATTATAATATGAATATTAATTTGAAGGTAATACATAAATGATGGTGGTGATTGGTCTTAACAAGAAATATATTGAAAATAATACATTTTACAATAAATAAATTTTCTAAAAGAAATGATTTTTTGTACAAAGAAGAGGAATTGTAGATGTAGATGTAGAATGTAGATGTAAATGTCTACACAAAGAAGATGAAATATAGATGTAGAATTTTGAATAAGGTGCCTCAATAACCAATGCAATCCCTTAGTTGAAGAATCTTTAGATTTTATCAATTCTCTAAGAAGGGTTTAAAAGAAGAAAGAAGGGTTCAATTAATGAAAATTGGGCACCTTACTAAGTGAGATCAGGAAAACAAATCTAGACCTAAAAAGAATATCATTGATGTTAAAAAGGAGGATAATGAAGAGGGTATTGATTCTTAGGAAGGGCATAAATGGATAGCTCCGGGGAAAGGAAATATGACATGAAATTAGGGGAACGTAGGTCAATCCGCTTAAGGCATAGAAAAGATCTTAAGGAGAAAAAGGCTGAAGAGGAGGTGGTCCCTAAAATGAAATTTGAGTATGAACTTGATGAAAGTGAAACCATGGACAGTTCGGATGATGAGAATTATGAAAAAGAGACTGAAGATTTGGAAGAAATGAAAGAAGAGAAATCCTCACAGATTAGAGTGAACCTTGATGACTTGGAAGAGATGGTGAATATGATGTGTACTACCCTTTTTCTTCATGAAGATGGTTGTATGATGAACATTTCCCCTACCCCTAAGTTGGACCCTAGAGAGGAAAAGGGAATGCTAGACGAAATAAAGAACCTCTAGAAAATAATAACTATTCTAGAAAATTCTATTACTCCTATTATTTCTAAAGAGCATTTTAATACTACTATCTCTACTCTCTGCAAGTTAATGAGCAACATAATGAATAAGAATGTCTTCAACATGGCTATGGGAAAAATTAGGATGAGGAAGAATGCAAAGAAACAAAAGTAAGATTAAAAAGGCAATAATGAACCTGAGGAAGTTGTTTATAAAGACTAGCAGAAGGATCTCAATTGTCTCTCAAAGGACTGGGATACTATCTCTAATTTCAAATGATAGTTTATTTTCCTTTCTCTAGATTCAACTATAACCTTGATACGTTTATGGATTTGTTTTATTAAGATGAAGATAGACAATAACATAGATAATAGTGATACTGGTATTAGATTAAGAATAGTTGATAGTGTAGGACAATTATTTTTTATTAATTTTGATCATTGATGGTTTTTGGTGGCTTGTGGCTATAATGGACCGAAGCCTGGCCTTCTGTTTTAAGATGTAATGCGATTGTTGTTATATCAGTCCAGGACCCTCTCCCTGCGATCTTAATCAAAAACAATTTGGGTGCCTTACTAAGTGAGGTGACCAAGTAAACATGTATTTTCTACTAGACATGCATTTTATGTAGGGAATGATAATTTCACATAAAGATATATCTAGGAAAGCCTATTATAAATAGATATAAAGATATATCTAGGAAAGCTTACTATAAATAGACAATGATAATTTCACATAAAGATATATCAAATAAAGTTTATTATAATATTAAAATACTAATGTGAAGGTAATACTTAAATTTTGGTGGTGATTGCTCTTAACAATATGTAGTGCTAGAAATTCATGAAAAGAAAATAAACAATTCTACAAGAAAGAAACTCTTTAAAATAAAATAAAAATTATAAGCCCCACTACATAAACTATAGAGATGAGGATTGTGCAACCTCTCTAAAATTGTATTGTTATCTTGATATTCTTATGAGATTAGGTAGAAGAGGAAATGTAGATGTAGACAATTGCATATTGAATGTTGAAGAAGGTGCCTCAATGAACAAAGCATCTTTCAATTGTAAGAAGAGACATTAAGCTTTTAAATTTTCTCAATTTTCAATTTGTAGGTGGAATGTTTAGAATTTAAATAAATCTAATTGAATGAGTGTGAAGATGTGGAAGACCCTATCAAATGTGAGGTCCCACCTCGACCCATCATAGCACTATTGAGACATTCATATTTTGATACTTTATGATTCAATATTTTCATACACTTTTGATCGATTGGATAGTGACTTATGTTATTTATGCCTTATGATGATTTATATTATGTGATTTTACTTTTTATGTTGATTAGGATCCAAATTTTACTTGTTGATTTATGTTAGACATGCTCAGATATGTATTTTGATGAGGAAGACTTAATCATGGTTAGATTTAAATATTACATGAATTATACTTTAAGTTTAAGAAATAGTATTGATGAATATATCATGATGTTAGAATTTTGCAAGTACTATGTATGAATGTTATCTTAGAAATGGAAGGTGTAATTAGAAATTGAATTATGCATGTCAAATAATGTATGCAATTAAGTAATATTGAATTGTTATATACTTATATGTGATTTTTCCTTGGAGTACTGATGCTCGAGTTTAGTGTGCAAGAAAGAAAACCATGGAACTATTCAGAGAATCAGGGCTAAACCTATGTACAACTGTGAAAGCCAAGGTTTAATCTATTGAAGAAATTGAAATCTCATTGTAATGTGTTTTTATTTGTAAATGTAATTTATATGTGTGTTGTTAGAGGGTAAAAGCACAATAAGTTGTCACCCTTTTACAAAGGAAAAGGCTAACAAAATCAAAGTTGTTCAACTTCAATAGTATAAAAATGATATTTATGTTTGGAATTTGAAGATGATGCAAACTAATTAAATGTGATAAAATGGATGAAGTTTATGATTGAAGAAATTGAAATCTCGTTGTAATGTGTTTTTATTTGTAAATGTAATTTATATGTGTGTTGTTCTAGATTAAATTCATTTTTTTTATTTAGACATGCCACTTATAATGTGAAGTGTATTTTATGGTATCACTTGACACTTGTGATGTCTATGTGGATAGTGACATATCAATTAGGGTTTGACAAGAGTTACCTAACCTAGTAAGATACCTAAGTTTAACCACTTGCTTATAGATGTTATGTAGGGTCCCCATCAAGTTGAATTTTAAATTCAAACCCTAGTTGAACTTTAGAGGGATTAAAAGTGACCCTAGGGTGCCTTTTTTAGTCAAAATAAGATAACCATGTGGGGCTACCTTGAGTTAGGGTTTTGATTTTGCCTATAGGAAGGTCTTGATCACATTTATGACACTCCAAAAAGGCTACTCTTCAAAAGTGGCGAGAATGGAGAAGGCCACATGCACTTGACTTGTTCCATACTCATAGTTAAACTCACCTTAAAGAGAGGGGACAAGAAGTAAGGCCAAGGACTAGTAGTCAACTCACATTAATTGCTAGAGGGTGAGTAGGATTTTGGAGGCCTTTTAGAGGGCTTTGTGAGACTTAGTGGGTGTTCACCCACTCGCTAACTTTAGAGACACTTAGGGTTTTGGAGTTGCAAAAAGAAGACAAAGAAAAAGGAAAAGGGATCTTCTCAACCTCATTTTCCATTAGCATTGGAGAAAGGTTAGTTCTCTTTCCATGAAGGAGAAGTTCCTGCAATTTTTAGATTAGTTGTTGTTATGTAAAATGAATATGTAGAAATGTTTGTATTTCTTGTTATGTGAATTGTTGTTGATGTTGTATGTGTTGGGTAGGAGGATTTTTCATTATTTTCTTATTGTTCTTTCCTTGAATAGTATGGTGTTCATGGGTTTTAAGGCATCTCTCTCCCTTGGGAGGGAAGTAGTGACCTTGGGTGAAGGGGTTAGTTGGGCTTGCCATAGTAATTGAGAGACCCTTCTCTTGGAGAAGGGAGAAATTTCATGGAGTATGGGATCCATGAAGCCATACTTGTTACCTTTCTTTTGGGGGTGATAAGGAGTGAAGTTTTGTGGACATGTAAAATGTGTTAATGTAGCCTTGGAAGGCATGGAAATCTCATGTTGTTTTTGTATTGGTATGGAAATATCCTCTTTGAAAATTCCACCTTCACCCTCTCCTATGGGTCTAATGGTGACTCATTTGTGAAACCAACTTTTAGGTAGTTTACTTGTTGTTTTGTTGTGTAAATACATTTGTGAGTTTGTGTGTGTATGTATTCTCGTTTAGCCTTGATTCTCCAAGCTTGGGGGTGGTCTCTTAGAGACCTAGTATTGGAGGTGAGCACTCCATGATTATGCTCTTTTTGTTGCAGGAATCCATGTTGAAATCAATGGAAAATAAAGATTGCATCATTTCCTTATTACTTCATTTGTATTGAATCTCCAAGGAATGGTTAATAGTAGCATTTATTATCAAGAGAGTTGATTTGAAAGCATATGTAAATGTATTCTATGAAGTTGATAATAAGGAGATAGATGGATGAAATGATTTAGTTTTGTTAAGCAAACATTAGATTTATAAGTTTTATTAAGCTATTGTAGTCAATAGAAGAATTTATGTTAATGTCCATGAGAAATTAAATAAAAAATAAAGCTCTCTTGTTACAAGAAAAAGTATAGAGAAAAATAAATAAACTTGTTGAAAGACATAAGTTTTCAAAAAAATAAATTCCCCATACACTCCAAAAAAAAACAGTCATTAAACAATTATGTTTTCCCCCCCACTTGCATAGAGTAATAATAATAAATAAAAAGAGTGCAAGAGAAAATAATGGGTGGGACCCAGTTGGGTCGCCACCCAAAAAAGCCCTTGATGTGCTATAAAAAAAAATTACAAAAGAAAAAATCATTAAACAAACTATTTAAACAAGAATTAAATATATTAAATAAAACTTTTTAAAAACACCATATTAAAAAAAAAAACCATATTAATATGGGAGGGGATTTGAGCCCCCTCATAAACCTCGTACCTTGGCGCAAGCAGGCCCTGTCGTACCAGGGTACCGTCCTACCTTTGATAGGCGGGCCCTACCACGGTAGGGTACTTGTTGTCAAAGCTGGTGGACTCGCCACGTCCCAAAAGGGACTCTTTAAAAATAAAAAATTTTATTTTTTATTATTATTTTTTTAGTTGTGTTTAAATGTGTTTTTTTGGTAATTTATTAATTAAATAAATTAAATTTATTATATCTATATTATATGTAAAAAATTAAAAAAAGGAATTTAGGGTATGTTAATTAGTATAAAATGAATATTATATTAGTATAATAATTTTTAATTAATATCTTTAAATGGAGATTTATTGAACTTATTTTATAAGTATTTCATTTCCATTTTGTTGTTTAATAATTAATAAAATATATAGTATGTAACTATCATGTTAAATATTATATGTTTAATGATTTATAATTTTAAGAATTAATTTATTACCTTTTAATTATGGTTATGTAATGTTTATGTATATATAACGAATATTATAATTATTAATTTTAAAGTTTTAATTCGTTTCTTTAAAATTAATTTGATAGTTCTAAGTAATGAACATATATTTATATATTGATCCTTTACAACCATTATTGTTGATTATGTTTTTAGATTCCCCTAATTAAATTAACAATTGTGTTTTATTAATGTGTCTCCACTAGGTATTATATATACCCCTTTTAAAATATTATTTAGGTATAATTTTAAAATGAACTTTCTATTATATATAATATATATGATGTTTAATAAATCGGTACATATTATGTATGTGTAACATGACGCTTTGATACTTCGATAACTTAGATCAAGGTTACAGTTGGGAGAACCTTAGGTAAACATTTAGTTTGACTTGGAACTTTTTCAAAATATCTAACAAAACACACACCTGTTTGAACTATTAATCGGTTGGGACTAACCAACCATAATTGAGTCTTAGAGGGAGGTTGGCCAGCTCAGTTATGTGAGTGGGATCACCACATGGCCCACGTTGACCATAATGCCCCTCGCATGACATCACGTTTATGTCAACCTTGTGTGTAACCATTATCGTAAAGCTTGGTTTTAAAAAAAAATTGTGTGTTTTTGCTTAGTTCATTTGGGCATGACATTTGGTATTAGATCTAGGTTTTCAACACTAGGACCTACAATCGATTACATTCCACTTATAATATTGCACTTTTGTGTAGGATGTTTGTTGTCATGCATAATGCTCATAGACGTGGATGAGGCCATCAATGTACCCCTTTGATATGTGGGGATATGGAGCAAGGGGCAAAGGTTCCCAGGGGAAATCAGAATCCCCCACCTAAACCACCTCCTAATCTGAATCAAGACATTTTATCTACATTGCAGAACCTAGTAGGCATCATTCAGTAGAAGCTACCACCCATAGTAAAACAAGCTAGCAAAGCAGCAACTCTCAGAGGGTCGTAGGATAGCTAGTACAGAGAGGAGAAGGAGCCCACCACCTAGATAGATTGAGGGTCATACAAATCATGAGGTTGAGTCCATTCATCAGTTAGATCACCCATGTGACCTAGGGGCTCGTGTAGTTGAGAGAGAGACCCATAAAATAAGGGATCAGATTAGGGAGTTATTACAACTCCAACCACCTTTATTTTTTGGAGCCACTAATGGTGTCAGAGTAGATGCATGGTTATTGAGTTTGTGGCGATGCTTTGAGTTACGTTCCTACAAGAGTAATCTAAAGGCACAAATTTCCACCCACCTCCTTTGTGAGGGAGCCTCTACTTGGTGGCAAAAGGGGTAGGCCATGGGTGGCATGTGTATAGATACACTCACTTGGGAGACTTTTCTCAATAGATTCAGAGATAGATACCTTTCAAAGCATTTTAGAAAGCGACAGATAGAGGAGTTCCATGACCTGCAATAGAGAGGCCTTATTGTGATGCAGTATGAGAGTAGATTTCTCAAGCTCCTTCCCTATGTTGATTACATGGAGGATGAGAAGCTACGCATGCATCATTTCATCAAGGATCTTAATGTATCTCTTCAGGGCCCGGTCCGTCTATCTTTCCCTACCACTTTTAGAGAGGCAATTGAGAGGGCACTAGTTGTCGAGGGTATTTGTAGAAGGGCACATGACTCTTGGGATCGGTCTTAGAACCGAAATCCCTCTACCCATTCATCAAGACAATAGAGACCCCCTTGGAAGGGGAATCAGGGACATTCAATAGGGTCCTTTAAGGGCCAACAGTCTCAATAGCAACCCCAACATGATTCTAGGCAGAGACATTCTCAAGAACATCATGGCACTAAGCCCAAGCAATGGTAGACACATGGTCTTAGGCAAGATCAGAGGTCACAGACCCCTTAGCCACAACCAGCTAGGACTCAAGAGTCCTCTAGGGGTGGCTACAATGGATCCAGCAGGACTAGAGGCCAACAATAGTCTAGGTTTGAGGGAGTACTTTTACAAACACGTGGGCCATGTTACACTTGTGGTGGTATGGGTTATATAGTGAGAGAGTTCGCATAGGGAGAGATAACAAGAAGCCAGAGAGGGGCTACTTTAGAGCTGGCAATAGGTGATATGGTTAGGTCTCATAGGGTATTTGTAGCGGTTGATAACTACCAGGTAGAACATCAGGCCACAGTCATAGAGGCCATATGTATGATTCGAGGCATTAGTGCTACTATTTTGTTTGATTTAGGAGCTACAGAATCCTTTATATCTCCATTTGTAGTTGAGCGTTGTAGGTTGGTGGCCCAATTAGACGGATGTCAATTGGGAGGTCAACTTAGCCTCAAGAGCTAGGGTGTCTATTAGTTCCTTGGTTCATAGTTTTCAGATTCATATTGGAGACATGATCACGATGTATGATCTTTCCATTACCCCTCTAGGTTCTTACGATGTAGTTCTTGGCATGGATTGCCTATATTATCACAATGCCAAGATGGATTTTCGATAGAAGAGGGTAGAGTGTGTAGATGATCATGGTACTCCTATGGTGATATTAGAGGTGTAGAGACCCGTATCTCTTCGCATGACTTTTGCTATGCAGCTTAGGCAAAAGTATAAGAGCTCTGAACATCTGTAATGTAGTTCAAAAGAAGTGTCGGTGAAATGAGAAACACTGTTTATAAAGTGAACTAGTATCTATGTGATAAAGAATCCAAAAACACATGAAGGGTCCTAAATGCAAATCCTAACTGATAAGTAAAAAGTCGAACAATTGCAAGCCACATTTCCAAAGCCCATGAAAGGGGAACTTATAGAAAATAATCTTGAATGACTTAATGCTTGCATGCCGCATCTCGAAGGCCTTCATCCTTGCACTCTGTAACTCGGGAATAAGTGAAAAAGAAATATGAGAAGGAAGAGAAACACTTTCTAAAAGTTTTTCTAATTTGATACTTTTCCTACTCCCATGCATTTGGGTTCACCTTAATTCTCTTAACTACAGCTGAGAAGGTAAAACTCAAGTCTTACGTCTCTCAAGAATGCTATTCAATGTATCCATTTTACAGTCCTCCATGAAAAGTGATTCAAGTAATATAAGCCACCACCGAAGAGAAAGTTAATGGTGTTGTCGCCATGCCTTAAGAAACCTTATCCTTACAACCTTTTACTCACATTTTAGGGCTTCCGTGTTTGTATTCACACTTGCTTGCAAATAAAAATTAAATAAAGATTAATACTATCCTAGGCTATAGCGGAAGAGCTTAAACAACTGACGTTTTGTTGGTTCTGTGAGCATCTAAAACCTCAAATGACAAATAACTTGCTGACTGTTTACTTTAAAACTCTTCAATCGATGTATAGCTAAAGATGGCGTTTAAGGCAACTGCCAAGCAAAACACCAATATGGTGTATAGGATCCCCTTATGCAAGCATTCCAGTCGGGGGCTGCTTTTCCATTTATTTTATGTTGTTCACTGCGGTGTACAACCCTACCATGATATCCTGAAAATGTTTCTTATCCTCCTTTTGTAATTCTAGGAACTTTTCTTTGGGAATATTGTCAACTTCCGACATAAAGCTTAATAAAGTACTGCTGGGGCTATGGGGCAGATTGCCTCCTTCCACCCACTCTATATGTTTGATGTGATATGAACCCTTTGCTTCTTCCATTCCACACATCATGTACTGTTGCTAGGTGCTTTACTCTTACTTTCACAAGGGGTATGTTAATTTTGCTTCACTTTAGTGTTGAGGGCTCTGCACTTCTTCACCACAATACATGTTGTGGAGGCAAGCACTCATTGCTTGTTCTCTCTCTATCCTTGAAGTTTGCTACCGATAGATTTTAGAAAAAAATCAATGTACCACAACAATGCGTCCACCCCAAAAAAAACCTCCTATTTCCAAGATGGGAATGTCCATGTTTGGGACATCTTGAGGATGGAGGGACAGCCCCCTATCGACCTATCACCACCACTAGGACTCGGGGTCAGCTTGGGGAGGCTGGGTGTCTTGGGGACTTTCAAGAGTCTCTTGGCCATCCCGGGGACACCTAGGAGTCTCTCGTAGCCCCCACTAAAAAACTCGATCCTAAGCAAGAAATGGTGAAATTCTTGTGAAAATGGCATCTTTGTCTTCAAGTCAATCGCATTCTCTTCATTAGAATATATATATGAAATATAACATTTCACATTTCAGTATGTGTTTTTCCTTTTTATACTAAAGCTATATTCCATATATATATTGGTAGGATGTTTGAGAGTGGTTTCAGATCTCTAGGAGTTAATAATGCATATTCTAGATTTTAGAATATTTATAAATTTTCAGACTTAATCAAATTTTAGTAGCCAGCAAACTCCTATTGGCATTCTCTTGCTCTCTCTATCTCACTCCCTTTATCTCCCTTGAACTCTAGACCTATTTCTCCATATCATTCTTCCTCTATCCATTCTCTCTACCTCTTTCTATCTCACTATCTTCTCTCTTCCCCAAGATCTAGACCCATCTCTCTAAATCTTCATTCTCACCCTCAAACCCCCCTTAAACTATTAAGTCTAAGCAAGTAATAGACCAATGATGAATCATGATCATAGAAATCTACATAATACATATCCCTTGTTGCAAATCTCTGCATATTAATAGTCAAAACCACAATCAAGGCCTCTAAAAGGGGCATTGCCCCTTGACCCTAAACCTTCACCCACCATTCTTATTGTTTATGCAATCATTTCCATGTTTTTTAAATTTATCAATTATTAGTTTAAAGCTTTAAACTTTATTTAGTATGCCTAAGTTTCATTTGCAATTCTTAATACTTATTCTCAGTTTGCAATGTTCAAATTTCAAATTTTCAATGCAATCATTTTCAGTTTTTTAATGTTTACAAGTATAAACTTTATAGAGTGGAAAAGTTCCATTTACAGCTCTTAAACTTATTCCTTACACATCTTTTTATAATTAATTTTTCATGTACTTCGCCACCCGCCGTCCCCAAACTTAGGCCCTTGGACCCGTCCTCTCTAAAAGTTGTTCCCCATCAGAAAACTGCATTGAACAGTGAAAAAAAAACTTAGGGTATACTATGCTTCCTCTTAGAATTTTTTACTATTTTCCACCAAGTTTTTGAGACAAGGACAGCAAGGGAGAGGAGGACATTTTTCCTGGACAGATCTTTTGTGAGGAAATTTTTTAGAGGCAGAAACTGACAACAATTAAAACATATAAAAATTCAAATATCTATTATATAAGATTGACAAGGCATTTATCATATTATATAGAAAAATAATTCAACAAAAGACTGCAAGTTTCAACTATAAAATAAAAAAATACACAGAAAATATGCAATTGTCCATAGTCGGCATTATTAACAGTAACACATCAAAATCAAAATCAAAGTCAAAGTGGCTGCCACTATGAGGGGCTGCTTCATCCAATGGAGCCCCAACAATCCTTCACGTGTCCCTTATCAACCTATGTGGCATCTTTGGAATCAATATCCCAAAGTAAGGCTAGAGTCTGATAATCCAGGGTTTTCCCATCTTGGGTTCAGCATCTTCAATGATGCTTTTAGTTATTGCATTATTTTAGTGTTTTATTAGTTTTTTGGGTGGCATTAACCTTTTTTTGCTATATTGTAATTTGTTGTTTCAAGCTACAGTGTTAGTTAGTGCTGTCAAAATTACTGGATATCCAGGTTTCAAAAAATAATATTGTCAACCTTGCAAAGATCAAATGTTCATCATAGGCAAGTGGAAATCACTCTCAACCTATTAAGTTTCAACATTTCCTTACAATATGCATCCTTAACCAGACCAAACCAGATTATCTACTAATGGATTCTATTAAAAAAAACTATGATTTGTGGTTGGTTCTTCAAAAGTTTCAGCTGTCCATGCCAGCATATATAAAGAGTTTACCAATCAAGCCTCTCTCGTAGTAAAATTTAAATAGTGTATGCATGACCAAGATGAATATGAAAAATCTTAAACATTTATGCCAGTAAACTTTGTTCAAATAGTCAGACCTCTGTCAATCCTGGTTGGATTTGATGTTCAGGTTTTAGGTGTTTTGTCAGTCTGAACTTCCATTATGAAAGTAAATTTGAAATTTGAAATCTCTGAACACTACTCAGAAATTCATGTATCTAATTTGTTAGAGCATACAATTTTGCCATTTTTTAGCACAAAAAATAGGTCGCTCAAATATAAATGTAGTCCGAGAGATAATTTTATCGAACACTCACGTTCATTTGAAGAAATGAACCTTTAGCACATTCTATGCAAAATAAGAAGCCGAAGGAAGACTCGGATTTTGCTGCACTTTTGTCCAAATCTCATTGCACTTCCTGCTCAAATTCTGAAAACCAAAACAAGTACTTCATGAAAATATTTGAATTCACAAAACTCGGTGCCATATTTGTCCAAAGTACAAAGCATTGTCCATTATATTCTGGAACCAATGGAAAGCTGATTTGCCGTACAAAAGAGCTAATTGTACGCAGTCATCTTCCTGAATTGGAAAATACATATCTTTATGGTTGTTCTTAGACAAATGGAATACACCAAAGAATCTCATCGTTTATGCAACCATCAACAAAATGGTAAAGATGATCAAATTAGTCTTGGATGTAAAACTACTATACCAAGGAAAGATTGCATTCAAAGAGATATCATTGAACGGCTGCTGCATGATGAAAAGCTTCTGATGTGTGTGCCCAATACTCTGTCACAAGCTTTCCAAATAATGATCCTTCCCTCTCCATCAGCTTCAATGGCTTATCACACTCCACCATCTCACCTGTATGACAAGAAATTATTATCAATCAAATTAAATAGTGGAGAACATGTCTATTTTCACCAGTCTGCTCAAGCATCCAAAGTTCAATTCAAAGCAATCCATGAAAGCAATGGAGACATGAATGTAAAATGTTAGGGTTTACCATCACTGATCACAACAACCATGTCACTGTCCATCACAGTAGGTATTCTGTGTGCAACAGTAATTACAGTGCACTCTGCAAATTCTTCCCTAATTGTCGTTTGGAGTATTGAATCTGTGGCATTGTCAATTGATGCTGTTGCTTCATCCAAGACTAGTATCTGACTATGTCTCAGCAATGCACGCCCCAAGCAAAACAATTGTCTCTGTCCAACACTCCAATTTCCTCCGTCATCCTCCACTGCATTTTATAGATGACAGAAAATGTCAAAACATGCTACTTATATATCTTAGCAGCATCTTAAACCCAGAATGTTGTTGATGCAGAAGCTCAAACAAATGGCATTTGCCAGTTATAGAAAGTTGCCAATGCATGACCAACCCATAAATGTAGATATAACATCACTTCTTTTGAATTTGCTGTCCTAAAAATGGTTGTTGGATCTACCGAGTTTTGAGGGGGAGAGATAAATATGACAGGGAAAATAGATTGCTATTTTTGAAAGGATAAAGGGACAGTAGTTAACAACATATGAAGCTGGGCATTTTGCTTTCCCATTATATTAAAAGTAAATGAGAAATTTTTAAGTTTCTTGTTTGCTGCTCTTTCTCTGTTTCTGCCTGATGATCTTCGATTTGTTTCTTCCAGAACACAGTTATCTACATCAATTGGTATCAGAGCATCCAAAGATGCTCAGAGAATATATTTAATCAAGGTGATGTGCTGGGGCGGGGGGGAGGGGGGGGCGGGGGGGAAGTTGGGAGGGAAAGAGAGATGATATGTTGAGTTGCTTCCTTGAATGTAAATGTAAACACATAGTTTATTATTTTATCATTTGTTGATGACTGAGTTTTGAGCTGAATACTTAAAATTTTGAGGGGGAATGAGAGATTGGTTAAAGGAAAACCATTTTTATGCTTAAAAAAGCATAGGTATGCACAAAGACGTATTTTAAGATGATTGAACAAACTAAGCAAAGGGTGAAGAAGTACCTTCAAACAAATAGATTGTCATAAATGAAGAAAGAATGATGGAGAAACAATAAAGGAAGAAAAAGAAGTATGGTACGAAGACAAGCAAAAACTTATGTAATGAGTTTGAAAGAAGAGATTACTTAACAAGTTAACATCCTAGAGAGGAGAACGAGACAATGAAGTTTGAATGGATAGCTATCTACTTTACAAAAACCACAAACTATAATGAAGGAGAATAAAATATCAAAGAGTTTTTCACAGAAGCAAAAGAAGTGGATGAAGATGTTATGAATGTGAATCTTGAAGAATTCACAGTCAAGGACTTCATTCAAAGATGGTTGAGAATAATCAGGAAGTGTTTGTTTTCTTTCGTCAAGGGAATGTGGAGGTGTTAGTGATTTAGATTGTTATTTGTGTTAACAAGGTACTGACATGTTGGCTTGCATGTAGAAAATATGTAGGCTTGCATATAGAAAATAGAGCATGGGTAGTGGATAGCTATAAATGTGTGCCCAATTACTAATTAAATGGTGTAATAAATGATGTCATAATCGGTACTTTTGGTGGCAGTTATGTTATTAAGTTGTTTTAGTTAGAAAATAAGAGAGGTGGGCTGGTTCCGGATGAGCGTAGTCTGTATTTACTAGTTGGAAACATTAATGAATAGCTAACAATAAGTAAGAAAAACTACTTTGAGTTGTCATCTGCAAGAGTTTCTGGATTTGATTGTGATTAATGTTGTTTGCATCAATAGACGATAAATAAGAAAAACTACTTTGAGTTGTGTAAATAGACAATAAAAAGTGAATGGTGTGGAATTTGTACTCTCTTATGTCTCTTAATGCATGAATAGAGATTTATCAATTTTCAGTCAGAAGATGATCTTATATATACAGATTGGAGTTTTCATGAAAGATTAATAATAGAAAAAGCATAGCGTAGGCTCTGCATCAGTTTCTATTAGATAACTCAAAGATATATTGGAAAGGTAAGATCAGTACAAGACTGACCTGATGCATCAAGGCAACTTTCCTTTTCTCTTATAACATCTCCAAGCTGACACTTATCCAAAACCTTTATCAAAGAGAACAAACATTAAATTATTTTCCACTTTCTGCTATGCATGACACAATGAAAGCAGAAATCATATAAAACAGTATTCAAGCACCTCCCAAATTTCCAAATCTGAGTGCTCAGATAATGGATCAAGATTGAAACGAATGGTTCCACGAAAAAGAGTTGGTTCCTGAGGAATAATTCCAAGGCGTGACCTCAAATCATGGAGCCCAATGGAGGTAGTAT
Source organism: Chamaecyparis obtusa (assembly GCA_027943335.1). Classification (NCBI taxonomy): domain Eukaryota; kingdom Viridiplantae; phylum Streptophyta; class Pinopsida; order Cupressales; family Cupressaceae; genus Chamaecyparis; species Chamaecyparis obtusa. Next base: position 48,931 of record BSBK01002636.1, read on the forward strand.
CCAAACCATCAATGAGGATTCTACCCCCTGCAGGTTCAACCAAACGAAAAATAGCACTGATGAGAGTGGTCTTTCCACTTCCCGTTCGACCAACAATCCCAATTTTTTGCCCTCCTTCAAAAGTACAAGATATTCCCCGAAGAACAAGAGGACTGTTTGATCTATACCTAATCTGCACTGACATAGAATAAAATTGAGAAAAGACATCACTACACACTCAAATTGTACTCTAGGAAACGAAAAAATATAGTTTAGAAGCTGTTGGTTTCAGTCATTTGATTAGGAAGCCCAACTAAAGGTACCTTCAAGTCTTGCAATTCCACTTTACCATGGGAGGGCCAATTCTCTGGTGGTCTACTAGACTCTATTATTGCCAGTGCTTCACTAGGAATGCACATGTACTGCTTAATGCGTTCTACAGATACAATATAGTTTGCCAGTGTGCATTGGTTTTGGATACTGAAAACTAATGATATGTTCATAGAGAGACCATACGATAGAGCCATCCCTACAAAACCTGTAACAGTTTAAAGAACTAGTTAAGATCCGAATTCTGCAATAGTGTACTGTAAAAACAGAGAATCTAGAAGAAGCAAGCAAACAAATTATGTTTGGTTACAACATACCTGGATTAAAGGTGCCTGCTGGGAGTAGGACCATAGCAAGAGCAGATGAGCAAAGAACTATAGAACTTAATACCTCTAAACGTTGAATCAACCATTCATTTGCTGCAAAACTGTAGAAAAATGGACTTGAATTTTTGTCAAGCAGATCTAGGTTCTTCTTCATAAACTGATCCTGCACCTTGAAAGCCCTGATTGTCACTGCACCTGATATGGACTCACCAAAATGATTTGCTATGGGTGATTTTGTTGTGCCATTGAGTCTCATCAATTCTTTAGCAGAAGCAAAGTAGTATTTCTGTTCCAATTGGCAAAAATGGAATTTAGTTCTCTAGCAAATATTGTCACAGAAAAAGGTTGTTGCCTTATGGTCAATACTTGAAGTTGATATACTTACATACAAAAAGGTGAAGTTCTTCTCAAGAAGCTAAATATAAGAAATAAGGATTCACCTGAAGTTGAAATGTCAGGTAAATCATTGGCAGGGCAGCAAACAAAACTTGCCACGTCACAACGGCCACAACACCAAGATTACTGTAAGCATTCATAGTAGAACTCATAGTGAAGACAAAGCTGAAAGGAAGGTCAACATCAAGAATGCTCAAATCTGAAGAAACCTGGCAATTATATAAAGAAAAATAATAGAAAATTAGCATCTCAGCATACATTGAATGATGCTTTTGTAAAAGAAAAGGAACAATTATATAGTGATAGGGCTCAAAATATACCCTGCTCAAAATTCTTCCTAATGGTGTGGCATCAAAAAATGCCATTGGTGCTTGGAATAAGGAAGTCACAAGCTCAGAAAAGAAAGACTTTGATGTTTCAAGCCCCAAAATGACTACAAAGATTGACCGAAGGAAAAGAAAAACCGAAGAAGCAAATGCAATACTTGAGTAGACTATGATTAGCATTAATTTGCTGACTTGGGGACTCTGCACCTTAGCAGCCATCCAAGTATTTCCCAAAATCTGCCCGGTCAAAAATAGAAGATGAGAAAGACCAGCGATGGAACAATACAAGAAACCTCTGTTTTGTTTCAAATAGTCAACATATGGTTTCAGACCAGTATCTCCGATTTCCTTTTCTTCCTTTTGAACTAGCTGATCCACTTTGGGTACTCTACATGATTTCTCTTGTTGCTTTTGGGGCATGACCTTTTGAATTTCTCTTTCTTGACTAGCAGGTTTCTCTTTTGAGGATGGTATTGTAACTGCCAATTTGTTAGAACCCATCGTGTCCTTATGTGCATTCACAAGATCTTGGAATGCCTCACTTGAGGCTAATAACTCTTGATAACTCCCAGTTATTTGAACCTCCCCATCCGACATCAACTGCAATAAAATATGGCCTTATTATTATAACTGAATGTAAATTTGCAGAAATTTCTACCATTAAATTCTTATAAATTATAGGAATAAAATTTGGTGGCAGTAACTTAAGAGCATCTTGATGTAACTCCCTTAAGCAGTACATATATAGTCAGGCAGCTCTTGCACGACCAGACAAGCTCACACTAACCAGTATAGTATCAAATGCTGGTAGGAAATCAACTTGATGTGTTACAAGGATCACTGTCTTTTTGGAAAGTGCCTCCATTATGTACTCCTACACATCAGAATCTACAATCATTATGAACCCAAAGGAGGTGAAAAAACCACAACCTGGAAATGTGCTGGAGATCAAATTGTTCCAGCTACAGAATATATCAGGACGTTTACACCTAAAGAAAATAAACAGAATAGAGAAAATTGGCATCATTTATGAACCTTGAACAGGCTAGTAGCAGTATGGGCATCAACGGCGCTGAAAGGGTCATCCAAAAGATATATATCAGCATCCTGGTATAGAGCACGGGCAAGTTGTATACGTTGTTTCTGACCACCACTCAGATTGACACCTCGCTCTCCAATTTCAGTTAGATCACCAAATGGAAGATTCTCCAGGTCTTTCTCTATTGAGGCCTTTTGGATCACCTCTTTATATTTCTGCTTGTACATTGCACTTCCAAATAATATGTTGTCCCTCACAGTTCCACTTTGAATCCATGCAGTCTGGGAAACATATGCAAGAGTGCCACAGACTTGCAACTGCAGAAGAACCCGATCAGAGAAGTGAGAAAAAGAGAAGAATATCAATAAATAGATTGCTATTAAGGGAATAGTAGATACAAACGGATACTCACATTGCCCCTCAGCTTTGGTACCTCCCCAAGAATTGCAGCTAAAAGAGTTGATTTTCCAGATCCAACTTCTCCACAAACAGCAACTTTTTGACCATGTTTAACCTCAATATTAATATTTCTCAATGTGGGTTTTGATGAATTGGTATCCCAGCTGAATTTCGCTGATTTGACAAAGATAGAGTGTTCAGACCATTGTTGAGTTCCACACTCAACAGCCCGATCCTGCAACTCGTCACTTTCTAGAAAGTTGATGACGCGCCCCAAGGAGACCTTTGCTTGAATGATAACAGCAATGACATCAGGAATTACTCTAATTGGTTCTTGAACCAATCGCAAAGTGGCTATAAATGTGAAAACATTTTTTGCAGTTAGAGGGATTTCAAGAAAATAGCATGTTGTAAATGTCGCAGTTGAAACCAGAATAGGAGATGACCAAAACAATATTGAATTGTAGGCCTTCCGAAACTGAACTGCTGATAGCCATTTGTACTCTACCTTGCGCAACTTTTCAATACCAGATTTGAAATGTTCCTCCCATGCATGCAATTTCAGTACCTTCATGTGGACAAGAGCTTCTGTGACAGCCCTTAATCGCTCATCTTGGGCTGACATTAGTTCTGTCTGGAATTTATGCTGCAATTTTGCCAATGGAGAATTACAAATCATGGTCAGGATGACAACTGCCAAGGCTGAAACTGTGGCCCATCCAATTGCTTGGGAAAGGATACTTAAAGCAAATACAAGCTGGAGAACTGTTGTCCAAGTCAGATGAAACCAGAAGGGAAATTCACCTATACGATAAGCATCTACAGACATATAGTTCATGATCTCTCCTGCTCCGTGGACCTGTTTAGCTTCATTGGACAGTTTCAATTGTTTCTCATAGATTGCTGTAATTAATGAGGAGCGCATCTGGAGACCAATCCTTCTGGTGCCAAAATACCATTGCCTTTGAGATAGGGACTCTAGGAGCTTGGCTAGAAAGAGTGCTCCAACTAAAGCATACCCTTGGTATTTGAATGATTGTTTGTCTTCTGAAAATCCAATAAATGCATTTAAAACAAGTGGTCCACAAGATAGAGTGGCTATTTTGAGGAAGGCATAGATTCCAGTCCTTGCCAGATTTTTCCAATGACAGCGAGCCAGAGCCCAGAAGACAGACGGATTTGTAGATAGGTTTTTTTGCTTTTGCCTAGCTAGCTCTTCAGTAAATTTCAAATAACAGTTCTCCGCTTGATCTTCCTCACAAACTTGAGGCAAATCATTTTCTTCAAGAGGTCTTTTTCTACCTTTGGACAAGAGAGAATTCAACCACCAAAACGTCATCTTCCCAAAGATCCCTGCTTTGGCAAAAGGAGTTACTTCTGGATTTGAAATCTTTAGCAACGGATCTTCCTGGGCCTCTTCAGAATCCAAAGACTCATTTTGCTTATGCCCATTTAGAATGGGTTCCGACAGAAGACTACCCCCTGAATTTGTCAAATTCTCTTTTGCAAGACAGATGAGCATCAAACAACTTGCTAACCATGAAACTAAAGCAAAAAAAAGTTGAGTTGAAGCTTCTCTGGAACTGATAAAACTGAACCCAGCAGAAACAAAATCCAATGTTTCTAACAAAAAAGTGATTATCCACCAAACACGAAGAAATTTTCTTACAGTCTCCGTCCACCGAAGTGTTACTGACAAAGCAAGCATAAGCCATGCTAAACCTTGCACTAAAAGGACAAGCAAATTGTGCAGGGGGGTTATAGAAGTCCCCTCCCATATTTTCTTGTACAAAATCTCAAACCCCCATACCAAATTTACTATACCCAAAAGGACATTAATTGTTACGATGGATGTTTGGACATGTGTTCGAGGACTTGCATTTCTGAGAATACTTGTCTGCCTAGACCATTTGAGAAGCAAAATAATTCCAAATGTTAGCAAGAATAACAAATGTGTGATCGAAATTAAAACATTTTGGCTGCATGACGGCAATCGGAAGTTTTGTGGAAATTGAGTGTTGAAAGATAGCGGTAAGCGGCAGGTCTCTCCACAGTAAGGTAGCGAATTCGACTCTCCGCAAATATTGATCCAGAGATCTGTCGCAAACAAATGAACTCAATTCAAAGCAAATTAAGGCGGGAATTTACACTGTTGAAGAAGATTATGATAAATTTCTAAAAAACAATGATCAAAACTTAAACATCACCCTTTATAAGCCATGAGGCTTGAGGGCCGTCCAATACATATGCATAAAGCTTAAACTCAATAAACCAAGTTTTGAAGTTCAGTGTTCGTGTGCATCAAGGTGCTCACTGATGCGAAAATATTCGGAAAAGTTTAGACCTAGACGTGGATGATGTGGATACTTTTGATTTTCTCATACATGGTTCAATGAAAACCTTTTGCTTATATTTTTTTTCTTAAAATGGAAAGAAATGTACCAAAATCTGCAAATCAAAGAATAATGAGCTTACCATTGAAAGTCATCACCATTCTTTCACAAAATAGGTCCCCTGCTTCTCTCAAATGTATTTTAAGGAAGAGAAGTCTCAAAACATGTCATCTGGCATTGAAAAGTGTAGTATTTTAATTTGTACAGTGCACGGACTTCATCATATCATACCACTTTATCTGCAAATTGGTCATGCAAGGATTCAAATCAGTTCTTGAGAATGCAAGGATACAAATCATTTGCATGTAACAACTACCGAAAATACTCCAAACATGTCCCAAAATCTCCGTAATTAAAACCAGCCTAGACGAGTGAGATTCTATGTATCTTTAACTCTACCTTTAACTTCTGATCTTAGGGGAGGCGGAGATGGACATTTGTAAGCACAGATTAAACAAATGGGTTCTCACTCAGTTCAATCATTCCTCATTTAAAACATCTCTGGAAAGTAATACATGAAAGTGAACAATAACAAACATAATCCATACAATATTTCTAGGCTCTGAACTCATTCCTGAAAAAACAGAGCTTTTATTTCTTCGACGCAAATATCTGAGGTTACGGTGACACGCATTAATGGCAATTATGTGGCAGTCTAATAAAAAAATAGAAAAACAAATCTCCAAAAAGGTCGTACTCTTTGGTCAAAAAGTTGCAAATTTTCTGGGGTTGGAGGAGCTCTGTTTGAAGTGAAACTCTGGATGATCAGATCAGACAAGAGAATGTGAAAAGAAATCGTCAGCCATGACGTGCTACTACCTATTTTCATCAATAAATAATTAAGATGAAGAGAATCTGAAACACTTTTTTAAGCACGCGGGACTTTGGGTTATGTAAAGTGATTGATCAAGACATAGGGAAAGGACACTCCAAGTAGTATATACTAATTGAGATTTCAAAAATTTGTATTACTTCAACATTTTATAGTGTTTAATTTAGGGAGGTTACTATAATATTTAATATCAGGATATCTTGAAGGTTTTATATATGGAGTAGTAAGTTAAATGGGTTTAATTATGGAAGTGCACGAGTTAGAAGTGTTCTATTCATTCTCATAAGATATAAGTTCATGAGTTCAGGGAGAATTAAATACCATTCTTGTGGCTCTCACAATAATATGTGATATTACATTATTATTATATTATCTCATGCTATATATATATATATTTTCTATGATTTCGAATGTTGTTACTAAGTGCACTTATGTCATTTATATATGCTATTGTAATAGAGAATGTTGAAGCCTTACACTTAGCAAGACTTGATTGAAAGCAAAGCAATGTAGGTTTGCAGCACATGCGTACTTTGTTAGTTATATTCAAAAAGTTGAGATTAAATTTGAGATTAGTTACAATTTCACTTAAGTTTGAGATTATTTCAGCACCTGCAAGTTGGTTTGAAGTGTGAGACAAGTTTTCAAGTCAATTGTAGACTAGCAAATCTACAATTAAAGCCTATTTGCTAATTAAATTAGAAATCATTTTGAAGTGTGCAGCGTTGATATTAAAAATCTATGATTAAATAGAGAAATAGCTAACACGTATTCACATGAATTGTGGAAATCTCATAACATTTTATTTATTTATTTATTATTCTTTATTTTATTTAATCTTTTAATATATAAAAAATATTATACATTTATGTTGTCTTTTTGCTACTTCCACCCAAGAGCAACCATAAAAGCTCTCTCTCTCTCTCTCTCTCTCTCTCTCTCTCTCTCTCTCTCTCTCTCACACACACACACACACATCATCATCATCATCATCTTGCTTTCTTGATATCTCTTAGCTCTCAAGGAAAATCTCTATCGGAATTTACTCACAGCTTGGGAAGATCTACACTTGTGTTTATCTTGTTTACATCTCTTACGCTGCCTTTAATTATTTAGTTTGTTATCTTGTCTATTTACTTTCAATATCTTGGAATAATATCTTGTTAAGGTGGTAAGGGCTTTCCTCCCACAAGCAAGGCTCATTTTTACTACCCTTATGATCTCTATGCAATAAGGGGTTTCCTCCCTCAAGAAAGGCTCGTTCTTATTGCTCGTCTTTATGTAGTAGGTGTTCTCTTCCATTAAGCAGGGAGTTATTTCTATTACTTGTCTCCATTTTGGTTTATCACATATTTGTCTATCTGGTTGTCTGTGGAAGTGGGAATGTACCAAAATGGAGGTTTGACTAAGGAAAACCTCTTTACAACCACAATAATTTTCCATGTCTCTATGTGTGTAGGTGTCATACAGGTACACTCAAATCTAGAACATGAGATCAGCTGACACAACTCATGACCCTTTTGTTCTTTTCTACCTAGGACCCTAACATGACACACAAACATCTTTGTTGTGTGATGTCGTCCAAGGCCAAGAGTTTCAAACTCACACATTACATTCTTTACATTGTGTATTTCCTATTTTCAAAGTCAAAATATCTGTATATAGAATAGTTTGCACTTTATTTGTATTTCCAATATTTTGTCATATCAATCTAGTATTATTGCACCTTCATTTCTATTTTAAGTAAATTTATAGTTATCTCAGATAGATTAAAGTTATTCCCCTTAGCTTCACATATATGTATCATTGAGGTAGCATAAGGAATATTTGTTCTTATGGAAGGTAGAAAATCCCATACTCTATATTTTGGTGAACCCAACATGAATGTCGATACGCCATATCTCTTCCTTCAAGGGTTTGATGCATTTGACAAGACATTCTCTAATTATGACTTTGAATGATTTCTTAGGTACATCCTCTCATGATTCCAAGTCCACCAAACACCTTCCGTGTATGGAAACTTTGTTAGTGGTACATAGTGAGTTTGTGAATGTCATTGTAGTCTCCGTGGTACCTTCCAAACCCAAGAGACCAGTCATTTGTGTGATTTTTGCTAATCCCTCACCTAAAAAGGTAAAGTCCACACATGAGGTTTTGTGAGGGAGTGGTTCTTCAAACCTCTTTGCCAAATTTTCTTGATATAGGAATGAGTAGTATAATATTGTTGATCATACCTATAACACTTGAAAGAATAAGGATACCCTCAACCAACCAACTGCAATTTTACCACCTTCTCAACCCAAGCTTCCTCAAGCCCCTAAACTCGTGGTTAAGAAAACTAGTGATTATGATCTTATCGAGCAAGTTTGTGTTACTCTCGCTAAGACCTCTCTTTGGGGTCTACTTCAGACAACCTCGATTTATCAAGGTATGCTTCAAGAATCCCTGCAAAAAATCTTGCTTCCTTCCTTCGTGAGGCCAACAAATGTTAATTCTTTAATGGATCATATCTGTGTGGATATGCCAAATATCACCTTTTACCTGCATGAACTTCTACCTCTAGAGACGAGAAATCTTAAAAATCCTTTGATGATTATGTTACCATAACTGATAGTAATGTTGAAGATTGATTATCTGATGGTGATGATGATGAAGACCAACCAAGATAAGAGGAATACATGACAATAATATAAGTTGAATGAGTTAAGGAGAAGAATAAATGAGATGTTATGAAGTTGAAGAACTTAAATGGGCAACTCATACAGATTGGACAATGTTAAGATTATGTTGATATAATTATTTTATACCTAACATATGATTATGTTAAGTCAGTAAAATATGGTAATGAAGTTTAGTCAATTCAGTAAGTTAAGTTGTTTTGGATACCGAGCAAGATATGTCACTCGATAAAGGTAAAAGGTAAAAGGAAGTAACTCGGTAAAGGTAAAGGAACCGATGGCACTGAACAATAAAGAAAGGTTTAAGCACCAAGCGAAGTTAACCAAAATATAAATGGAGGACAGGGAGCGAGGAACAAAAATTAAATAAGGATTGAATCAACATTTAATGATTACCTATGATGAGCTGGATGATCATGATGATAAGTAGAGTTAGTTACAAGAGATCTACGGATAAGAAAATTCAAGGTGAAGATCTACGGAAAGATCTAAATGGAAAAAGAGATGGAACAAGTTTCAAGAAAAGGTCAAGTTCCTAGGTGAAAAGAAAACATGTTATCGAGATCCAAATTCAAAGCATAATGAATTGGATGGTTAAGATTGATCAAAAGAAAACGTAATAGAGGAGATTAAGAGGCAAAAATTGTTTATATAAAGGATGGATTTATATGAACAAATGGCTGGCAAATTGAATAGTTGAAGGGTCACCGACTGATACAGTGAAGAAGGAATGGAGAAATTCCAAGTGGAAAAGAAATATTTGAAGAAGTGTTGAACCCAGTGGACAATGAAGAATTGAAGTGAAGATTGAAGAGCGCAAAAAGGATGTAATTGAGAAAATATAGTTGCAAATCTACAGGTCAATTTATTTATTGTTTCTTACTAACATTTGTAACAGATAAATCTCTTAACAGAGCGGACTTAACAACCTTATTGTAAAATCTTTGAAAAAAGTAACATTCTAAAGAGTGTTTGAAGCCCTCTAACAAGGCCACTCCTAACAGGGTAAAAATCCTATTAGATCTGAGGTAAATCACTTAATCGGGTCACACCTAATAGTGTGCATTGTAATCTTTAACCAGATTGGCTCTTAACCAAGTGTACTTTAGAAGAGTATTTTCTTAGTGGGTGACAAGTCTCACAATGGTTTTTCCCAAAGCTGGGTTTCCACGTTAAATACTAGTGTCACATGTGATGCATGATTTGTGTGAATGATTTACTAATTGTTATAGTTATTTATTATTGTCGGTAAATAGTGAAGTATGTTTTACCGAGCTGCTACCGAGTTAATCAGAGAAATTTTTTTTAGGTATTTGGATTCAAGGATTACTAATTCACCCCCTCTTCGTAATCCAACAATTGGTATCAGAGCTGAGTACTCTGAAGAGATAAGTTTAAAAGACTTGATTAAAAGATCCGAAGATGTATAGGAGAGCAGTGCCTAAGTTGAACAAGGAAATTTTATCTACATGAAAAAGAAGGATGAGATTGTATCTATCTGGGATTGGAGAATCTGTACTGAATCTTCTGACAAATTGCTACACTCCACCGCCTCTCGGACCCATGACAGTTGATCAAATTGAGAGAAAAGCAAGAACACAACTTGGTTATGATAGAGATTTCTTCTTCCCTCTCCGATGCTGAATTCAATGATGTTAAGAACTGTGTTAATTCAAGAGAGATGTGGGATATGCTTACACTTATATATGAAGGAGATCAACATGTACAAAAGGCTAAGGTTGATAGTCTCTATGTACTAGGATTAGTACCTTCATAGGGTTAGCTTTGTCAAATAAATCAAAATAAGAACTAAATTACCACAAAAGAAATCCAATTAAGCTATTTAAAAGATAAATGAGCACTCTATGAATCTCTATGATGCAGTCAAGGATGGTGGATCCAATTAAGGACAGTTGTAGCCAATTACCAGCACAACAGAATAACACAACAAGATATGCTCAAAATCAAATTTTCATTAACATGCCCAGCTGTAAGGCCTTCCAGGTTAGGGCCAATTACAAATAATAGTAATTTTGCAAGATCAACTAGATCTAATATAACTCTAGCTAGTTCAACTCTGAAATAAATCAGCAACTAATGGAAACCCTAAGGCAGATTTGAACTTGTGTTTGCAAGCCACCAAGCAATATCCTTGTCTCCAAGCATGCAAACCACTAGCTCTGCTATTACAAACTATCAAAAGTCAATCTGATCTACCAGATCTCGTAGGATCCAAGATCTTTTCCACAACTTCACTAATCTGGTTCTTCCCCCAAAAACTCTGCCCTTAACAACTACCTAACACTCCTTAAATACTAATCTTCAGCTACAAGTCAGCTGGAAGAAACAATTAACTCCTAAGCCAAGTCAGCTTCTACTACAAACAAATATTAAATGCAATACAAGTCGGCTCTCAAATAGCCTTACAATTATTTAATTCTCCATGTCAGCCTCTAGATCTACATAGGAGAATGCAACAAAAGCTACAAACAATAAATGCACCAAGTCGGCCAACCAAATCACCAAGAACCCCAGTCGGTAACTAGAACTATCGAGCGCCAGAGAAACAACCGAGCCAACTAGGCATGACCGAGCAAGCATGCCAATCGAGCATCATCGAGTACAAGTTTTGTCGAGCGCCAGAGGTTTCACCGAGTTCCTTCAACGACCAAGCCTCCTTCAATAATCGAGACCATCGGTTAAAGCTGTAACCGAGTAGCACAAAACCAAAATAGCACACCACCATGCAGATTCACCGAGTACCCTAGAATGTTCCTGCATCAGACACCCCAGGTTTGAAAAGATGTTCATATGTGAGAAGAATGTCTTCCGGGATTCAACACAAAAACCCCAAACTCGTTCTTCACATACAAGTCCTCCAACATTTTAGCTTGCATACTCTTCCACTTATGTTTCCTCTGTCTTCTCAAGTCTTTCCTTGATAATACACAGGCTTGTTCTCCATGCTAATCATCCATACCTTTAGGATCCACCAACTCAACTCGGCTACCAATACTCAGACTTCTCCTACCGAGTGTTGTATTTAGCAAAGGCATCAGGGAAAACTTCTTGTCATCCTTCTCAATAGTAAAAACATTCTTCACACAATCATACATAGCTCTGCAATCATATTGCCAAGGTCTACCAAGAAATCTATGAAAACTATTCATCTCCACAATATCACATAACATAAGATCCTTATACTGGCCAATCTGAACATCAACAAAGCATTGTTCTCTTACTTCCAGAGCATGATCATCTTGTAACCAGCCAATCCTATAAGGATAAGGATGTTTCATTCTGTTCAAACCAAGTTTCTGAACCATGTCCTTAGCAACAAGGTTATCAGTTCTACCACTGTCAACAATCACATCAAAAAGTTTACCTCCAGACTTGCACCGAGTCCTGAACAAGTTACTCCTCTAACAAGGTTCCTCCTTTATACCGAGCAATGTTCACCAAACCAACAAGTTCTCAAATTCAGGTTCATTCTCAAAATTTTCATTTACCACAGCAGTTTGTTGGTCACACAAAAGAACAGTGTCCTTCTTCACCACAATTATAACAAGTACCTTTAAAGATAACTCTACCTGTCTTCTTCTTCGGCTCTGCAGGTTTCTGTTCATCTTCTGGAGTCAATTTATCCTTCACCGAGTGATCAATCTTTTCCTTTCCTCAAGAATTACTATATTGTTTCCTCTTCAACTTATCTTCTGCCTTCAGAGCATACTGATAAGCATCTTCAACTAAATCAATCTTTAGCATACTAAGCTCATCCTGAATATTGAATCTCAAACCATTCACATACTGAGATACCTTTTCCTTACCAAGTTCTCTATGTCCAGACCGAATAGTAAGTTTGTAGAACTCCTCAGTATAATCTTCAACAGTCAAATCCTTCTGTTTTAGATTCTACAATTTCTTAAACAAGTCAAGCTCATAGTTGATAGGTATGAACTTAGCTTTCAATTTAGTCACCATCAACCTCCACCAATTGATCTTCATTTCACCTTCATCTTCTCTATCTCTTTGTAATTCTTTCCACCAAAGAGCAACATGTCCTTTCAACTTAGTCTGTGCCAATCTCACCCGAAGAGGATCTTCAATTTCTTCAAGCTCAAAGAAATCTTCCAATTCACTAATCTAGTCAATCAAATTCTCAAGTTTCAAAGTACCAGAGAAAGTAGAAACTTCCATTCGATAAATATTACTTAACCGAGCTCTAGATCTATGCTACCGACTAGTTCTGTCTTCACCAAATCTATCTCTCCGGTCATCACCACTAGATCCAGCAGCTTCAAAGTCTTTAGAAGCTTCCTCATAACCATCCTCAGTACCAATATTCTGAGGTACACCAGTCATAGCTGTCATGATCTTAGCGACCATGTCATTCTTCATCAACTCCATCTCAGATCTGAAATTAGGTTTCACCTTCTCTGTAATCCTAGATTCTACAGTATCACAGAGATCCGCAATCACCCTAGGGTCCAATCTTCAGAGGCATCCTTAAAGATAAGAAAAACCTCTGCAACAAAACCCTACACCGACCAACTTATGACAACCTCCAAGTTGTATGCAAGTCAGATCAGTCTACCACCTTGCATGAACAACTAGGCCAGGATTTCACAAATTCAGTGCCACGGATCTACAACTCAAATCATATGATCTATTCGCCAACCAAATCAACTTTGAAGGATCAACCTTGCTAGGTCAACCTTCACTCAACAAGATCAACTAAGCTCTGATACCACCTGACACAGTCACAGATGGTGGATCCAATTAAGGATAGTCCAACCTTGCAGCCAATTACCAACACAATGGAATAACACAACAAGATATGCTCAAAATCAGATTTTCATTAACATGCCCAACTGTAAGGCCTTCTGGGTTAGGGACAATTACAAACAATAGTAATTCTGCAAGATCAACTAGATCCAATATAACTCTAGCTAGTCCATCTCTGAAACAAATCAACAACTGATGGAAACCCTAAGGCAAATCTGAACTTGTGCTCGCAAGCCACCAAGCAATCTCCTTATCTGCAAGCATGCAAACCACTAACTCTGCTATTACAAACTATTAGAAGTCAATCTGATCTACCAAATCTCACAAGATCCAAGATCTTTTCCACAACTTCACTAATATGGTTCTTCCCCCAAAAACTCTGCCCTTAAAAACTACCTAACACTCCTTAAATACTAATCTTCAGCCACAAGTCGACTGGAAGAAACAATTAACTCCTAAGCCAAGTCAGCTTCCAATACAAACAAATATTAAATGCAATACAAGTCGGCTCTCAAATAGCCTTACAATTATTTAATTCTCCATGTCGGCCTCTAGATCTACATAGAAGAATGCAACAAAAGCTACAAACAATAAATGCACCAAGTCGGCCAACCAAATCACCAAGAACCCCAGTCGGTAACCAGAACTACTCAGCACTAGAGAAACAACCGAGCTAGCTAGGCATGACCGAGCAAGCACATCAACCGAGCACCACAAGCATCGTCGAGTACAAGTTCTACCAAGCCCTAGAGGTTTCACTGAGTTCCTTTAGCAACCAAGCCTCCTTCAATAACCAAGACCGTCAGTTAAAGCCGCAACCAAGTACCACAAAACCAAAATAGCACACCACCATGTAGATTCACCACGTACCCTAGAATGCCCCTGCATCACTCTAATTAGGGATGCTAATGAAGAGCTCTCAGCAAGCTCTCACTGGTGATAGTCCTAATATGAGAAAGTATGATAATCAAAGCTAAAACAAGTTAATTCCAAATGAAATTAGTCTAATTAGCTCCAAGATTTGACTTTCTAGCTATAAATTGTAAGAGGTTTGATGCTATTCTCATATTTGTGGATCCTTATTGCTTGAATTATGCCTTGCTTTTATAGATTTTGGCAAGGGTAGGGGTGGAGTCAAGTTGATCAAGGTTAGGTTAGGGTTAAGTCCATGGTTCCACCTTTGGAGACCATTTAAATATTTTATCCTCAAAGCCTGGGACAAGAGGACAAAATGGGTGGACAAGATTATCTCTCCCTGTGGGTGGTGGAGATTCGATGTGAGCTTGATCCATGTGAGCTTGGTTCTCAAATCCTATTGGTTGATGCATTTTCCTCCCATTTGGTGGTTGAGGGAAAATAGGATTTATTTAATTAAATTTAATTAATAGGTTTAGCCATGTGTACCCCTTGAATGGGTTGATTTGATTTAAATGAACTATGCAATTAATTAGATTAATTGCACAATTAATTGATTTATCATGATTTAATCGATTTTAATTGATTTTATGGCTTTTGATTTTTGATTAAATTTAAATTATGGCTTGATTGTAATTTTGCTTTGATTTTAGCTTGATTTGATTTAATTGCTTTAATTTTTGCATCGATTGCTCACTTAATTATTCTTGTACATTTTTTAGGTGATTACAAATGCCCCTCTTTGAATCGATGCACGAAGTGTATCAGTTCAAAGAATGCCTTAATCATTTCTAATGTGAAGTCCTGATCAATTGATGTCTGATTTGATGCAATAAAAGATGCAGATTCTGATGATAACACTGATGTAGTTCTAATTGATTTTAGGTCCTCGATGATCATTTTGATGATAAGTTTCCTGATATGGTACCTGATTTGATATGATTTGATGTTTGATGCCCCTTTTGATTGATAAATAAAAAAATTTCTAATAAAAGATTACGCTTTGATTTGATGGTTGTGCTCCTGATTTGCTGATTATGATGTTGTTCATGATTATCTAAGTGTATGCCTCCTCAGAAATGAAATGAAATTTGAGCGTAGTTGAAAAATAAGATGTTTTAGGTCAATTAGCGTGAATTAGGTCAATTTGTAATGAATTTCAATTTCATTTCCGATAATGTATTCACAATTGTTTGATGACAAATGCCCTTGATTTGGTAGAATGGGTGAAAAATTTGGGTCCCTGGTCATTTTCTGGTCAAAGATGCCCTTTTTAGGTCAAAATGGGCTATATATAGGGGTAAAAGTCATTTTTACTATTCATTTTTACCTCCCCTTTTGTCTTTTTACTCTGACCCCTTTTTTCCTTTCTAACGATGGTGATCCCTATTCATGAGCACAGATTCGGGTGAGGTTGCCAATACATGCATCCACCTGGCTATAGACCTCTGGTATATACTCCAACAACTTGCTTTGTCAATTTAATGCATTTAATTTGAAAAATTTTGGATTTTTATAGGAAAAACCCTCCTTTTTTTCTTTTTTCAAATTAAATAGTGCATTCAAAAGTTTTAGCAGCGCATACAATTTTTCTCCAGCACATCCGCAGTTTTCCACAGTGCATCCGAACTTTTAATAGCGCGTACAAATGGTAGAACTAGGGCACAATTCACATTTGCCCTTTTTTGTTGCGTGTACAAATTTGATTCCGCATTTAAACATTTTAGCAACGTGTACAGGGGTTTCCTGTAGCATGTATTAAATTCTATAGCGCATACACTTTGAAATAGCGCTTTCAATAATTTCTTCAGCGCATTTACCATTTTAAACTACGCTTTTGTCTTTTAGCGCTTTTAAGCATTTAAATAGCGCGTACACCCTTTTTGGTCAGATGTGCAAATTTCTAAGTCAGTTTTTTGAACCGTCTGGTGTCGTCAGTCAGTTGATTAGCTTAGGTATCAAGTTTGATTTGATAGTGAGTCGTATGATGTCAGTTCGAGTCATGTCAGATTGAATGTTTGATTATCAATCTTTATTTTGATGGTGGATGATGATAAATTTTTCATCCTCTCTGAACAGAATTAGGAAAATTGATTGTGGTTTGATTTAGGTTTTGATTGTTTGATTGACTTTAAATGATCCAATATGTAATGATTTTGATTTCTGATGTGTTAACTTACTTTTTGTAGGCCGAGCTTAAATCACTCAGAGTTCAAGGCTTATATCCATGACCTTTTAGCATTATCGATGACTTGAGCGATCCTGAGCGCCAATTTATTGGTAGATGTGGTTTGTCCTTTCTCCTTGTCCTTCCTCGATTCCACGTGAATCAAGGTCTTCGCATAGCTATGGTAGAGTGATGGCACTCTGACCATAACACTTTTCATTTTCTGGTGGGGGAGATGACTATCACTCATGAGGATGTGTACCTGATCTTGCACATCCCGACTCATGGGGAGCTCATTTATTATGACCAGGTCTATGACGAGACCGCTTGTAGGTGAGTGTTTGGTGATCCTACCATTGGTGATGATTCCATTTAGTGGGCACAGTTCCCTTCCTTTCTTGTTCTTCCTTCCATCCTGGGTCCATTAGTTGGGGGTTTTCTCATTCATAATTGGTGAGGTTGTGGCTTTTTTGTTGGTTGGGGTCATATCTTAGAGGATATGATCGTGCAACCATGAAGATTCGATTGGGGGACCTGTGTGCTAGCTCAGCTTTATCATGAGTTGCATCATGTAGTATACCGTCGCAGGGTGACTCTTTCTGTCGAGGTGATCATGTTACAGCTATGGACATGGGAGCACATCCCTGTTACTCATCCCATTTCTATTTGACACCGTGATCCAGGCTGGCCATTCACTTGGATGTACGAGAGCATGGTGGTGCAGGCCCATTTGGGCAAGTTAGATTACTGGAGACGGATTATTGATGACATTGATCAGGTCATTTGGCGACCATACATTGGATGTGAGGCATGGGGAGCTCATTTATTATGACCAAGTCTATGAGGGGACCACTTGTAGGTGAGTGTTTGGTGATCCTACCATTGGTGATGATTCCATTCAGTGGGCACAGTTCCCTTCCTTTCCTGTTCTTCCTTCCATCCTGGGTGCATTAGTTGGGGGTTTTCTCATTCCTAATCAGCGAGGTCATGGCTTTTTTGTTGGTTGGGGTCATATCTTAGAGGATATGATCATGCAACCATGAAGATTCGATTGGGGGACTTGTGTGCTAGCTCAGCTTTATCATGAGTTGCATCATGTAGTATACCATCGCGGGGTGAATCTTTCTACCGAGGTGATCCTGTTACAACTGTGGACATGGGAGCATATCCATGTTACTCATCCCATTTCTATTCAACACCATGATCTAGGTTGGCCATTCACTTGGATGTATAAGAGCATGGTGGTGTAGGCCCATTTGGGCAAGTTAGCTTACTGGAGATGGATTATTGATGACATTGATAGGGTCATTTGGCGACCATACATTGGATGTGAGGCATGGCCCAAGGATGCGGCTAAGTTACCATTCATGTACATGTCACGGTGGATGATAGGACGCACACCATTGATCATTAAGTAGTTTTGTTTTCAAAGGGTTTTACGATAGTATGGCCAGATTTAGGGCATGCCACAAGGATTGGCTTTATATGCCCAGGTATAGGTGGAGAGGTTGCTATGGGGCCCATAAATAGATTGCAGGATAGCTCGCCAAGAGTTACTATAGTTGCCCCACCTTGCATGGGATATGAGAGATCATATCGTGGATTCCAGTATGACAGATGATTGCACCAAGTGGTTTTCTTGGAACCCATTTCTGAGATTCACTGAGCCTGCAAAGAGAGTGATGGGCATTGAGGAGGAGTCAGATGATGATGGTGAAGATGGTGATGGTAGTGGTGGATGTTAGAGACGAGGTCGTCGGGGATGATGAGGTCCGCGGGGTGACAAAGGAGGTAGGGTCGCTATCCTAGTGATTGCTGCTACACCTATCCCTCCTAGGGGTGGTGTCCGGATGAGGGGTGGTCGAGTTAGAGTCAGAGGTGGTGTGGACAAAGCTCTGCATTAGGTTGGTGTGGATAGATTCCCCAGATGGGGCCAACACAGGGTCAGGGTTTTCAGATAGCTGGGTGCTCAGGTTATGGCCGATGTAGATGCCCAGGTCACATAGATATTGTTAGATCAGGCACAGGGTCCACCAGCACCTCCACAGGCTCCTCCAGTACAAGCTCCCTCTTCTTCTTCTATGCCATCTTATTTAGTTCTTCCATCTTCTACTTTCATTTCATCTTTGTCTACTTCCATTCCATCTTCTTCCATGGCTCCCCCATAGACTCCACCTGTTTAGGCTCCTCCCACACAGATACCAGAAAAAACTCCTCTTGTACTAGCATTGGCCTCAGATGTTCATTCTTTGTAGTCTGAGATGTTAGCGATGAGATAGGAGGTGACCCAGCTAAGTTTGATGATGTAGACCTTCATGGTTTTTATGAGTCAACATGGTTTACAGGCTAGTTCGAGTAGGGCTCCAGATACTGATCGTGGTCTTGATGGTGCCGATGGTTCTAGCAGTTGACCTATTTTTGAGATGAGAGACCTCATTTTTTGATGTATTTGATGATTCATTTTTTATCTCGAGACATTGGACTCATGTTTATTCTTTGATTAGTTGATTATGCTTATGCTTTGATACTTGTTGATATCTTTGATGAACTTTGATTTCTAGATACTAACGATCTTTGGTGATATTATGGACTTTGATACATATTTGTTAGATTTATATGATGTCATCATGTGTTGGATTTCATTTTTCAGGTGCTTTGTATGATATGTAGATCTATATGGTTCTTATCTCTATATGCTTTGTTTTTATGCTTTTTCAAAATGTAGTTTATGATATGAATGCACATGTCTAATATTCCATTGATGCAAATGTTTGTCTTATCTATGACATAGAGTAGATGGATGCATATGTCACATGGTTTAATATTGTACGATGATGTAATGGTTTAATGATTAATGCGATGTATGGTACTTATGAATACAATTTATTTTGATGATATTGATGTACACAATGGATAATAAATGTAATGGATTTATGGTATGTAAATGTGATGCAAAATGTGATGGATGCAACTATGGATTTGGATGGTTTAAGGATTAATTATATGAATGAAATGATGATGATCTTATATGTAAATGAAAATGACCTAAGTTTGAATATACTTCAATGTTTTACATGTATGACTTTTGATGAATGCACCTAGATGAACAATGCAATGTACTAACAATATGATCTTAAAAATGCAATGATGTAGAATGAATGCAATGCAATCTTAGTAATGATGAATTAATGCAATTAAATGATGTGGATTAATCAATGGGTGAAAACTAAAGAAATTTATGAGGTCATATGGTTACCTAATGAAAGATAATGCATGAAAGAAATTATATGTATGCAAACTAATGCAATGTTTTAAAATGAACTTAATGAGATGTCATGAAATGCAATGAATAATGAAATGTGATGACCTTAAGAAAAATGATTATGAATGAATTTAACAATTGAATGCAAACTAAAATAAATTTAAATGAACTTAGGTTAATGTCTTAAATGGATGCAAAATTTATCATGATTTAAAATGAATCTAACAAATGCCATTAATCTAATGCAAAGCACCTTTTGTTTTTTGTTTTTCATTTTGACTTCCAACACACTCTATCACATATAGTTTTTGATGTGTGTTTTGATTTTTTATTTACTCCACCCCCTTTGTTGTTTTTCTCTTTTCCACTTTTTGTTTTCAAACTAAGATATAATCCCTTAAATGCATTTAATCTAGAATGGATGCAACTAACTGTCACTATTCACAAATTAGGAGCTTATATTCATCATTGAGCAGTTTTGGAATCCTGAAATTAGTACAATCATCACTAGTTCATCTATGATGATATGAATACCTCTTTCCTTTTACATGATGTTTTCTCATCCTTGGTACGACTGTCACTAATTGAGACCAATCACGAGAGTACGAATGCCAATTTTGTTGGATTCTATGTTGCAAGTGGATTTTGGTATTATGATATTTAACATCAAAATAGCCAAGGTATCATGTTGCGTAAACAAACAAAGATCTTAGTCTCTCCATATGTACATGTCCTAGATGATTCTTTAATGATCATGTCCTTAGACATATAATCCATACTTCAAAACTTTGACCTTAAGACACTCATTCAGAAACTAAGAAAATATCATGCTTTCATCATAGCTTGTCTAGTTTAAAAACTTTCATCAATTCGCTAGAAAGACTTTTGAGACCAATCATGAGAGTACGAATACCGATTTTGTCAAATTCTATGTTGCAAGTGGATTTTGGTATTATGATATTTAACATCAAAATAGCCAAGGTATCATGTTGCGTAAATAAACAAAGATATTAGTCTCTCCATATGTACATTTCCTCGATGATTCTTTAATGATCATGTCCTTAGACAAATAATACATACTTCAAAACTTTGACCTTAAGACACTCATTCAGAAACCAAGAAAATAGCATGCTTTCATCATAGCTTGTCTAGTTTAAAAACTTTCATCGATTCGCTAGAAAGACATGATTTCATCAATCAAGTCAACACTTTAAAAAAAAAATTGCATCATTTTTCAAATCCATATTCAAGTATAGTTCTATCCATTTCATACTTATAATCTTGATAAAGATAAGTGTCCTTGTGAGATCTTGGATCAAAATTTTGCATTTGAATGACATTTTGGATTAGGATTTGGATTTGATTGAGCAAGTATTTTGATTTTTGATTTGGTGTTAGATTGATATTTGCTTTGATGAATCCCTCCTCCTTTAGAGTATATTTTGCCCCTAATTTGATGTGATTGTGTTGTGGGACTTGGGACAATTTTTAGATTGGATTGGTGACGAAACCTTTAGGTACTTGCAAATGCAACTATGGGGTTTTATTATGCAATGTATACAAATGCTAGCGAATGTAATATTTACAAGGATGACTACTAGGCATGAGACTAACTTGGAGTTTCAATGGCACCTATTTACTAGGTTTTCACTGATTGAATGGGTTGCGCTCCTTTTTTCTATTTTTCAAGCTTTTTTTCTTTTTTTGCTACCAAGGTGTCTATTTGCTAGGTTTTCACCAAGGCACTTTTTATCTTTTTCTATTTTTTAAAAAAAATTTCAATTTCCATATCATCAAGGCGCCTATTTACTAGGTTTTCACCATGACAACATTTTTTTGAGGATCATTTTTGAATGTTTTTACCTTTCTTCATGCTCAATTTTCCACTATTTTTTATCTTTTCTGCATTTCTGATTTGTTTTCTCTTTTCTACTTTTTAATGTTTTTGGTATTTTCAAGATCTCTTTTAACTATATACAATAAATAGGATGCTCTCTCATTTGATATATATGATACTCTTTTTCTCCATCTCTATTCAATTGCTTCATGTGTAGAACCTTTTCAAGTGTATACTGTTTATTGGTTCTTGCAACTCTTCTCCTTCACAATTAGCTAATTTATAGGCACTTGTCCCAAAAGATGAAGTGATCACAAAGGGTCCTAACTAGTTTGCTTCCCATTTTCCCTTCTTCTCCCTTTCTGCTTGATTCTTGGGATTTTCTCGCAACACTAAGTCATCTATTTGGAATGCCCTTGGTTTGATATGCTTGTTATAATTTCAGGTCATTCGATTCTGATACACTTTTAATTAATCAAAAGCTTGTTGTTGTCTTTCATCTAGAAGCTCTAGTTCATATAACCTAGCAACTCTATAGTCTTCTTCACTTAGTAAACCATGCAATGAGACTCTTAAGGACAAAATTTCTACCTCCAAAGTTAAAAATGCTTCTGCTCCATAGACTAGGGAAAATGGTGTAGCTCCCGTTGGCGTTCTAATGCTCATTCTATAAGCCCATAGAGTAGGGTTTATTTGAATGTGCCAATATCTACCTAAATTATCCACAATTCTCTTCAATATTTTTAGGATGTTCTTGTTTGTTGCTTCTGCTTGTCCATTACCTTGTGGGTAATATATTGAAGATGAGTGATGTACCATATGAAATTTTATACATAATTCTTTCAAATCCTTGTTTTTGAAATGTTTTGCATTATCTTTTATGATGGCATGAGGAACACCATATCTACAAATTATGTGATTTAATATGAATAAGGATTTTTTCTTTTCCGTGGCAGTGGATAAGGGTACAACTTCCACCCACTTGGTAAAATACTATGTTGCAGTAATGATGAATTTATGACCATTTGAAGATGGTGGATAAATCATCCCTATCAAATCTAAACCCTATTGATAAAAGGGCCAATGTGTTGTCATGGGATGTAGCTCTTGTGCTGGTACATGGATCAAATTCCCATGATATTGACATTTATGACAAGTTTTTGCAAAGTGACAAGCATCCTTTTCCATAGAAGGCCAAAAATATCCTATCCTAAGAAGTTTCTTAGCTAGGGTTAAACCATTTGAATGTGACCCATAAATCCCCTCATGAACTTCTTGTAAGGCTATGGTTGATTCCTCTTTCTCTAGACACCTTAGAAGCATTCCATCTAGACTCTTGTGATACAACATGCTGGATACCAAGGCATAGCGAGAGGCTTGGCATATAAAGCTTTTCTTTTAATTTTTGGTTTGGTTTAAAGGTAAGATTTGGTCTTTCAAATGTGTGTAAATGGCTTCATACTAAGGTGATTCATGTCCTATTAGTAAGAAAATGGTATGAGGATGGGAAGGTTCAAATGTAGGTTGCTCAACTTATTCTACTAGGAATTCATATCTGGCATTTTGATCTAGTATTTGGAGAAGTGATGCCAAAGTAGCCATTGCATCCACTGCTTTATTCTTATCCCTTGGTACTTTCTCAAATGTGATTAGAGTGAAGTATTTTTTAAGATTCTCAATCATGTTCTTGTATGGTATCAACTTATCATCTTTAGTTTGATACTCATCATTAATTTGATTAATAACTAGTTGGGAATCTCCATAGATTTGTAGCTCTGTTACTTTCCATTCTAATGCCAACTTTATGCCAATGACCAATGTTTCATACTCAGCTATGTTATTTGTGCATGGGAATAGCAATTTGTATGATTTTGGAATTGTGGACCCTTGAGGAGTAATCAAAATTATCCCTGCTCCTGATCCATGTTGTGTATAAGAACCATCAAAATATAATTGCCATGTTTTTTCTTCAATGTTAACAATTTCAGAATCTGGAAATTCCACTTGAATTGGATGTTCATCTTGTAAAGGCAATTTTGCTAATTGATCATCTATTACTTGGCCTTTGATATAATTTTGGTCCACATACTCTATGTCAAATTCACTTAGAACCATGACCCATTTGGCCAACCTCCCATTCAATGTTTTTTTGCTGAGAAGATATTTTAAGGGATCAATCTTTGAAATGAGTGGAATCTTGTGGGATAATATATAATGACGTAATTTTTGGGAAGCAAAAACCATGGCCAAACATGCTCTTTCAATGAAGGTGTAATTCAACTCATACTTTACAAATGTTCTGCTTATGTAGTATATGGTTTTTTCCTTTCCATCTTTGTCCTCTTGAGCCAAGAGTGCCTCTAATGCATGTTCTGTTGCTGAGATGTATAAAATTAAGGGCTTGCCTCTGATTGGCAGCATTAATGTTGGAGGATTCATTAGGAATTTCTTCAATAAGGTGAATGCTTCTTCACATTTCTCATCCCATTTGAAAACTGTGTCCTTGTGAAGGAGTTGAGTGAAATTGTGGCACTTTTCTGCTAATTGAGAGATGAACCTTCTGATTGATTGAATCCTGCCTTGAAGGGATCTCATTTGACTGATATTTCAAGGTGCCCCCATTTCCATGATTTCTTTTTCTTTAGCTGGGTCTACCTCTATTCCTTTGGCTGAAACTATGTATCCTAATAGTTTTCCTGATTGCACACCGAATGCACATTTCTTTGGATTGACCTTGACTTTGAATTATTCTAATCTTACAAATATATTTTCTAAGATGGGTAGATGTTCTTCTCTTGAGTGGGATTTAGCAAGCATGTCATCTACATAGTCCTCCATGAATTTGTGCATCATGTCATGAAATATAGTTGTTATGGCTCTTTGGTAGGTTGCTCTAGCATTCTTGAGACCAAAGGGCATAACATTCCAACAGAATGTCCCCCATGCGCATGTAAATGTCATCTTGTCTTGATCTTCTTGTGCTATCTTTATTTGATTATAATCACTAAACCTATCCATAAGTGAGAATATTGAATGTCTTGTTGTTAGGTCTACAATGGCGTTTATGCTTGGTAGAGGAAAATCATCTTTAGGACATGCAAGATTAAGATCTCTAAAATCCGTGCAAATTCTGATGGATTTATCTACTTTGGAAATTGGCACGATGTTTGAAATCCACTCGGCATAGTCAATGGCTCTTATAAACCCTACTTTCAGCAACTTTTCCAACTCCACTTTTACAAGTAAAGCTATGTATGGATGCATCTTCCTTAGTTTCTACTTAACTGGTCTTACTCCTTCTTTGATATTCAAATGATGCATGATTAAATTTGGATCTAATCTAGGCATATCATCATATGACCATGAAAAATTGATTTGTTTTTCTTTGAAAAACTTGATGAAATCCCTTCTTTCCTCACTAGATAAGGATGTTGCTAAGTGTATGATTCTTGGCTCTAATTCTGACCCAGTGTTCACTTTCTTTGTTGGTTCAATTAAGATAGGTGATCTTTTCTCATAGTGCTCGGGAAAAGTATCCAAATTTTCTTCCTTAGGTGCCTCTGTTGGGTTTTCACCTTTGGAAACATTCTTTATTTCTTTTTCTTTTTGATTTAATGTTTCCACAATGTGGTTTTCAACATTAAATTCTTTCCATTTTTTATTTTTTCACTTTTTTCTGAACTGAAAGGTTGAATACTCATCTTTGTCACTTTGTCCTGATATTCCATGGTAGAAGAAGGTTCAACTGCATTAAGGTATTGGGACACCAAGTTATCATTCAAGAATTTAGGGAGGAGGGTAGGTTCACTAGAATCGCATTCAATTAGTTTGGGATAGATAAGGGTCAAGGGATCAATGCTTTGGTTTGGTTCGATAGGGTTTAAGGACATGACCCCATTTGAAGGTTCAAACATCGTATCACTTAAGTATATGATATGTGCCTCTTCGAGATGCTCTAGAGAACTAGGGTCAAAATTTTCCTCACTAGAATCATCTAGGGTTTCTGTTGGGTAAAAATCTCTTGGATTAAACCGAGGGTTAGATTCCCCTATAGTAGGTCTCCATGTTGGAACATAAGGCTATGTGAGACCTACCTGACAGTTAGATTTATACTGCTTTATTTTCCATTCTTTCAGTACTTATTTCACAAACATAATTGACTATTTGAGACACTTATGTATTTAAGGATCTATTGAATCCTATGTTATATGTTCGGTACCTGATTATGTAATCATGGTACACTTGAGATACTATATGTTTTGATTCAGCTTCAGTTATGATGATGTCTCATACGATGTTTTATGATGTTTAAAACTATTGCGATGAAAATATAGTTTAGGAAACCAAAGTTATGCTTAGTTGATTCATTTACAAACATAGTTTTTAAACCATGCAGTATGGATGATGTATTGTATTTATATCATGTTGATTGGACCTACTGATGTGTGCAATGAGTGTGCAGGATAAGTTGACCATGGAACTAAATGCGGGGATCTAGTATTGGAACCTATGTTTTATACTGTGCATTCCAAGATCCTCTTTGTATAAAGAAATGTGGATCTTGTTGTATCATCTTTAATTTGTGAATGTGGTTTGTATGTGTGTATTTAACTTAGTTAATGTTATGTGAATTAGCCATGTCATTATTTTAATTAAATGTACCAAATTTGGCAAATTGTAGCATATGTGTTGGCATGGTTAGTAATTTGTAGTTTGATTGGGTCAAGGGCTTGACTAGGGTTTGACCTTAGGGTAGAATCAACTAACCTTGGGTTGGGAAGTTTCTAGAAAGTCAACCAAAACTTGAAATCCATGTGTAAACTTTAGGTGGAGTTTAGGAGGGTCATTTAGGCTCTCATAGATTAACTGGGGTCAATTTTGACTACCCGGGTTGGTACCTTAGGGGTTATTTTCAGCCCATTAAGAGCCTTAAAACTCATTTATGACTCCCCTAAAGTCAAGATTTTCAAGTTGGTCAAAATTGAAGAGTTGTGAGGTTTCAGTTAACCTCTCTCTTCTTCCCAACTTCCATTCAACTCCATTTATGGTGAAGGAAGGCAAGTGGGAAGAAGGGAATGGAATTTTCTTCCTCTCTTCTGATAGGCTCCTAGATTTTAGGAGTTTGGCCTATTTAGGGAAAGCTTGGAAAAGGGTTTAGTTGTTCACCCACTCTCTAGATTTGGAGACCTTTTCAGTTTTGAAGGAGCTTAGGAAGGCTAGCTTGGAAGGAGTTTGAAGAATTTAGATTTTCAACCTTTGCTTGAACCAAGGTAGGATCTTGTGTTTTGTTTGCATTCCTTGCATGGTTTTAAGCTTGGAGCTCCATTAATGGAGTCCATGGCCTTTTAAGGTATATGTTTTGAAATTTATGTTTTGAAGAAATGTTGTTTTTATTTTGTAAATTCAATTTCGGGATGGGATTCTTCAAGGTTTACTCACCTTAGGGAGGGTGGAGTAACCTTGAAGGGGGTAGTAGGAAGTAGACCCAGGATGTGTAGAGTCTCCCATGTGTGGAGGGATAATACATGGGGTTCCACGATACCCATGATGCCAAGTATGGCCTATGGGCACCTAGGGGCATAAGGAGAGTTAGACTGAATCTTATTGAAGATGGTCTTCCCAAGTCCATGTGTGGCTTGGGAAATTTGTTTTTGTACTACGACTTCTCCACCTGGTAGTCCACCTCTACCCTATTTTAGGGAGGCCTCTTGGAGGTCTTCCTCTTGTTAAACCATGTTGGGAAAATTTGTTGAAGTGTGTTCTTGTTGTTTATTTTCTTCATGTTTGAGTTCTATTTGTACCCTATTCCAAATTGGATCCCCTAGCTTGGGGGTGGCCATGAAATGGCCTAGGTTGGGAGGTGAGCCTCTGTGGTCAACCTCACATCTATAGGTACCCAACTGGATGCATGGCTTGTAGGATCTGTGGACTTAGAGAAAATTCCAGTTCTGAAATTGTTGTAAATTTAGTTTGCAAGTATATGCCGAAATTTGGAATCAGGGATTTCTTGTAAACCGAACATTTGAGTTTGTAGAATTTATTGATGAATCTATTTATGGAAAATCATGAAATTTGGAAAAAATGGAATCATATGTGGCTCAATTTCATTAAAGCATTATTGTATTATGATAAAGAATTATTTACAATTTGGGATATAAAATTTATGGCTGCATAGATTTAATGTAATTTACTTATCCATTTTGGCATTAAAATGCAAATATAATTCTCTTAGATAAAAAGGACTTATTTAATGTATACTTGACAAAGTTAAATTAAAATTTTATTTTAGTTATGATTAATTTATTTAGGTTGTATTTTGAATGCAAAAGGAATTGTTGTATTAAGGACAAAAAATAATAATAATATTAGTTTATTTATTTTGTACTTAGTATTTTTTTAAAAATATTTCTAAAAAAAATAAAATGATCGAAATAAAAATTTACAAATACAAGTTGTTAAGATTGTTTTATGGATTCCAAATATGCGTTTAAAATAAAAAAAATAATGGGGCCAAATGCCCACTGTTTTATGTTTTAGGCTTTTAATTACACTAGTAAATTAGAGTTTTGATTTAATTAATATTATATTCATATTAATATATTATAATAATTAAAAAAAACCTTAAATGAATTTTTTTTATTTTAAAAAACTATTTATTTGAAATGCGTCAGGCGCATGTTTAAATAATTTTTTTATTAATATGTGGGGTGGGGGCGGGCCGAAGCCCTAATCCCTTAACCCCCTCGCGCAGTGGGCGGCGACGGAGGCCGACTCTCCTGCACCACCACTGTGTGATGGCCAGGGGTGGCGCTCAACGCCACCCCTTTCCACCCTGTTGTCGCTGCTTCCCACCTCCTTCATCCCTTCCACCATCATGTAGTGCTCTCCCTTCTATTCTCGGCGACCGCGCTCGGCCCTACGTGCGAGCAGCTGTGTGCAACTGGAGGAAACAAAGATTAAAGGGGGGTTGCATTAACAAAGGAATAAATTAAGTTTTCTTTATGTTTAATTTTTTTTTATCATAAGTTAGTTTACAATACTTTTAATATGCTTAGGATATATATTGTTATTTCAATTAAAGTTTGTCTTTTTATTATTATTTTTAATAATAAAATGTATTATTTTAAATAATAGTATGTTAGTGTATTTAAAATAATAGGTTATTATCATTGTTAGCATTAAGTTGGCTTAATTTATTAAATAAGGTTTAATAGATAAATTAGCTCGTATGAAGAGTTTGCTTTAATTTGAAAGCATAGTATGGATTAAAAGTATTATATTATTATTTTAATTTATTTAATAGGTTTGTTTATCTCAATTTAGATTGTGTGTATAATAAATTTAGTTTATTTATTATAATATAGATTTATTTATATAAAGTTTAGATTTGTTTATTTGGGATAAGTATTACATTAAATAGTTTCTATTTTTTTTTAAGAGATTAAATGTTATTTTAATCTATTTTATTAAGGAAAGTTTTTATTATGGAATATTCGTATGGGTTTTATTTTGATCATTAGATTTATTCATTAATTGTTAAACGTAGTTGTATTAAAATTCATGGCTAATAAATTATAGGTTTTTGTTGAAATGTTAGTAGGTGAATATTTCATTTAACAGAATAAAATTGTTCGTACTAATATTAAAAAAACTTATCTAAACAAGATTAAAATTGTTCTTTAAATATAGATAGACGTTTTGTCGATAGGACATTTTTAACGCCTCCTTGTCATTGAACCTCTGGTCTTTTTAAACATTAGAGGTCATAATGACCTTTTCGTGCATAGTTGACTTCTGGTCAACTCTGGTCAAACCTAAGACAAGCATCTCGGTTTGCATGCACAACCCTTACCAATTGTGTTATTAAACTTTTGATACTTGATTTAAGACAAATTAATACACAGTTGACTTTTGGGTCAACTTAGTCAAACCTTGGACATCACCTCAATTTGCATGCATAAATCTTACCCTAGCATGTTTTAGACTTACTAGAACCTTGATTGGTCATGCTTGGGCACAGTTGACTTTTTGGTCAACTCTTGGTCAAATGCCTTGGCTTGTGTGTCCAAGTATTATTGGTTGTGTTTTATACCCTTTTAGATTGGTTGCACATACTTCAGTGCATGGTTGACTTTTAGTCAACTATTTCGATTTACGTGACGACCGTAGCTAGTAGTCTAGGGAACCCTGTAGAGTAGTTAGGAGTTGTTTGATGAAGTTTGACTTTTGGTCAAACTTGGTCAACCTTCTATGGTTTGACCTTTAGGGAGCTGTCAGACTCTTCTTTATTCACAGTTGTATGTGTAAGAATTTGCCTAAAGCAAAGAATAGATGCCAAGATCTAGAAGCTCAAGAGATAGCACAAACAAGAGAGACAAGACAATATGATCAAATGAAGAATTCAATAATGATCAAATGATAATGGATAATTGATTATATACAATGTAGAAATGCCTCAATATATAGGCAATGCATGATAACTAGAAGTTATGCAAGTGATAAGCTATCAACTAGACATGGTGGAATCACATGTCCACCAAAGGTGGATCATCCTCCATTGTACATGAAAGTATGAGAAACATGTGCAACAATGAGAGGATGATAATGTGATAAGAGCACTTAAAGGTGGATCTCACACACAAAGAGGTATGTGATGACAACTATCACACCTAAAGTGGAAATTATCCTAACCATGTGCTAAAATGAAATGCAAACTCCTAGGCGTCACAATGACAACTAATATGCAAATGCATTATCCTAAGTAAACTTAAGTAAAGTGTAATTAGTAAATACTTAATTACACCAATGGTATGTTATCTCTCTGCACCATTTTACGTGCACACAGATACTTATGCTAGTTAGGGCTTGACTTCCTAGTTGCATAAGTGTGTTTAGTTTAGATGGTTAGTAGGTTTTGTTTTTTTTTTAAATTGTAGTTGTGTCTTGCTCAACTTTTGGGCATGACAGGCTCTCCTACCCATTGATTTCTTTCAATTTCCTGACTTGGCACATTATCTAAGACCTCTTGACTAGAACTTGAAGCTTGATTCTAATTTGATTCTGAGACTTATTCTTTTCCCTTGCTAGGAGTATAGGCATGGATGACATTAATTTCTTTATCTTGACATGTCTCACTTGACAATGAGTCCCATTCCCAATTGTTCGAATCCTCATTACTTTGGGAACCTAGTTATAAGATTTGGTCATAAACCAAGGGATATTTCTTTTGAGTGTACCCTTGTTCTAGGTATCCTAATCCATTCTTCTCTTTACTATCTCTCCATGACATTTCAATAGGTTCTATTAATCCTTCATTTCTTGTACCTAAAGGCCCTTGTCCTTTGTATCCCATTTTTTGCATGATTTGAAATCCTTTGCCATATTGGTGGGTGGGAATGCTTATATTTTGAATGTGATTTTCATGTGCACTTGATTCCTCATCTTTATATTTAACCAATTTAAGATTTCATTTGATGAACTACAACTGATTGAGAACTTGATTGAGAAACTTGAAGTGATTAGAGATCACTGAGCACTGAACTATTATGTAAGATAATTGAATCAGTCTGTATGTTGTCATTGATGTCAACTAGTTTTGACAATACTTATCATGGAGTTGCAAACATCTAACACATATGTAGAAGAGAAGAGAAAGATGAAGAACCGAGATATCTACATTGAGGAAGATGGATATGACAGATGAAGATAAGGAATACTCTTGGTAACTTATTGATGAGTCTATGACTTGATTATGTTGCATTAATTTGTTATGAAGTTGGGAGCAAAATGTTACAAACCAGTGTGGTCGGTTAATGAAGCATTCCAGTATACATCGAGCAGTGTAGTGTATATCGAGCACAGTATAAACCGAGCTTGTGTTCACCGATGCATTTCTTTGTTAACCAAGAATGAACAAAAGAACTAAATGATTAGTTTAGCCGATAGAAGTTGATGAGATATAAAGTGTATGATCATGGAGTGGAAAGATAAATTTTGTTACAAGATCAACGACTAGAAAAATTCAAGGAAGATCTAAATGACAGAATTGAAACATGTTACTGACACATTAGCCGAGGAAGGTTTAAGTGGCAAAATCAATGAAGGTGATTAAGCGGCAAAATATGATGGATGAGAAGAAAATGATTTACTTGTCTATTTAAGAGACTAGGGTTTCATAATGAAACTTATGCCAAAGGAAAGAATACTATAGAGATATCATGTGAACAAGCTTCATGCATGCTTGATCAAACTGGTTAAGGAGAACCAAATTGCAAAGATTACCGAGTGTCAGAAGGCTATAACCAAGAGATAGTAAGTTACTGAATATTGTTGAACAGAATTAATGTATTGATCAGAGGATTTGAATGAGCATAATATAGATCTGAACATCTGCAAATCAAGTTGTATTGTAATCAGATCACCTATTGTTACAATTTAACCATTGTAATCGGATAAATCTCTTAACCGAGTAGACTAGAAAGTCTTGTAATGTCATTCATAGAATGTACATTTGTTATCCTGTCAACCCCATAGTGAATGCTGGCTGGACGATAACGGTTAGTGTTAAATCTTCTAACAAGGTCACACCTTACAGTATGTTTTGTAACCTTTAACAGGGTTGGCTCTTCACCGAGCTCACTTTAGAAGAGTGAACAATTTTGGGTTACCGGTCCCAAGTGGTTTTTCCCTTTACAGGGTTTCCATGTTAAATCTCTTGTGTTATGTGTTGATTGTGATGATTGTTGGATATCATACTTTACATGTTGCATATTTTATTTGATCGGTAGTTACTATAAGTTATTAACTAGTAATCGATAAAAGCATAGATAGTTTACTATTCTATGTTACCGAGCTACAGAAATTTGTTTAAATTGTTTTTGGATATACATTTTGTATTTGGGACTGTGGATAACCGATTCACCCCCCTCTCAGTTATTCTAATAATTGGTATCAGAGCTGTATTGGTTGCTTGGAATAGAGTTTTAAGGACTTCAGCATAAAGATCACAAAATGTATAAGAGGGATGTGCCAAAGTTGAACAAGGACAACTTTACAATATGGAAAAGCCTAATGAAACTGCATATATACGGAATTGGGAATTCTGCCCTCACACTACTAGAGAATGGCTACATTGCACCGCCTACTGGACCTTTGACTCTTGATCAACTAAGAGATAGACATGAGCATAACATTACTATGATGGAGATTGCTGCTGCTCTGACATATGCCAAGTTTGAAGATATTAAAGATTGCACTAATGCTAAGGATATGTGGGATAAACTTGCTCAAGTTTATAGTGGTGATACAAATGTCAAGAGAGCCAGAGCTGAAAGTTTAAGAGGAAGATTCAATGATATGAAGATGAAAGAAGGATAAAACATTGTGCAGTACACAAATCAAATAAAGGAGGTAGTTCATGCTATCAGAGGATCTGATGGTGTTATTGATGAAGATATTGTGGTAAGAAAAATTCTAAGGACTTTATTGCCTGTTTATGCAATTAGAATATCTGCAATACATGAAAATAGGTCAGCACCTAATAGTACTCTCACTCTTGATAATCTAATTGGAAAGATAAATACATTTGAACTAAACAACTATGATAATAGTGTTGTACCAACTATTGAATATGCTTTTATGACTTCTCTGAAGATCAATAAGTCTAGTAGAAAGAATAAGGATGATAGTGATAACAATACTGATGATGAGCTTGATGAGCTTGAAGCTCTTATGGATAGGAGATTACCTAAAGGAAAAGGTAGATATAGAGGCTAATTACCTTTAGCATGTTTTAACTGCAAAGAAGTTGGTCATATTGCTGCGAGATGTCCAAAAGAAAAGGAAGATGACATAAAAAAGGACTGATCTGGTGAAGGAAGCTATGGGAGAAGAGGCAATAGAAGTTACTGACACTACAATAGAAACAACTGAGACAATAATGATAAAGGCAAAAAGGTATGTTACATTGCTGAAGAAAATGAATCTGATTCTAATTCAGATGATGATGTAGAAGTATTATTTGTTGCAATGAAGGATGATTCTAAGGAAGAAGAAAGGTATGTAAAAACAACACTAATTTCTAAGGTTAATAAAAATGATACATGGATCATTGATAGTGGCTGTACACATCACATGACTGGTGATGAAGAAAAATTTGATCATCTTGAGCAATATAATGGAGGATTTGTAAAAATGGGTAATGATACACCTTGTATGGTTAGAGGAAAGGGATCCTTACTTATAAATGATAGAATCCAATGTGATAATGCTTATTGGATAGAAGGACTAAACTATAATTTTCTAAGTGTGGCACAACTGAACAATTCAGGTCACCGAGTAGCTTTTGAGAGCAAGAAAGTACAAATATTTGATGATGGAGGAAGACTTGTTGGAACAAGAGCACAATCAAAAGGTAACTTGTTTTATCTTGATAATGCAGAGTCTTCTTGTTTAATGATGAAAAATGAGGATGCTTGGTTATCAGATAAAAGGTTATGTCATGTAAACTTTGATAACATGATTAAGATCAGTAAAAAGAAAAAGGTTAGAGGTATGCCTAACTTATCAAAGCCTGATCATGTTATGTGTCATGAATGTCAGAAAGGTAAAATGACAAAATCTAGTTTCAAAAGAAAAGATTATTCAATAAATAAAATACTTGAGTTGGTTCACACCGACCTGTGTGGTCCCATGAGAACACAGAGTTATTATGGAGATAGATATTTCATTCTTTTTGTTGATGATTATACTAGATTGATGACTGTCATGTTCTTGAAAGAAAAATTAGAGGCATTTAAAATGTTCAAGTGGTTTAAAGCAAAAGTAGAGAAAGAGACTAGTAAATAATTGAAATGCTTAAGATCTGACAGAGGAGGTGAATTTATTTCTAATGAATTTACTAACTATTGTAATAAGCATGGTATAAAAAGATAGGTCTCTACACAGAGAAGACCTCAACAGAATGGGATTGTTGAAAGGAGGAATAGGTCAATTGTTGATTACGCAAGAACATTGATGATAAAGAAAAATGTTGCTCAGACATAAAAGAGAGAGGCAGTTAGCACAACTATTGATGTTTTGAACTGAGTACAGTTGAAGAAGGACACTAACAAAACACCCTATGAGTTATGGTTTGGACACAAACCCACTATAAGTTATTTCAGAATTTTTGGAAGTAAATGCTTTATTCTGAAAGATGAAAGAAATGGAAATTTTGACTCAAAAGGTGATGAAGGGATGTTTCTTGGATATTCCACTAAAAGCAAAGCATACAAGTGTCTAAATAAAGTTACTAATAAAATGATTGAAAGTGATAATGTCAGGGTTGATGAGTTTGATGAAAAGAATGCAGAAGAAAGCACAAAGGAACCAGAAGACTATGGTAGATTCACATACATTGAACAAACAGAGTATCTACCGAAGCCACAGAAAGTGACAACCGGTCAGTAGGAAAACAACACCAAGGAACAAGAAAGAGAAACCGACGAGAAGGAAGGACCTATCGAGCAAGAAAATAAACCTGAATAGGATGAACAAGAAAGAAGGGATTAAATATTGGCAAGATTTGTCAGGAGAGATCATCCTGAGAACCAAATCATTGGCGAAAAGCAAGATGACATACCAACAAGAAGTAAGTCAAGCCAAGGTACATGCTTAGTTTGTCAATATGAACTGAAAAATGTTAAAGTTGCATTGGAGAATGAAGAGTGGATAAATGGAATGAATGAAGAGATTGAATAGATAGAGAAAAACAAGACATGGACCTTAGCACCTAGACCTAAGGATAAGAATGTTATCGGTACTAAGTGGATCTTCAGAAACAAGCTGAATGAAAATGGAGAGGTTACAAGGAATAAAGCCAGACTAGTATGCAAGGGGTATGCACAGGAGGAAGGAATTGATTATGGTGAGACCTTTGCACATGTTGCTAGACTAGAAGGAGTTCAAATGTTACTGGCCTATGCAACACAAGAAATTTAAAGTTTATCAAATGGACGTTAAGTCTGCATTTCTGAATGGGTTACTTGAAGAAGAAGTCTACATAGAACAACTAGAAGGGTTTGTAGATCCAGACAAGAGAGATATGGTATGTAGATTACATAAAGCTTTGTATGGTTTGAAGCAAGCACCGAGAGCTTGGTATGAAAGGCTACATACTTATTTATTAAGTATTGGATTTGTTAGAACTAGTGAGAACAACAATTTGTATATGAAATGAGATACTGATGATAATATTCTAATTGCTGAAATATTTGTGGATGATATTATCTTTGGAGGACAAGATCACATATGTAAATCATTTGCTGATGAGATGAGAAAAGAGTTTGAAATGCCTATGTTTGGAGAGATTAAGTTCTTTCTAGGACTGCAGGTTATTCAACAAAGTGATGGGATATTCATCACATAATCCAAGTATATAAAAGAAGTACTGAGAACATTTGGCATGGAAGATGCTAAACTAGTTGGAACATCAATGGTCACAAGCTGCAAATTGATTAAAGAGGATGAAACTATAGAGGTGAACCAGACACTATACCAATCTATGATTGGTAAGTTGATGTATGTAGTACATAGTAGACCAGATATAGCACATGTTGTGGGGATTGTTGCAAGATTTTCTACAAATCCTAGGGAGTCACACATGGTTGCTACAAAGTGAATCTTAAGATACCTAAAGAAAACAAAGGATTATGGATTATGGTATCCTAAGGAAGGCAAGTTTGAACTCAAAGTATACACCGACGTTGATTGGGCTAGAAATGTGGATGACAGAAAAAGAGTCACTGGAGGAGCATTTTTCTTTGGTGAAAGACTTGTTACCTGGACAAGTAAGAAGCAGTCTTGTATTTCCCAGTCTACAGCCAAAGCAAAGTATGTTGCTACTGCTACAAATTGTTCAAATATTGCATATATTAAGCAAGTGTTGGAAGGAATGAATGAGGTAATCAGTGAGCAGGTGATTATATATTGTGATAACACTAGTGCTATAAACATTTCAAAGAATCTAGTGATGCACTAAAAAACAAAGCATATATCTATCAAGTATCACTACTTAAGAGAACAAGTACAGGAGAAGCAAGTGAAGCTAGAATTTGTTACATCTAAAGAGCAACTTGCTGATATTTTCACAAAGCCTCTACCGAAAGATACATTTGAATACATGAGGACTAGACTTGGGGTCCATCCCCTATCTACCAGTCACTAATGTGATCTGGAGGTTGCATCTACCTAATCTTATCAGAAGATCATTCATGTTGATGCAGCACAGTTCACACTTTGGATTTCTGTCTAAGGTTGTGAAAGATTTGAGAAACCAATGGTATAATCAATATACTGAGATACAGTAAATGAACTGGACAATAGAGAGTTACATGGCTACTACAAGAGCTGTATGGTTTATGTTTTTTCTTTGGCATTGTTGTCAAAGGGAGAGATAAAAAATATGATAATCGAGGAGAATACTGGAACATCTATCTAAGGGAGAGACAATATGAGAAGATAAAGGGAGAGATAAATAAAAAGAATTTGAGAGTTGCTAAAGATCATATCTGCAGAAGATAGTTTGCACTTGCAATGTTGTTATGTAATGTAGTGATTAAACATATTAAGATAGGGAGAGATTATACTGAGCTACAACATTTGTTTATAGAGTTGTAGAATACATGTTTGGTATGTGTATAGTATACTTCATATTTCTTTAGTTGCCATTAATGCCAAAGGGAGAGATTGATGAACTACAACTAATTGAGAAACTTCAAGTGATTAGAGATCATCGAGCACTAAACTATTATGTAAGATAATTGAATCAATCTGTATGTTGTCATTGATGTCAACTAGTTTTGAGAGTACTTATCATAGAGTTGCAAACATCTAACACATATGTAGAAGAGAAGAGAAA
Organism: Chamaecyparis obtusa; assembly: GCA_027943335.1. Taxonomy (NCBI): domain Eukaryota; kingdom Viridiplantae; phylum Streptophyta; class Pinopsida; order Cupressales; family Cupressaceae; genus Chamaecyparis; species Chamaecyparis obtusa. The sequence continues at coordinate 86,493 of BSBK01002636.1, forward strand.
GATGAAGAACTGAGATATCTACATTGAGGAAGATGGATATGACAGATGAGGATAAGGAATACTCTTGGTAACTTATTGATGAGTCTATGACTTCATATTGTTGACTTGATTATGTTGCATTAATCTGTTATGAAGTTGGGATAAAAATGTTACAAAGCAGTGTGGTCGGTTAATGAAGCATTCCAGTATACACCGAGCAATGTAGTGTATACCGAGCATAGTATAAACCGAGCTTGTGTTCACTGATGAATTTCTTTGTTAACCAAGAATGAACAAAATAACTAAATGATTAGTTTAGCTCATAGAAGTTGATGAGCTGTAAAGTGTATGATCACAAAGTGGAAATATAAAGTTTGTTATGAGATCAACTGCTAGCAAAATTCAAGGAAGATCTAAAGGACAGAATTGAAACATGTTATTGACACGTCAGCCAACGAAGGTTTAAGCGGCAAAATCAATGAAGATGATTAAGCAACAAAATCTGATGGATGAGAAGAAAATGGTTTACTTGTCTATTTAGGAGACTAGGGTTTCATAATGAAACTTATGTCGAAGGAAAGAATACTACAGAGATATTGCATGAACAAGCTTCATGCATGCCTGATCAAACTGGTTAGGGAGAATCGAATTGTAGAGATTATTGAGCATCAAAAGGCTATAACCGAGAGACAATAAGTTATTGAATATTGTTGAACAGAATTGATATATTGATTAGAGGATTTGAATGAGCATAATATAGATCTAAACATCTACAAATCAAGTTGTATTATAATCAGATCACCTGCTGTTACAGTTTAACCATTGTAATTAGATAAATCTCTTAACCGAGTAGACTAGAAAGTCTTGTAATGTCATTCATAGAATGTACATTTGTTATCCTGTCAACCCCATAGTGAATGCTGGTTGGATGATAATGGTTAGTGTTAAATTCTCTAACAAGGTCACACCTTACAATGTGTTTTGTAACCTTTAACAGGGTTGGCTCTTCACCGAGCTCACTTCAGAAGAGTGAACACTTTTGGGTTACCGATCCTAGGTGGTTTTTCCCTTTACATGGTTTCCACGTTAAATCTCTTGTGTTATGTGTTGATTGTGATGATTGTTGGATATCATACTTTACATGTTGCATATTTTATTTGATCGGTAAATACTATAAGTTATTAACTGGTAATCGGTAAAAGCATAGATAGTTTACTATTCTATGTTACTGAACTGCAGAAATTTGTTTAAATTGTTTTTGGATATACATTTTGTATTTGGGACTATGGATAACTTATTCACTCCCCTCTCAATTATTCTAACATCATTATCTTCCTCATCCATGGATGCAGAAGTTCTTGCCCTCAAAAAGTGATAATTATATTTATGAGGTAGATTAGATGGTCTTCCATGTGATTTTGGAGATAAGGGTAGATCCATCATGGATAAGGAGTATTCACCTAGACCTCTTTGTTTGATTTGACATTGCTTTTCAAAATTCTTCATCATATGATCCATTTTTTGATAATGGGCATCTTTGGTGTAAATTTGAATAGATCTTGCTTGGTCTTCCTTTTGTTTCTCAAGAAAAATTTCCTCACTAACCTTCTCTTTCCCTTTTTTTGATGTAGTTAGGTTAGTAGGACTTTGATTATTTTCAACAATAATTTCTTTTTCTTCTTTTTATTTTCCCTTCAAAGATGGAAGATCTTTTGAACTTTTCCCTTGTTCTATTGTTTGAGTTATAGACCCTTTTGCATTATGTAGGACTAAAGAGTCATTAATAGGCTTCATGTTATTACAATATTGAAAGGGGTTTGAATCCTCGCTTACCATGACTTCTTATCCTAGGTAGGGAAATTTGAGACATTGATGGTAGGTTGAAGGTACGGCTTGCCTTTCATGGATCCATGGCCTTCCTAATAGGATATTGTAAGTCAATTTTAGGTCAAGGACTTGGCATATGGTCTCCTTTTGCATTGGACCAACTCTGATGGGAAGTACTATGATGCCTTTGGATGCTCTTTCTTCATCATCGTAAGCTTTTCTGGTTATCTTTTTCTTAGGGTCAATAGCCTCCTCTGAGAATCCTAGGGCTTTAACCAAGTTTAAGGTACAAATATTCAGACCGACTCCCCCATCAATGAGGACTCTTTTCACTCTATGCTTGTGGATTAGGACCTCTATATGCAAGGGTAGATTTTGTGGGTGGTTTAGAGACATATCATCTTGTTTCGAAAATGATAGATAATGGGGTGCAACAAGATGGCCTACCATGTTTTGAAATTTATTTGCATCTAAATTTAGAGGCACATTGGTCTCCACTAAGGCTTTTTCTAGAATCTCCTTATGAGTTGGTGAAAGCTTGAGTAATTCTAGAATAGAGATTTGAGTAGGGGTTCTTTGCAATTGATCTAGATGAAGTTTGATTTGGTAGTATAATCCTTGGGGCACTTCCTAGTAAGGTAATCTTTGATGCTTTCCCCCTAGTTACAACATTAGATGTGGCTTCTTTAGGCTTTTATTTCACCACAATTACATTTATAGTGTTTTTGTCACTTCTTAGAGTATTGATGGTGTTATCATAAGTATGAGCAAAGTTGACCTTCTCATTACCTCTTTTGTTGTTAGGATAGATATTTGATGATTCCCCTTTTTCATGATTTAAGAAAGGGTTTTTGAAAGTCGTATGGTCTTCATTATTTTGAGGGCCTTCCACTTTTATTGTTCCATCATCAATTAGGTCTTGGAAAAGATGTTTCAATTTCATGCATGCATTCATTTTATGTCCCTTGTTGCGATGGTATTCATAGTGATGAGAATCATTCCACCAATTAGGCTTGACTTGGGGTTCATAGGGTCTCGATTCAGGTAAGGTAATATTTTATTAGCCACCAAAGTTCTCAAGGCATTTTCCAATGGTTCATCTAAAAATGTGAATTTTCTCTTTTGATATGTGGAAAAGAATGGTTTAGGTTTATTGACATTGGAACTATTAAAGGGATTGTTGTTGGTTTTAGCATTTTTGTTGTTGTTGTTGGGATTGTTATTATTGTAAGGGGATTTGTTTGATTGATTAACATTATATGTTGAATTCACCCTGCTTGTTAAGTTAGAGGGGGTAGCCTTTAAGTTGTGTGCTTCCACAACTCCATCATTCACAAGATTTTTATTATTGTTTTTCAACCATAGTCTAGGTTTATCATTGTGATTGTTGGCTCCTTTATTGTTGCTATAATTAGATAAATTATGATTGTTATTAGTGTTGGTATAGGGTTTAGTATCTTTGAATAACTTGATTTCCCCTCTTTTAACCAACACTTCTTCAATTTTGATCCCATTTTTGATAAGCTTCTCAAAAGTAGGGGGACATTGAAGTTGGAGCCTATAATTCATCTCCACATTTAGGTTATTCATAAATATCTCCATTTTTTCCTTTTCGAGTATGCTTCATGGATATCTTGCAAAAATTGTTCTCCACCTTTGAAGAAACCATAGGAAAGATTCACCATCTCGTTCTTTAGTGTCACATAGGTTGAGCATGGTGATCTCCTGCTCAATGTTGTAGGAATAATGGGTTACAAATTTGGAGGCTAATTCCTCAAATGTCTTTATCCCTTGCAGAAGTTTGGAGAACCATTCCATGGCTTGACCTCCTAAACTTCTTGGAAAAAGTATCATTAGATAAGTTGTATCATGCATGAATTCGATACTTAGAGCGTAAAACTCTCTAAGGTGGTCTTGTGGGTCTGATTTACCCGTATATTTGTCATATTTTAGAAAGACCACACTTATCGGAAAAGGTGCCATAACCAAGCTTTTGTTAAAAGGAAATGGGCACAAGGCCTTGATAGAAAATGGCTTAGGTTTGGCTGCCTTCTTCATTAGATTGATTTGTGCTTGGAATATTTTTAATTGTTTACTCATTGCACCCATCGGATTATCATCTTCCTCGTCTTTCTTAAGTTGATCAATGTCATAATCATGTGGAAGTTTCACCCCTGCTTGGCTAAATTTAGGAAATATCTTTCCCTATCTCTTTCTATTAATTTATCCATGACTTCAAGAAATTCAATGTCTTGAGCCGCCCTATTAGCTTTATCTTCGAGTGTCTCTTTAGGTCCTTGATTAGCATTATTAATTTTTTCATTGTTTCCTCCATGGATGTAATCATGAAATGCGAAGTTTCTATCCATTGGATCAATTCTCTTTTCAAAAAGATTTGGGAGACCATACCCTTGATTGTGATTTATGAAAGAGTTTTGAGATTCAAATTTGGGGACCTCTTTTGCAATGCAGGTGTCATCTTCTTGTAAAGATAATTTGAGTCTATGAGATCATGTAGAAACCTACATTCAACAAGGTTTGATTTTGAATTATTTTCCCCAAACTTGGTAATTGTTTTCTTTTATGAAGAGATTTAAAATATAAGATAAATTTTCAAAATGGATATCTCTCACTTGTTGTACGTATTTTTCAAATAAAGAAATCACAAATACACTTGTTCTTTTTAACCCTCTACACAAAAAGTGTTTGAATTTGTAAGGACATTATCACGGGTTTTTCACAAAAAAGCACTTCAAGAAATCTACCTAGTTCACAAGTTGGTTCATAAACATGGCTCTATAAGTTAGGCTTTTCTATTTTAACAAGGTATTTAATCAAGATTCCATTCAAAATGGACATTAAGTTTTCATCCTCCAAAATTTAGGAGGCTTTCCACCACTAGTATGTCAGAGTTTTGCACAATCCCGAAGGACTACTCGAGGAAGTTTGAAAGCTTAATATCCTTTTGTCACACAACCCATTAAGGATGCATGCATTTCATTTTATACTGAGTTGGATTTTTGTGGCAAAGGCAAATGTATCCCACTTTGGGTTGTCCCTCTCACTGGCCTCATTAAGGCAAATCTCAGGAGACGAGCCCACTAAAGATCTAGCACGTTCATATTGAAAGCAATAAAAATGGAATTAAGAGATAGGTTTTGGGAGTTTGATTCACCAAAAGGTGAAGATCATATCCCTATCTATTTCTTGATTCCCAAACACTATTAACAAGGTTCAATTTCCAAAACCCACTAACTAATGGGAATCAAGTATTTCTACTCGTTTCCACAAACAAGGGGTTTATTTGATTAAGTTCTTGATTTTATCCTTTATGCTATTTTAATTACTAGATTTGAAAGAAAATCACAAGGCCACAATTTAAAGAAAAATTGACCAAGTTTAGGCTTACCTTCAATTGAAGCTAGCAAAGACTAGGGGCATTTTTAATGATTTTTCCATTATTTATGCTTACCTAGTGGCGATTGTTCTTTCCTTTTTGCTTCTCCTCCAACAAGTTAGTCAACATAAACAAGAACAATGAAGAAAAACAAGAACAAAATTGGAAATCTAACCTTATTTATCAAATTTGAGACAAATCGATTAAGGTAAGTAAATCTAATTTAATGAAGCAAATTTAGATTTGTAGGCTTCTATAATTTTTAGATAATGTTCATATACCTCTGTTTCTTGTTGTGAATATTCTAAAACTAGCTTGATGTTTGCAATATTCTCCTCTTTGATCTTTTTGGCCAAGGCTTTTGCTTCACTATTGAATCTGGTCTCTGGCTTTTTTACTTTTTTATGACGAGTCATCCTGTAGACACAGACAAATCATTTTCCAAATGTTAGATTTTGGAAATTTGTAGTTTAATCAAATGCGTAGAAAAATCTATTAAATGCACTGCTTAAATGATTGAAAGCACTCTTAAAACTATCAAATGAATTACAGAAAAATATTAAAAGTGCAGAAATAAAATTTAAATGCGATGTTTAATTAAGAAAAGTCATGTAAAGAAATCCTTGAATGCACGGGAGAACAAATTGGAAGCACTGCAGAGTTAGGGTACACGCGCTGAAAGAATTAAGACAAGAAAATAGAAAGATTTAATGCATTGAAACTCTGTGTAAATGTGCACAACTTTTTCATAGAAGCGTTGTTTCAAACCTTGTACGTGCTATAGAAAGTATTGTACACGTTGGAGAAACCTCCAAAAGCGTTGAAAAACCTGCAAAATACAGAACAATAGAAAGATTTGCAAGAAAAACTTCACTTCTCTGAATTTAAAAAAAGAGTGAGGCCTAATGCCCCATGGTGGGTGCCATTTTGTGTACTAGTATTAGTAGCTTCATAGGGTTAGCTTTGTCAAATAAATCAAAATAAGAACTAAATTACCACAAAAGTAATCCAATTAAGCTATTTAAAAGACAAATGAGCACTCTATGGATCTCAAATTAGGGATGCCAATGAAGATCTCTCAGCAAGCTCTCACTAGTGATAGTCCTAATATGAGAAAGTATGATAATCAAAGCTAAAACAAGTTAATTCCAAATGAAATTAGTCTAATTAGCTCCTAGATTTTCCTTTCTAGCTATAAATTGCAAGAGGTTTGATGTTATTCACAGATTTGTGGATCCTTATTGCTTGAATTATGCCTTTCTTTTATATATTTTGGCAAGGGTAGGGGGTCGAGTCAAGTTGATCAAGGTTAGGTTAGGGTCAAGTCCATGGTTCCACCTTTGGAGATCATTTAAATATTTAGTCCTCAAAGCTTGGGACAAGAGGAAAAAATGGGTGGACAAGATTCTCTCTCCCTATGGGTGGTGGAGATTCGACGTGAGCTTGATCCATGTGAGCTTGGTTCTCAAATCCTATTGGTTGATGTATTTTCCTCCCATTTGGTGGTTGACGGAAAATAGGATTTATTTAATTGAATTTAATTAATATGTTTAGCCATGTGTACCCCTTGAATGGGTTGATTTGATTTAAATGAACTATGCAATTAATTATATTAATTAGACAATTAATTGATTTATCATGATTTAATCGATTTTAATTGATTTTATGACTTTTGATTTTTAATTAAATTTGAATTATGACTTGATTGCAATTTTGCTTTGATTTTATCTTGATTTGATTTAATTGCTTTGATTTTTGCCTCGATTGCTCACTTAATTGTTCTTGTCCATTTTCAGGTGATTACAGTCTCAAGAGAAAGTATGATCAAATGAGAATGAAGGATGAAGAGAACATCACACAATATAGCAGCAGAATCAAGGAAGTAGTGAGTGTCATCTAAGGTGTTGGTGGAACATTAACTAATGAAGAAGTAGTAAGTAAAATTATGAGAAATCTTTCTTCTAAGTATTCTATTAGAGTATCTGTTATTCAGGAATTGAGATCTATATCAAATAATGTTGTTACTCTTGAATCCCTAATCAGTAATTTGACTGCATTTGAGCTAAGTAATTATGATAATAGTTTGCGAACCATTGAAACTACATTCAAGTCATCTCTAAGCATTGGTACATCAAGATAAGATAAAGAGATTCACAGTAGTTCATATGGAAATGAATATGATAGCATTCTAAACGAGGAAAAAGAATAAGAAGAGCTAGAGGCACTGTTGGCTAAGAGATTACCAAGAGGTAAAGGAAAGTACAAAGGCAAACTACCTTTGAAATGTTTTAATTGTAATAAGATTGGTCATATTGAATCTAGATGTCTTGACAATGACAGAAATGATAAGAATGACAAAAGAGACAACTGAAACCAAAGATTTAGATATTACAAGGACAAAAGTAAGAAGTATTGCTACCTAGCTGAGGAAGGTGTAACTGATGATGAATTTGATGATATTGAAGAAGGATATGAAGTTGTCTATGTTGCAGTAAAGGAATAATCTGATGAAGAAAAGTATGAAGATGAAAAAGCACTTGTTTCTCATGTAAGTAAAGATGACCCATGGATTATTGATAGTGGATGTTCACATCATATGATTGGTGATATTGACAATTTTTATAATCTAGAAGAGTATGATGGAGGATTTATCATATTTAGCAATGATGTTCCATGCCCTGTGAAAGGTAAATGATCCATTTTATTAAATGAGAAGATGAAATGTAATGATGCATATTGGGTTAAAGGACTAAACTATAATTTGTTGAGTGTTGCACAATTGAACAATATTGGCCACCGACTAGAATTTCATAATTGAAAGGTGAAAATTTATGGTACTAATGGGGATCTAATTGGAACTATTAAACAATCAAAAGGTAATTTATTTTATCTTAATATGTCTACAAAGAGTTTCTTATTTACTAAAGTTGAAGATGTATTGCTATGGCATAAGAGACCGTGTCATGTTAATTTTGATAACATGATTAAAGCGAGTAAAAATAATAGAGTCAGAGGTCTACCGAGATTAAGAAAACCTGATAAAGCTATGTGTTAAAAATGTCAAATTGATAAGATGACCAAGTCAAGCTTCTCAAGTAAATCTTACTCTACTAATGGTATTTTGGAACTAGTACACACTGACCTTTGTGGTCCTATGAGAATTCAAAGTTATTATGGAGATCGGTACTTTATTTTGTTTGTTGATGATTATTCAAGAATGATGTCTGTTATGTTTCTAAAAGAAAAATCTGATACATTCCAAATGTTTAAGTGGTATAAAGCAAGAGTTGAAAAGGAAATAGGAAAACAACTAATTTTTTTGAGATCAGATAGAGGAGGTGAGTTTATCTCTGATGAATTTATTGTCTTTTGCAATGAGCATGGAATTAAAAGACAAGTATCTGCACTAAGAACTCTACAACAAAATGGGATAGCTGAGAGAAGGAATAGATCTATAGTTGATTGTTCTAGAACATTGTTAATTGATAAATAAGTTGCACAAACATTCTGGAGAGAAGTCATAAGCATTGTTGTCTACACACTCAGCCAAGCTCAATTGAAGAAAGGTACAAATAAGACACCCTATGAACTCTGGTTTGGTCACATACCTAATGTAAGTTACTTTAAAATTTTTGGAAGTAGGTGTTATTGTTAGAAAGTAAAGTCCACCAAGAAAGTAAAGTCCACCAACTGTCAAAATTTACTCCATCAAACTTAGGGCTTTCTTTCCTGAAATTCTCCATGGATCTCCTTAAGCTGTTAAACTTCTTTTTCAAGGACCTGCTACTCTGATACCAATTGTTAGAAAGTAAAGTCCAGCAAGATAAGTAAGAGGGGGGGGGGGGGGGTGAATCAGTTATCAGATAATTATAACTTTTATCATCTCCAGCAACATTAAACCATATAAGCAATGTAATTACCAACCATAGAAAGATATTCATACACAATAACACAATGACACAAGATATGTTGACTAGGGAACCTCTTGATCAAAGAGTAAACCTCGGTGGGAATTATGCCCACAAAAGATGCACTAATATGAATATTCCTTGTGAAAGGATGGACTATATTAGGAGTCTTATGAAATACATTCAGTACATATGAATCCCTGTTAGGAGATTTTGAATCCCTATTAAAAGATTCTAACCCTGTTAAGAGTTATGGAAGATAGAAGGACCCACTGCCCAAACAGCTTCAGGGTAAGATCACTGAACACACTGTCCAAATAATCTTTGCATTAATCAATAGAATAATATGTTACCTCTTCTCTAACTATACCAAACCACACTCACTGTTACATCAGATCTCAACTTTAGATCTCTGTACCTCGCATGTCTTCCTTCACAAATTCGCTTTCATACTTAGCTCTTTTCTTCACTTCATGCATACAACATCACATACAACCACTACTTCCATATCATGACCATGCTCCAAAAAGGAAATACATTCCTTCCTTCATACCACACTCAAATAATTACAAATGAGTCGGCATACAATTACAATATAAAAGTTTCCACACGCTACATCAAAATTAAATAAAACTGCCAGGTTCCAAATACAATAAATCTTCACTCATGTGACCTCAAAGTTTGCGCTATCATCCACATCACTATCAATGTGTCTTCAAATTCCCTTTAACTGCACAAAACCATATTCCATCCCAATTAGGAGATATCATCCAATTTCCACAAACCGCTACTCAGGAACATTGCCTGAATACTCCTTCCACCAAAATGCTCATAACTTCCATGAATAAATGAATTACCATCTATGCTCTTAACCATAGACATATAATACATCAAAGAGTATAACCTCAACATCACATAGCTCCAACTACAATAACCCACGTGCACTAATCCAAACTCTGTCTGCTTCTCTGCAAGTCTTCAGTAAATCACTATGTTGACATCAATGACAATCATAGTCATGAATGCAACAACAACTGCTACATAATGGCTGCCAAACATTTAGCATTCATTCCTAATAGTTACATATTGAAAGATGCTAGAAGTGGAAATTTTGACTTTAAAGGAGATAAAGGTATATTTCTTGGTTATTCATCAAAGAGAAAAGCATATAAATGTTTTATCAAGGCTACTAACAAAATTGTTGAAAGTGAAAATGTAAGACTTGATGAATTTGCACAGAGGAATGAAGAGGATAGAAAAAATGAACCTGAGGATTAAAAAAGATTTGTTTATATATAGGAAGTTAATTCGGTTGAAGCAACCGAGTTGTATCAAGGAGGAACCGATGAGAAAGATGAGCCTCCACCAAGAGATGAAAACACTGATGAATAGTCTATTGAGCATGTATTAGAAAAATATGTGAGAAGACACCACCCAATGAGAAGAATTATTCAACACAAGAACACATGAGTCATGAAAAGAAGTAAGTTGAAAGATAAAAACATGTTTTATTTTTGAATTTGAGCCAAGATTACTAAATGATGCACTAGGAAATGAAGACTAGATTAATGCTATGAAAGAATAAATTGATCAAATTGAAAAGAACAACACATGGTCACTGATCCTGTGACCTAAGGATAAGAATGTGATTGGAACAAAATAGATTTTCAGAAATAAAATCAATGAGAAAGGAGATGTGATAATAAATAAAGCAAGGTTAGTCTGCAAAGGACATGCACAAGAAGAAGGTATTGACTATGGTGAAACTTTTTCACCTATTGCTAGATTAGAAGGTGTAAGGATATTACTTGCATATGCTACATACAAAGAATTTAAAAATTTTCAGATGGATGTTAAGTCTTCATTTGTGAATGGAATTATTCAAGAAGTCTACATTGAACAACCTAAAGGATTTGTTCAGAGTTCTGATAAGGATATGGTCTGCAAGCTACAAGAGGCTTTATATGGACTAAAGAAAGCACCCCGAGCATGGTATGAAAGATTGCACTTTTACTTAATAAAGATTGGATTTGAAAGGACTATTGATAATAACCATTTATATTTAAAATGTGATAGTACTAATAAAATTATGATTGCTGAGATATTTGTTGATGACATTATATTTGGTGTAAATGAGATAATGTCTAAATCATTTGTTGAGGAAATGAGAAAGGAATTTGAGATGTCTATGATAGGAGAGATTAAATTCTTTATTAGACTTCAAATTCAACAAGTTAAGGATGGGATCTACATAACATAATCTAAGTATATCAAGGAGATCTTGAAAACATTCAATATGGAAGAATCAAAACCAGTTGGAACACCGATGGCTACTGGTTGTAAATTTTTAAAGGAATATGACACTAAAGAATTAAATGAGACACTTTACCAATCCATGATTGGTAAACTACAATATACTATCCACGGTCAACCACATATTGCACATTCAGTTGGTATAGTTACAAAGTTTTTTGCAAACTCAAAGGAGACACATATGTCTATAGTTAAAAGGATATTTAGATATTTGAAAGGGACTGCAAATTTTAGTCTATTGTACACAAAAGGAGGAGATTTTGATCTCAAGCTATATACTATTGCTGACTGGGCTAGAAATATTGATGATAGAAAGAGCACTAGTGGCAGAGCTTTATTTTTAGGAGAAAGGCTAGTGACATGGTTAAGCAAGAAACAGAGTTGTATTTCACAATCTACTGATGAAGCTGAGTATGTTTCTGCAACTATGAATTGTTCTAACATTGTATGGATCAAACAATTACTGGAAGGTATGCATGAAGAGATTACTGATCCAGTTACAATTTATTGTGATAATACCAATTCTATTAACATATTAAAGAATCCAGTGATGCATTAAAAACAAAGCATATATCTATTAAGTATCACTACTTGAGAGAGAAAGTACAAGATAAGCTTGTGACATTGGAGTATGTGAATTCTAAAGAATAGATAGCTGATATATTTAAAAAACCACTACCGAAGGATTCTTTTGAGTATCTCTGAGATAAATTAGGGGTTCTTCCTCTATCCAATGTGCACTAAGGCAAGATGCATGCTACATAAATTCAAGGACTCATCAGAATATCTATTTTGTGAGTTGATGCCAGTGTTCACTCTTTAGGTGAATCCTGAAGTTGTAAAGGATGTTCATGTATTACAATGGAATATCTATACACTAGAGGTATAATTTGAGAAGTCTATGTTTCTTTGACATTGTTGTCAAAGAGGGAGAAGTCTAGAAGGAGAATATCATTGATGATTATTGAATACAAAGAAGAAGAAGTTTACTAAAAGAGAGAGAATAAACTAATTGATTATTGGAGTAGAAGGAGAATAAATGAAAGAAGGAGAATGTTGTTGATACATAGAGAGAAAGGATGATCTAGTAAAGAGGAATAGTAAAGAAGACTACTACTGATAGAGGGAGAAATACTATAGAAGAAGGTCAAGTACAGAAAAGGAAAAGCTAAAGCTCAGAGGGAGAATATGAATGAAAGTGAAGTGTTCCATCATCAATTGAACACTAAATTTTGTTAGTGTTTCCATAATGCCAAAGAGGGATATTGTTGCCATAACTGATAGTAATGTTGAAGATTGATTATCTGTTGGCAATGATGATGAAGACCAAATGAGATAATAGGAATACGTGATAGTAGAAAAGTTAGATCAGTTATTGTCTTGTCATTGATGTCAAGTGATTGATTTCTAGTTTATATTATTTTTCCATATCATTCGATAATGATATAAGTTGAATGAGTTAAGGGGAAGAAGAAATGAGTTGCTATGAACACTACTACATTGCTAGAAATGAGTTGCTATGAGTTGGGATGATGTTGGTATTCCGATGGGTTTTAAATTGACCATTGGAATTCTGACAGTTTCTTGTATACATAAAAAAAAAGTGAAGCACCAAATCATTTTTATTTCGATTGGCATAGAAAAGGAGCGGGAGAAAATGAGTTGGGTACAAGAGAAGGTATGTGATTTCTTCATCTTTTGAGCCTCTAGCATCATATTCGACCACAAATTTCATATGCATTGCATTTTATTTGATCATGAATGCTCTCTGAAATGACCACATTCTATTGGTGTCATGCCCTAGCCAGTGCTTTATCTATATTATTTGATGTTACTGGTGTCATTCCCTAGGCCGTTCTTTAACTCCATTATTTGATGTTATTGGTGCTTGTGCTCAAGGATATCCATTTTTTTGAAATGTTGACTGTGGTTATCAAATGGATAGCCCATGAGCTTCTAGCTAGGCACCATTTGTATTGATAGCTTAGGGTATTAAATGTATTGTATCATTGATAGTTGAGACTTTGTTAAAAGGAAATAGGACAAAGAATGATTTTGATTTAGTGCTTTAACTCCATTATTTGATGTTACTGGTGCTTGTGCTCAAGGATATCCATTTTTTTGAAATGTTGACTGTGGTTATCAAATGGACAGCCCGTGAGCTTCTAGCTAGGAACCATTTGTATTGATAGCTTAGGGCATTAAATGTATTATTATATCATTGATAGTTGAGACTTTGTTAAAAGGAAATAGGACAAAGAATGATTTTGATTTAGTTTATCTATTTAGATCCCTAAGTGGCTTACAACCCTAGAGAAGTATATGTAGATTTATGGATGCAGTGTAGGATACATAGCAGCTGATAATTCACAAGAAATCCATGCATCCAATTTGAATAGAAATTAATACAAATAAATAGGGTACTCAAATGGCCCAGTCATCTGGACCTTAACTGTCCCCTCAACCAGTGACCCTTCAAAACTAGGTTATCATGCAATTAGTGAGTGATCCTTCATTCTCCTAGTCTGCCCTGCATCCAAACATATTGGAAATACACAATACAATGATAACAAGCCTTTCACAATCCCCCTTCCCTCAAGGAACACTATCAACATCAAGACCTTGATTGTCCCCTCAACCAGTGACCCTTCAAAACTAGGTTATCATGCAATCAGTGAGTGATCCTTCATTCTCCTGGTCTGCCCTGCATCCAAACATATTGGAAATACACAATACAATGATAAAAATTCTTTCAAAATCCCCCTTCCCTCAAGGAACACTATCAACATCCATACCTTGATTGTCCCCTCAACTAGTGACCCTTCAAAACTGGGTTATCATGCAATCAGTGAGTGATCCTTCATTCTCTTGGTTTTCCCTACATCTAAACATATTGGAAATACACAATACAATGATAACAAGTCTTTCACAATCCCCCTTCCCTCAACGAACACTATCAACATCCAGACCTTAACTATTCCCTCAACTAGTGACCCTTCAAAACTAGGTTATCATGCAAGCAGTGAGTGATCCTTCATTCTCATGTTTTGCCCTACATCCAAACATATTGGAAATACACAATACAATTATAACAAGTATTTTACAATCCCCCTTCCCTCAAAAAACACTATCAACATCTAGACCTTGACTGTCCCCTCAACCAGTGACCCTTCAAAACTAGGTTATCATGCAATCAGTGAGTGATCCTTCATTCTCCTGGTCTGCCCTGCATCCAAACATAGGAAAGACACAATACAATGATAACAAGTCTTTCACAATCCCCCTTCCCTCAACGAACACTATCAACATCCAGACCTTGATTGTCCCCTCAACCAGTGACTCTTCAAAACTGGGTTATCATGCAATCAGTGAGTGATCCTTCATTCTCCTGGTCTGCCCTGCATCCAAACATATTGGAAATACAAAATAAAATGATAACAAGTCTTTCAAAATCTCCCTTCCCTCAAGGAACACTATCAACATACAGACCTTGACTGTCCCCTCAACCAGTGACCCTTCAAAACTGGGTTATCATGCAATCAGTGAGTGATCCTTCATTCTCCTGTTCTTCCCTGCATCCAAACATATTGGAAATACACAATACAATGATAAAAAGTATTTTACAATCCCCCTTCCCTTAATGAAAACTATCAACATATAGACCTTGACTGCCCCCTCAACCAGTGACCCTTCAAAATCAGGTTATCATGCAATCAGTGAGTGATCCTTCATTATACTGGTCTGCCCTACATCCAAACATATTTGAAATACACAATACAATGATAAAAAAGTCTTTCAAAATCCCCCTTCCCTCAAGGAACACTATCAACATCAAGACCTTGACTGTCCCCTCAACCAATGACCCTTCAAAACTGGGTTATCATGCAATCAGTGAGTGATCCTTCATTCTCCTATTCTGCCTTGCATCCAAACATATTGGAAATACACAATACAACTTTACAATCCCCCTTCCCTCAATAAACACTATCAACATCTAGACCTTGACTGTCCCCTCAACTAGTGACCCTTCAAAACTGGGTTATCATGCAATTAGTGAGTGATCCTTCATTCTCCTAGTCTGCCTTGCATCCAAACACATTGGAAATACACAATAAAATGATAACAAGTCTTTCAAAATCCCCCTTCCCTCAAGGAACACTATCAACAAGTGATCCTTCTTCTTATCAGCCATATCCAATGTTTCATTGAAGTCACGACCAAGAATGAAGGTCACCTTACCCATACCATTCATAGATTCTGAAATGTTGTTCCAAACTCCTGAAAACTTTTTTATTGCTTCTTGTTTCCCCTCCCTGATTAAGACCCCCCTCATCCTCAACATGGTCTTCATCACCTATAGTCTCAATTTCATAGATAGGGGACATGTAAATATCTTTAAATACTTCTTCTACCATAATGTCTTCCTGCCCCATCTTCTTGATCTTCCTAGCTAAAGCGGATGAATCCACACACAATAACCCAAAATGAAGGGTTTTGTATCCTTTAATGAATCTCAGTCACTGGTAACACATGGATAGTCAAACTAATAGTCTCCAAAGAATTCAATAAGTGAATATGAATGTTTGAAAACTTTCCTCTCAACTTCCCCAACCACTCCTAATCGGTTAGAGGGATATTTCTAGAATCTCCAATATTCCTATCCTTACCAACAATTCTTAAACATACTTTATCTGATAGGATAATAACATGCTAAACTGAACCAATGGCATGTTCTTCATGTGGTACAAGGAAGATTTGGCTATCAAATCTTCCTTTGTGCAAGCTAAGCACGAGAGAAGGTATGTGATTTCTTCATCTTTGATTAATATCTTTGACAGGCAACATCTTTCGAGCCTTTGGCATCATATTCAACTGCAAATTTCAAATGCATTGCATTTTATTTGATCATGAATTCTCACTCAAATGACCGCATTCTACTGGTGTCATGCCCTAGCCCATTCTTTATCTCCATTATTTGATGTTATTGGTGCTTGTGCTCAAGGATATTGATTCACTATTTTGAAACGTTTGGATTCACGTTTGTTGATATTACAATTCATCATATCAGATCAAGTATGTTTAAGAATTTTTAGTGTCTAAACACTCAACTAATCCCTCTAATCGATTAGGAGTGGTTGGGGAAGTTGAGAGGAAAGTTTTCAAAATTTCATATTCACTTATTGAATGCTTTGGAGATTACTGGTTTTACTTTCCATGCGTTAATGTTTAGAAGAAATCAATAAAGTATTTAAAGACATTCTTACATGTTTGGAGAGGTTTGAGAGACACTTATCATGATTGTACCCTCACAAATAGCGGTATAGACTAGTTTTACTAAGTTTCCTTTCTCTATTTTGAGATTTCCTTTCTCTACCACAGGGGTATAGTTAGAGGATTTATTGACAAAATGATCCTTTGAATGGTTTGATCTGATTTATGAAAACCAGATTACAATACCTGGTGTGATACCTGCAGTATTGTAGAATTCAACACGAAAATTGAGAACAACAAGATTGTAAACCAAAAATTGTCTCCATTCTATTCAAAATTGGAGTTTATACAAGTCAGATGGATCCCAAGGGTCACACAAATCCCTTGGAATTGAAATGAAGATTCATCATAATATTTATTACAATTAAACTATTAAAACTATCAAAATTTATCAAAAAACTAAATATAAAATTTAGGTCCACTTGGAGAAGGCATAACTTTCTCATCCTAGCTCCGAATTACAAACCGTTTGATGCGTTGGAAAGGTATTCAAATAATCTTGAATGAAATTTTAGAAATATCGATGATTTGCCCAAAAATGCACCAAAGACCCTCAAAATTGCAATTTACTAAAACATATGAAATTTTGGAAAAATTAGATTTCAATATTTTCCCACTTTAATCCTGATCATGGTTACTATAAATATGAATGATTTGATATAGCATATTTCTCATTTTACTTGAAGTTTGGAATAGCTTGTGCAAGGGTGAAAGTACTTTTGATCATTTTGGTCATGCCTGTTCCTCTAAACAGTCAGGAAATGTAACTGTCTAATGATTATATGTAATGTTGAATGGATTAAATGCTTTATTCTTGGTAGAAGTGAATTGAAGGAATAGTGTTGGTGTTAGGTTTCATTTATTATTGAATTCAATGGTTTCCAAGATGTGTTGAGGAGTTTGCTCCTTGTTTAATGTTAACTATTCCTGCACAATCCACTCATACAACAGTGAAATGCTATGTGATTGACAATTTCATACAACTGGTCCTTTGGAGTGTATTAAACGGAATAAAATTTTCAGCTTATTATTATCATTCTATTTCTTTGTTGTAAACATGTCATTGGTTCAGTTTTGTAAAAAAAAATTCGTGTTAATTTTTTTTCTATTTTTTCCATTTGATAACCATAGTCAACATTTCAAATTAGTGAATAACATCAAATAATGGAGATAAAGCATGGGCTAGAGCACGACACCAGTAGATTAAAAGAAATAGAATGATAATAATATGCTGAAAATTCTATTATGTTTAATACACGCCAAAGGACTAGTCCCAAAAATTCTTAAACATACTTTATTTTGTTTAAGAATTATTAGGAGTAGTTTTCAAACATTCATATTCACTTATTGAATGCTTTGGAGACTAGTGGTTTGACTTATTCACTTATTCACTTAATAAAATGTAGTTTTGATTTGGTTAATGTTTAAAAGAGATCAATAAAGTATTTAAAGACAATCTTACAGGTTTGGAGAGGTTTGAGAGGCATTTATCATGACTGTTTAGACCATTAGTATACCAATATATGACTATCCAAATCATAAAAATGCCTCGCCCTTAGGGCCAAACTCTCACTGCTTCTCCCTAGCTATCAATTCCCTTAAGGAACACACTGTTCCAGCCAGTGTTCTCTTTACTTTCTCAAATCTCTGCAAGTCAAGAACATTAGAGTTGTATAATACAATGTTAGTATCCTCTTTCCATGGGTCCTAGGCCTTTGGGTCCATGGAAAGGAAATAGATTACAAAATACTCTTCAAAACAAAGGAAAAACTTAGAAAATTCAGTCTAACTCGCTGTAGATGAAGGAACAGTCATGATAATAGTTCCTCTAAGTCTTCCAAAACATTTATTGAACTCCCCTAAAGTCCTATTGGATACCCAAATTTCCTAATCCAATCAACTTAGATCAAGATCATGAGAAACTTTAAAGGATTAAAAACATTACTTGGAACAGTCACTAGTTTTACCAGTCAAAATGTAAGGAACAAAATTTTAAAATGCTCACAATACATTCAACGATGAAATGAATGCTTGGAGATTGCTTACTATTCCATCCTTGAATTTAGAAACCAAAACAATAATTAAATAAGCCTTTCAACAATGCATAACACAATGGACTTGCAGATTTAAACTTCTATTTTTATTGAATCTCTTTTCTTGTCGTACACTCCAGACTTAAGTCTATTGTACAATGAATTCCAAAGGTTACATATAAATCCATCACAAGTTCCCCAACCATGAAGAACATAGGTGAAGAACTTGATGGTTTCATTTTTTAATCTTTAAGAACTTGATCAAGAACATAGGTTTTAATGAAATATCAATTTGATTTGCAAAGTTTGTGTTCTTTACAAATTTGAAAGGCTCTAATACTTACTAGGGCGGATGTGGATGTGCAACCTTATGCTTTTACTACTAAGTCTCTATTTGTTGGGCATACTGATTATGAGTACTTGACATATATCACAAATGTTGCTAATTAAGGTTGGTGGGATGATTACGCCTATCCTAAAAAAAGATTGTCAAATCATTATGCTTTCAAATCAATTACCTATCCACGTATCCCTTGTGAGGGAGAGAAGCCAAACACATAAAGAACATGCACATAAACACAACAGCTGAAAAACTTAAATGGAATACACCAAGAAGTACCAAATGATGAATGCTCAATTGTTGTAATGGCAAAGCATCAGAACCATCCATTTCTAGAACTTGATTTTTTAGTCTAAATAATTTTTCTATAGTCGTAACGATTTTTCTAGAACTTAATTTTCTAGTCTTAATGATTTTTCTATAGTCCTAATGATTTTTCTATAGTCTTAATAATTTTTCTTTCGTCCTAATGTTTGTTTCTCTCCATAAATTAGGCCTTGAATTTGAATTTTTGTTCACTATTTTATTTCAGCTTGATATTTCATTCATTTTTCATATACACAGAGACTAAACATGCTGATAAAAAAATGAGCTATTTGATTAAGGTTAACTATTCATGATTGTAAATAGTCAATATTTCTGATGGTACTCCTTGGTGTATTCCATTTTAAAATAATCATGTTTCTATGGCTATGATAAATGTCCCTTTGTGTTGAGAAAATTAGAATTGAAAAAATGGTTGCAAACAAATCATCCTTCTTCCACCAACATTCTAGTCAATGTACGAGTAACGAGTCATTCCATTCAAGAAAGACCATGTCTGACAATATCAGCCCAGAACAAAAAAAGGAGTATGCAGAATTTAGTGATTGTATCTTCCATTAGAGCCACTTCATATGTATAGGTGATGAACATGTATATTTTCCTGAGTGCTATTAGGAGCTTATACCCAACAACACATGTACTATTGTGAAAATCACCACAAATCTATTTGTTGCTGGGTCTAGCTCCCAGTATTGCTTGGTCAAATATGCATGTTTTTCACCTATGCATATACCGTCTATGATCAATTGTTATATGCACAGGTGATGAACATTCAGATTTTCCTAAGAAGTACTTTGAGTAGTCCTCCAACACATGTACTATTGTGAAAATCATCACAAGTCCATTTGTTGGAGGAAATCTCATAGTACACATGTTTGGAGGTCTGAAGGAAACAAGAGAATTTGAAGAGTCACGAGTCTTAAGATTGTACTTAATATAGCCAAGCTTCATTCAATGATACATTCAAACATGAAACAAACCATTCTTAAACCAGATTAAACTATTTAACCAAAGGACATACTGATTATAAGTAAACTAGTAAACCATTAAACTAGTAAACTATTAAACTAGTATCACAAATGTTGCTAATTAAGGTTGGCGGGATGATTACGCCTATCCTGAAAAAAGACTATCAAATCATTATGCTTTCAAATCAATTACCTATCCACATATCCCTTGCGGGGGAGAGAAGCCAAACACATAAACACGACAACTAAAAAACTTAAATGGAATACACCAAGAAGTACCAAATGATGAATGCTCAATTGTTGTAATGGCAAAGCATCAGAACCGTCCATTTCTAGAACTTGATTTTTCTATAGTTGTAATGACTTTTCTAGAACTTGATTTTCTAGTCTTAATGATTTTTCTATAGTCCTAATGATTTTTCTAGTCTAAATGATTTTTCTTTCATCCTAATGTTTGTTGCTCTTGATAAATTAGGCCTTGAATTTGAATTTTTGTTCACTATTTTATTTCAGCTTGATATTTCATTCATTTTTCATATACACAGAGACTACACATGCTGATAAAAAAATGAGCTATTTGATTATTCACTGTTCATGATTGTAAATGGTCAATATTTATGATGGTACTCCTTGGTGTATTCCATTTAAAAATAATCATATTTCTATTACTATGATAAATGTCCCTCTGTGGGCCTATGAACTGTGGGCTTAGTTCCATATTTTCTTTCATTCTTGCATTTGAAATGTTAAATATGGGTTGCATACAGATATATTATTTGTATAATTGTTGGTGATTATTTAATTGTAATATTTTCTTTTTTATTTGTTTTCTTGTTGTTTCTTTTCCATTCGTACAATATGGACATGTACTTTTCTTTGAGCATTGTGCTTTATGTTGTGGGCTACAAGGTAGAGCCATTAGGCCTCCGTGACAGTCTAAAGCTATTTATCCTATTGATACCCTTGGTATTTTGGACCACCCCTTGGAGGATAGGAACACCATAGAGATGCTCAATATTATTACCTTGTCTCATTTGAAGGCAATTGTTTTGTTTTTCCTTAATGTTTTGGGGTCCTGTGGTTATAGTATTGCACAATAGGCAGCTCTGTTTCACAGCATAAAACCTCTATTTGCTAATAAGCCTCTTATTGTAGTTTGTAATAAGATTGATTTGCAACCACTAGAGACTAATCTACAAGCTTGAAGAAGTGGTATATTTTGGAAAATGAAGAGTGGAAAGAAGATGATATTCCCAAGATCATGGATGGACACAATGTTGCAGACTTTATTGATCCAAATATCTTGTAGAGGCTTGAAGAATTGGAGAGGGAAGAAGGTCTTAGGATGGCAGTTGAGGGTGACAAGGATGATGAGATGGGGGAAGTGGAGTTGAATCCTGATGAAAAGGAAGCTCTGGCTGCAATTAGGAAGAAGAAGAAGATGCTTATCATCGAACACAAATTGAAGAAGAGTACTACAAAGAGCACACCTACCGTACCAAGGAAGTTTGACAAGAATAAGGAATATGGCTTAAACAGAATGGGAAGACATCTTTCTAGCCTAGGCTTGGATCCTTTGACAATTAGCTTAATAATAAATGAAGTAGATGAGAGCTAAGCAATTAGCTTCCAAGAAAAATCTCATAAATGAACTGTGTGTACCCCCAATTCCTATTCCCTTTGCGCGTACCCAAAGGATATATTTGAAACAAGGGTAAGGCTTAAAGAAATTAATTTTGCATCACTAGATAGATCTTTAAGCCTTACCCCTATGTTTCAAATTTATCCTTTGGGTACGCATAGAGGCCACAGGAATTGGGGTACACATAGTTCATTTATGGGATTTTTCTTGGGCAGCTAATTACTCATCTGTCATCTACTTCATTGTTATGAAGCTAATTGTCATAGGATCTAGGCCCAGGCTAGAAATATGTCTTTTAAAACACATAAAAAACATGCACATAAACATGTATGAAAGCTAAGAAACATAAATGTAGATATCACAACAGCTGAGAAACATAAATGTAGGCATCATGTTGACAATTTTTTGGAGACAACATAATTGAGTTGTATACCCAAATGATGCAAAGCAACTACTACTCCTTCGGTTCCAGAGGAGTACTAGTTTCTTTGCATTGTCTGGGTATACCACTCAATTATGTTGTCTCCAAAAACTTGTGACCATGATGCCTACATTTATGTTTCTCAGTTGTTGTGTCCCAGGACCCCTTATGACCCTTTACGACCGCAAAGAATACACATCTTAGAGGTCTTAAAATGTCATAAAGGGTCATAAGAGGCTCCTAGGAGGGGTCAAATGAGCTTCCACCTTCACGTGGTTGGCCCTGTTAAGTAGAGAATGTTAAAATATTCTTGAAACAAAGAGAAGCTCAATAATTTAAGGTCTTAGTCCACAGAGATGGTGAAAAATGACGGGAATCAATGATGGAGAGTTTTTAGATACTGAGAAGATGTATATGCAGTGGAGGCCAGAAGGGATTTTTGTGGAGATTTGCTAGATGTGGATATTTTCTAGAGAGGGTTTCCAGATTGAGTACCAGTGCAGAGATGATGATTCAGTACTACGTCTATAAAACCTTCACAAATATCCCTTTTTTGGCCTCCACTCATACCTCTTCTCAGAATATAGAAACTTTGGATACTGTTTCTCATCCATGCACGAAATGTGCTAGTGATCGTATAAAATTACTTTTGCAAGACTGGGATCAATTATGAGAAGGTAAACAACAAGATAATTTTATTGTGTCTTTCATTTCTTTTATCCATTCATATTTTTTGCCTTCTCTTATATTGGATACTGTGTAGTGTACATAAAGGCAAGGCGGTGATTATTCTCAATGATCGACAGGTATAAGTCTTCTAGCCCTTACCTAGTAGCTAGGACTAAAGATAGCAGAGCTCAAGAGACCATCATAGTTGGTCTCCATCCTTGGTCCATATACTGACAAAACATTTTACTTTTCATTAGCTCATCAAATGCGGTGATTTGAAAGAATGTAATGGATGATATTTTTATGTATAACGTATATTATTTTAATTTGATGGTGAATGAATTTATCAATTTGTGCACTTGTATACATAGAGCATAGCCATAATGAAGCATACCCTCCCGTGGTTTGAGTAATGTAGGCCATGGGAGGAGATGCTTCTTTATGGTTGTGCTCGTAGTATACAAGTGAAGTCGATAAATTTGTGCAACATCAACTTAAATAATATATGTTATCATGAAAATATTCTATTAAATTCTTTCAAATCCCCTCATTTGATGAGCTAATGAAATGTAAAATATTTTGTCAGTATATGGACCAAAGCCGGAGAGAAACTATGATGGTCTCTTGAGCTTTGTTATTTTTACTATGCTAATCCGTCACTTTTTTGACACGTACTAAATATTTTCTAATAGACGTGCTATACGTCCGATAGATATTCCCATCAGTAGTTTATTACTTCAACAGATTACTACAACGGTACTGCCATACATCTGACGGGCTCTCCTATTGGAGATCTAATGCATATCTGTCGCAATTACGACTTAACAAATGTCGTAAAGGTCACTTTTTTGATAGATCTGTCCCATAGTAAAGTTTCTTTTTATGTGACATTTTTCGACCGGAGACTATGTTAGAAAACTGATGGTTGTCACTCCCATCGCCATTTCCAACGCAAAAACACGGATGGACACATTTGTCAAAATTTTGACAAATAGGTGTTGGAAATCTGACATATGGCCGTCAGAATTTGACCTCAAATGTACTAGTGGAAGTTAAAGAACTTAAATGGACAACTGATATAGATTGGACAATGTTAATATTGTGTTGATATAATTGTTTTCTACCTATCATATGATTATGTTAAGTTGGTAAAACATGGTAATAAAGTTTTGTCAAGTCGGTAAGTTAAGTTTTTTGGCTACCGAGCAAGATATGTCACTCGGTAAAGGTAAAAGGTAAAATGAAGTAGCTCAGTAAAGGTAAAGGAACTGAAGGCACCGAACCAAAAAGTGTAGAAACTGATGAAATATCAGATTCAACTCCAAGATCCAGCTGCATGCAATAAACCTGTCACAAAGAATGAAGCAAAAATATGGAAAAAGCAAAACCCTCTTGTGCTAAAAAATGTTAGAGCTCAAAATGTATTAAGAGAGAATCAATGAAATAATTACAAAAGCAGCTTATAAGGACAAAAACCCTAAAGCCCAAAAAGCTAGGTTGTGCAATAATAATTAATAGAAATATTAATTATTATGCACCTAAAAGAGATAGCTTAAGTGAAAAAGAATAATAGAGGACTTAAGTAATTAAACCAAAATGATTTAATTATAAAGTCAAATATATCTATTACTCTAACACCCCCCCTTAAGCATAGCTCAGGAGGAAACTAACCTAGCACAGCTAAGAAAGCAAAAAAAATGGGTCCCGGCAACAAGGCCTGATCAGGTACCTAGTACAAGGAAATCTCTATAAACTGGAGTAAAGGAGAAAACCCAGTGGGAAAAACTCCCCTCCAAAAAGAGATGTAAAAGCAAGCAAAGATAAAAAGAATGACTTCAAGAAACTCTCTCAAAGCCATAAGTACAATGCGTGCTGCCAACCCCCCTGTGAGAGAGGGTTGAGGCTCCAAAGCCCCCTCGGAATGAAAGAGCCCCTGGATCAATGAACAAACCACTGTGAATCCAATGTAGTGGAGTGAAAGTCAGTGGACATTATAGAGGGAACCTCGAAAGCTGAGGTGTCACTGGAAGGCCGAGCTGATGCTCAAAGGAGTAGACACGAGGATCCTGAAAGGGAATCCCCAATGTAAGTGGTATGATAGGCATGCTGACACTGTCATCAAAGAGGAGATGAATGTCCTTTGTAGAATCCTCAACAACTACACCTAGTGGCTCAATGAATGGAGTTGGAGGATCAGGTAGTGCTGAAGAAGAACCTGGTTGAACAAAAAAGAGCTCAACAAGAGGTGGCATTGTAGTCACAACAGTAGTCTCAGGAACCACGTAGAGGTTCAAGTGACCTGACTGTACCACATGATGCTCTCTCAAAGGAGGAGAGTCGTGCCCTGGCAAAGGTGGACCAAAGTGTGAAAAGGAGTAGAGACGGGTGGAATGATCAACTATCCCTGTAGCAACAGTACCTCTTGTCACACTATCCCGGATGAAAACTAAATCTGGAGTGAACTCAACTGTCTTCCCTGACCCACTATGAGTAATCTGATAAATTGAGAGAAGGTTTGCAGACAAAGATGGAACATACAACACATCATTGAATGTGCCATCTTGAATGCATACAGTGCCTTTCCCACAGACTGTCATAACAGTGTTATTCCCAATGATAATATGGGGAATAGGAGAATCTTCAAAAGAAGAGAAGATCTCCCAAGAAGATGCCATATGGTGAGAAGCACTTGAATCCAGTATCCAAGGGACCTGTGAAGGGGATGCAATAGAAACCCAGAATGCATTACCCTTTCCAAGATCTTGTCCAGCTGTAGAATAGATAGAAGAAGACTGATAAGCAGACCCCTGTGAGCCGGAAGAGGATGGAGAGGAAAGATTGCTCTTCTAAAGAAGAGCTTGCAAATCCGCTATCTGTTTCTCGTAACCATCAAACTTCTTCTGATAGCAAAGTGACTCATCATGTGTTCCCTTCTGACAATAGGAACATGTAGGGCTCTCAATCTTCTGTTTCTCCTTCTTAGAAGAAGATGGTGGGCCAGTAGAGTGTTGAGAAGAGGAATCAAATATCTGCTTTAGCTTCTACTTCTGAGAATCTTGAGGTGTCTTAGCAAGCAATGCCTATGACTGTGAACCTGCAAGTGAATCCATCTAAGTGATCTTGGATTTCTCATGAGTCAACCTGTCACAAAAAGTCTCAAAAGAGGGCATAACATGTTTGGTACCCAAAGCATCCATGGTGGAGTAGAAAGTGGAAGAAAAGATCTGATACTATCCTCGCAACTTTGAGAGTATCAGATAGATACACTCATCATCTGTCTTGATTTTCCCACATCCCTGCAAAATAGTACACAGAGACTTGAACTTCATCAAGAAGTCTTCTATAGTGGGGAAATTAGAAGGAGTCAAAGACGTCAACTTTGCATCAAGCTGAAGCTTTTGGAATTCGTTCACTATACCAAACAAGGTTGAAAACTTGCCCCAAATAGCCTTAGGAGTGGTCAAACCTTCCAAGTGAAACATGAGACTGTTGGAGATGTTCAGTGCAATCAAACCCATGGCTTCATCCATTTTATTTCGGTGCCGAAGAATCTCAAAGGGACACTGCAGGACAGGTTGGTTCTCATCCAGACATGACCATAAGCCATGTGACATAAGAAGCCTGGTCATGTGTGCTTTCTAGGTATGATAATTATGCAGTGTCAGCCGGGCCACAGAGGGATCCGACATTGAGAGAAGAAGACAGAAGTAGAAGGGTATTTTCTGAAGTAAATTATAGAAAGGAAAAACACCCCCCCCCACAATGTATAAATCTAACCCCCTTACAACAAGAAGCAATTAACTGAAAGCACAAAAAAATGAGAAGAAAACCTGGACTCCAGATGCAGAGGAGGAGGAAACAGAAGCCTCTACTTTGAATCCAAAAAAGAGAACTCAAATGGCTGAATCAATGAACCAAACTAGCATCATTGCGTCCATCTCAGAAAGACCTTTCCGATGATATATCATATGTCAATTTTTGAGTCCGTATGAGCCCTGTAGGACCAAAAAAGCCCAAGTACCCCCAAAATGCAAGCTCTCTGGAAAAAACCAGTGACGACAAATAAATTGATGGCCGTTTGACCATCATGGGCCCGTCGCTGACATCAGCATGATGTCATCACTAAAAAAATAGAGTTGCCAAAAAAATTTCAAAATCTACGGGGAAAAATTTATGTGCTGGCAAAAAAGGGCCGGCAAGTGACGTCACTTGGTGACGTCACCTGCTACAGGTGAGTGGTGGTCGGGCGGAGCTGGGGCGGCGGTCATGTGGGCTGGGTGGCGGAGGGGTGGGCTGTGGGTGGAGCTAGGGTGGCGGTTGGGTGGGCCGGGTGGCGGAGGGGCGGGCCGCGGGTGGAGCTGGGGCGGCGGCCGGGCTGGGAGGCGGTGGGGTGGGCCGCGAGCCGCGCGGTGGCATTGGGGCCGGGCTATAGTGTCACCGGGGTGGTGTGGCGGCAGTGCCCAAGAAAACCTAAGAGCGGCATGATTTTCAATATTTTTTTTTAAAATTTTTTTTTTTGAAATTCATGCCTGTATGGCCCTAATAGGGCAAATTTTTTTCTCTTAGATGCCCCGGAGGCCAAATAGGTCAAATTTTATATGGAAATAGGGGTTTTTGGGCCTTTTGGATGCAATTGTGAGGTCGGTTTTTGCCCAAAGTGCTCCAAAAAAAGAGACCCCCTAGATCCAATAAAAAATAACTGAAAGAGAACCAGAAAGAAAGGGCTTGATCCACAACTTCAATAAACTTCAAACAAGCTGCAGCAGAATGGCTCTGATACCATGTAGAAATTGATGAAATATCAGATTCAACTCCAAGATCCAGCTGCATGCAATAAACCTGTCACAAAGAATGAAGCAAAAATATGGAAAAAGCAAAACCCTCTTGTGCTAAAAAATGTCAAAGCTCAAAATGTATTAAGAGAGAATCAATGAAATAATTACAAAAGTGGCTTATAAGGACAGAAACCCTAAAGCCCAAAAAGCTAGGTTGTGCAATAATAAGTAATAGAAATATTAATTATTATGCACCTAAAAGAGATAGCTTAAGTGAAAAAGAATAATAGAGGACTTAAGTAATTAAACCGAAATGATTTAATTATAAAGTCAAATATATCTATTACTCTAACAAAAAGAAAGGTTTAGGCATTGAGAAAAGTTAACTAAAATATAAATGGAGGATACCGAGCGAGGAACATAAATTAAATACAGATTGAATTAACATAAATTAAATAATGATTGGATCAGGAGCAAAATCTGCGTCAGGGGATGCGGGTAATTCTACTAGGCTGTCAACTGAATCTACGCCAAGGGATGGGGGCATTGCTACTAGACTGTCATCTGATGAGAAAGAAAAAGCTGGTGGGTCTAGCTTGTCTGTGCCAAGGGATGTGGACAATGTTGTTACATTGCCGTCTGATGAGGAGGAAAAGACTGGTGGGTAAACTCTAGCCCAACCAAGTATGGACAATAGTCCTCTCTTGGGACCATAGGTGGAAAAGATTAAAGATTCCAAGGTAGAAGAAGAGTCAACCAAAACTCTAGGAGATTCTTCACATGGTATCCACTTAACTTGAGGAAAGAGGAAATGGTTAGGTCTTTTTGGTATTAAACCATCTGGTAAATCTTCTTTCCCTAAGGTGAACATTATTTTTGATCTGTTAAAGGGGGTATTTGACATTAATATCCCCAATCCGCTCATGGAACACACTATTTCAATCATGGCGTCTACTTTGATTGGAAATTTTATGGGGCCATGACCGAATATAGATCTTTTGAGAATGTTCACTCACCAGAAATAGAAATTGAAAGGATAAGTTAACATAGCAGCTATGCCAAAAGGGTTTTTTTCCTTTGAATTCTCCAATGGGGAAGACCTATCTAAAGTTCTGTGTGGGGGTCCCTGGATGATGGGAAAATGCTCCCTAGTGCTGCAGAAGTGGTCGACTAATCTAGATTATAACAATAGCTTCTTCTCTACTACCCTAGTGTGGGTTCGTCTTCTAGGTCTTCTAATGGAATATTGGCATGAGGACATACTGGTGGAAATAGCAAGATCCTTTGGAGAGCTTCTAATGATAGATCCTATGAAAGCATCTCGAACAAGGAAAGTTTTTGCTAGGATATGTGTGTATATCCAACATAATGCTAAACTGCCCCAAGTCATCACGCTTAACTCAAAGGTGGGAAAATTGATTCAAGAAGTTGAATTTGAAACTTTTCCATTTGCTTGCTTCAACTGTAACAAAATAGGTCATTGGGGGAAATAATGTCCCTTGAAACTTCAAAAGGATTAAAAGAATGATCAGGAGTCAAAAAGAACTAAGAGAATGGAGTGGAGGAAAAACCAGAGGATGAAACCCTCTCTCAGAAACCCCAAGAAGATTGGAATATCTTAAGAAAAAATGAAGAGAACTCAGCTCCACTAATCCAAGAGGAGAACCCTACTTCTCCTCTAGGGATTAGCTTAGAAGAAACCCAAATGGACTTAGATCAAAATTTGGAACATCAAGCTGGATCTGAGAGTGTTGATTAACCTAAAGATATGACCAACAATTATGAAGAAACTCTAGAATCTTTTACAGGGAAAGAAACTCAAATGATCTCAAGGGTGGAAGATATTTTGGATTCTTACCAAGGGAATGAATCCCAGAAAGGAGAGGAAAATGAAAATCCTTATCAGGGGAGGGAGGATAAAAGAAGAGGCTCTCCTTCTGATGAAATCAAAGACCCACCTACCTCCCTAGATGGTCAATGGGGAAAGAATGAATTAAAAGAAGATCTAGTAGCTGAGGATAAGGAAAACCCTTGGATTGAAGTTCAGGAATCAAAGAAGAACCAGAACCGAAATGGTTCTAGTTCTCCCCATTGTAAAGGTATCCTTAATGAGAAGAAACCTAGCTCAGGGAAAAAAATACTAACGCCCCTCATGGAGGGTCTACTCTTAAATCCTCCAAGAAAATAGGGCCTCAGAAATAAGGAGGAGTCTAGACTAGAGGCCAACAAAAAGCAGACATAGGAACACCAAGAAGAGAAAGAGGTAGAATGTCTGAGAAATAACAAAGGGAGTTTGAGGCTAAGTAGAACATTGTGGATGGTAGATAGCTTACCATGCACAAGGTTTGTTCCCCAACCTCTAAATGAAGATATTATCTTGGAATATTAGAGGACTGAATGGTCCTCATAAACAAGATGTTGTTAGGAATTTAGTTAGAAACTCTAAACCTGATATTCAGTTGATTCAAGAAACTAAGATGTTGAAAGAGAAGGTTGTCAAAACTAATCTGATAAAAAAGGAGGTAGTATTGGTAGTAGTTCTTATGGGGCTTTGGGAGGTATGGTCATCTTTTGGAATATTCAAAGCTTCAATTGCCAGTTGTTAAGAGAAGAAAAATACTTCCTTGCACTCAAAGTTAGTAATTTGAAGGATAATTTCTCTTGGATCCTTATTAATGTTTATGCCCCAAACTCGAAGGTTGGAAGAATAAGACTCTGGATGTAGCTTCATGACTTTATGAAGTCATCCCTTGAGAATTTTTGGATGATAATGGGAGACTTTAATACTCCTCTAAAGGAGAAGGATAAAATTGGTGGGAATGTAACTCAAGTGGAGAGTAGAGTAGACTTGATGGAGTTTATTAGTAATGAGGGTTTGTTGGATGTTGATTTGGAAGGAATCAATTACATGTTTTCTAATAGAAGAGTGGGGCCTGATCTTATTTAGGTTAAGCTAGACAGGGTGCTAATTTCCCCTGACTAGTATACAAAGTATTCTTTCTCTCTTTCATCCCTTAATAGAATTGGATTGGACCATTATCCTATTTCTTTCTTTTCTAGTCCTTTCAATGGAAAAAGAAATACTCCCTTTAGATTTGAAAAGATGTGGCTAGCCCATCGTGATCTTGAGAATAGAGTTAGGGAATGGTGGAATATAAAGGTGGATGGAACAACTATGTTCAAAGTGGCTAAAAAAATGGCTAATGTCAAATCTAAAGTCAAGTATTGGAATAAAGAAGTCTACGGGGACATTTTTCAATCCAAAAAAAACTCAACAGGAGTTGAAAGAGATTCAGTATAAAATTCAAAGGAGTGGTTTGATAGAAGACCTTAAAGTGGAGGAAAATAAGATTCTTGTGAGCTACCACAACGTTATATCTAAAGAAGAGACATTTTGGAGAGAAAGATCTAGATCTTTGTGGTTGAAGTCAAGAGATAGAAATACTAGATTCTTTCATCTTTCAGATATTCTTTTTCCAAGCTTTTTGGAATATTACTGGGAATGATGTGTGCTCTTCTGTCAAGGTGTTTTTCAAAACCAAGACTATTCTTAAAGAACTAAATTCTACTTTTATAGCTCTCATTCTGAAAAAGCCAAGGGAAAACACTACTGATGGGTTCAAGCCCATAAGTCTTTGTAACTCTCTTTATAAGATTATGTCTAAAGTTCTCACTTCTATATTGTTGCTTCTTCTTCCATCCCTCATATCTCCTCAATAGAATGGATTTTTCCTTGGAAGAAAAATTATAGATTCTATTATGGTTGTGCATGAGAACATTCACTACCTGGAAAAATCCAAAAATCAAGGTTTCCTTATGAAACTAGACCTGTTGAAGGCCTTTGATAGAGTGGACTGGATTTTCTTGTCTAAAATCCTTCAGGCCTTTGGCTGTGACCAGGGGGTGTTCAGACTTATTATGCAGCTGGTTACAATGTTCTCATCTTCTGTCATTGTTAATGGTGGATCTTCTAATTTTTTCCAGCCTTCTAGAGGACTGAGACAAGGAGACCCCATTTCTCCTATTCTCTTTTCCATCATGGCTGAAATCCTAGGGAGATATATAAACAACTTGGTTTTGAATGGGTAGATAGTTGGCTCCAACCGTCTTCTTCATGTCTAAAATGCTCACATGAACAATTCGTTGATGATACTATTATGATGGGGGAATCCTCTGTCAAAGAAGCTAGGAACCTGAAAAAGGCATTGAATACCTACTCTAATACTACTGGTCAACTTATTAATTGGGAAAAAAGATTTCTTTTCTTTTGTAACACTCTAAAAGAGAGAAGGAATAAGATTTCATCAATCTTAGGTTGTAAGATTGGGAATTTTCTTGCCTCCTACTTGGGGCTGCCTCTTTGTCTGAAACTTGAAGCCTCCTTTTGGAATGATATAATAGATAGATTTCATCACAAGTTGGCTAGTTGGAAGGGGGAAATGTTAAGTCAAGCTGGTAAAGTCCAACTACTGAAGGCAATGCTCCAAAATCTCCCAATTTATGCTCTCAACTTGTTTAAAATTCCCCAGAAGTATGTTGTCATGATTGAAAAAATGCAAAAAAGATTTCTTTGGACTAGGGTAGAGGAAAAAAAAGACTTAGCCTAGTTTCTTGGGAAAAGGTGTGCAAACCCAAGAAATATGGGGGGTTGGGCATCAGAAGCATTATTAACACTAACAAAGCTTTGCTGGAAAAATAATGTTGGCGAATCTTTGAAGAAGAAAAAGAATGGAACTCCATTATAAAAAGTAAATATCATCTCACTTCTTTAGATAATACTTTAAACTTCTAGTTGGATATTTAGGGATCTTTTATATGGAACAACATTAGTAAGGGGAAGAACCTGGTCAGAAAAGGTGCAAGATGGAAGCTGGGAAATGGTAGGAAGATTCAGTTTTGGGATGACAAGTGGCTAATGGAAAACCCTTTAAATGAAAATCAAGAATGGTTAAATGCCATCCAGGATTTCAAGGAAACTATAAGGGAAAAGGTGTCAGACTATTGGATTAATGAAGATTGGATAGACCTTAGTATAAAGGATGAAAAATTTAAAAATGTGAACAAACAACTTAGCAACTGGTTCATAAGAGAAAATGTTCAAGATGAATTGATTTGGGGTCTAGAAAATAATGGAAAATTCTCTATCTCCTCGGATTTTTCCCTTCTCATTTCTCATGAAGACAAACCTCTCTGCTCCCAAGTATGGAACAAAAACCTTATTCTTAAAATTAACAAGTTTTTTTGATTGCTTGTCCAAAATAAAATCCTTACCTTGGACAACCTTGCAAAAAGGGGTTGTTACTTGCCTAATAGATGCTTTCTATGCTGTGAAGTGGATGAATACTATAATCACATGATGATACACTGCTGCTATACTAGAAAAGTGTGGGATTCTCTTATCAAAAAAATCAATCTAGAGTGGTAAAAGCTTAGAGTTTGCATGACCTTGTTCTTAAGTGGCAATGTCCTCTTCCAGGTAAAGAAGAGAGAGTTCTTTGGGGTCTCATTCTTCATCACTTCACATGGAGAATTTGGAAGGAGAGAAACAACAGAGTCTTTAGAGACAAGCATACTCCTTAGGATAAGACTACTATTATCATTGGTAGAAGTCTCATGGAGAATTTTAGAAACTCCATCTCTAGAAAGTCTCAACTTTGGAACAAGGAAAACAATATTGAAGACATTCTCTCTTGGAATAGCAATGGAAGGAAAAAAGACCCCAATCCCAGAGATAACATAATGTAGACTGCTCCTTTGATGGGTTGGCTCAAAGGAAACTTTGATGGAGCTGTTAAGGGGAATCCTGGAAGGGCTGGAGTGGGAGGTTTAATTAGAGACTGGAATGGGAATTACCTGGGAGCTATGGTAGCTTCGATGGGAATATAAACCAATCACGTCGTTGAAGTTGAGGCTGTCTTACATGTTGTGATGCTAGAAAAAGAGATGGGTTGTGTGAAGTTTTGGCTGGAGGGAGATTCTCTCAATATCATCAATTGCATAAAAGGAAAAAGTGAGACTTCCTAGACTATAGCTCACATAATTGAAAAAATTAAAAATATTTTATAAACTTTTGAGGAAAGTTTTATAACCCATGTCTATCGGGAAGGAAATAAACCTGCAGATATCTTAGCTAATGTGGAGGCCCATAGTGACATCATCAAATATTGGAACAGGGAAGTGAATCTCAATGCTGAGATCTTAAGTCTTATAAATTATGATAAACTTAATCACAAAGAGGGCAACATAATTAAATCTAATGATGACAAGGACAATTAAATTACCGAGGAAAGATTATTGCCAGGTAAGGTGTGAGAAAATTATTACGGAGTTTATGACACATAGATTATGGGTGAAGTTAAACAAAGCTATTTGCAAGAGCCAAAAGAACACTATTTTATTTTGCCTTGAAGCTTTGAGAAACCAATCTTGTCTCGGCTCAGAGAAAATGGGAGGTGGTCTGAAAAGGGAGGAGCCCCTAGATTGTGAGAAATGGAGGTAGGAGAAAAAAGTTTGGAAAAAAATGAAAAGAGGTGGTGTTACCCCGTACATGGATAAAATTCATGGATTTGACAAAAAGGTAACTAAATTTTTTTTTGAGGGATGGGTTAATGGTAAAGTTAATTTGTGGGGAAAATCCTTTCCGCTTACTCTGAGCTTGGTTTCTGAGATTACTGGTTTGTCCCTTGAAGGAATGAATTTCTATAGGGATAATAAATGTATAGGGTTTGAAGCTTTTAAATGTTTCCCTAAAGATGTTAATGAAGAAGCTTTGTTGACAAAAGGGCAAGGATTATGTTGATATTGGGAAGATTAAGAAAATTTGGGCTAAAATCCTTAGGGTGATGATAGAGTATTTCACTCTAGATGTCCTCTATTCCAAGATTTATAATCTGCATTTCATTCTGGTTAATCATTTTAGGCATAGAAAGAAGGTCTCCTTCCCTTACTTCCTCTTAAGCTCTTTGAATATTAGCATAACTGAGAACAAGAAGAAATCAAGCAACCCTGTGCTTCACGAGGGTTTAATCTTTCTTATTGCGGACTATGCCAGGGATATGATTCTGGAACCCATTCTCAAAAGGGTTACGAGAAAGAGAAAAATTAAAGGAGAAGAAGAGATAAAGAAGGAAAACTAGAAGAAGGGTAGGAATAAAAATAAGAGCCCCCATGTTAGTGTGGACAAATATGAAGAATCTCACCCTTCTTCTGAGGAAAGGAATGAGATTACTATCCTGGATGAAGAAACTGATGAGGATCCTAAGAATGAGGAGGGAGCCATGGAATACAAGGACATAACATCTAAGGATAGGGAGAAGGATGAAGAAAATGAGGAAGTTGAGATTGCTGGAGGTGAAGAAGAAGAGGAGACTGAGACTGCTGGAGGGGAAGAAGAAGAGGAAGACAAGGACAATGAAGAAGAAGAAGAAAATGAAGAAGAAAAGGGGAAAGAAGAGGAAGAGATAATGGAAGAAGAAAAACAAGAGGAAAGCAAAGAGGAAGCTAGTAATAAGAAGGAACTGAAGGGTCAAGTTAGCCATGGGGGTGGGGAAAGTCATAATGAGGCTACTTCTGGTATTGACTCGGAAGACAAAGCTCTAGAGGAGGCTAAAAGAAATGATGATCATAATATTAACCAGGAGCTGCAAGAAATGAAGAGTCACCTAAAGGCTATGGAGAATACTATGGAACCCTTTATTGCTAAGCTAGAAAAGATGGAAACAAAGTTTTTGATGAAGGTAAAAAATAACAAAGAGAATGAGGAAAAGATTGCGAAAATCAAAGCTATGGTGGAAGACAAGCTGAAGGACCTGATAGAGAAAGTCAACCACAATGAGGACATTATCAATGATGTTTTTAAGCATAACAATGAGGGCCTTAAAGCCTCTATGATGAATCTTAAGGCCATGTATAACTATCTGGAGAATAATATGACGGAGAACACTACTATTACGCTAGAAGATGATGCTGGGAGCTCTGGGCCAGGCTCTAGAACTAGAAGTGGCATCAGAAGGAAATTTCTAGATACCCCGAAGGAGTTGAAAGGTCTCAAAGACTCCATTCAAAAGATGGAGGATCTGCATAAACATGCTAAGAAGGCAATGAAAAAGATCAAGTAGTTCCTGGTAGTTGGTTGCTAGGTGGTCGCTGGTGCTGGTGCCAGTTTTTGTCTTTTTTCTCACTGCTTGTCATTTCTTTTTCATTTTCTTTTTGGGTGGGTTAGGGTCCTGCTGTTAGTTGTAAAGTAGTCATTTGAATTTTGTATGGGCTGATTTCAAAATTTCAAGATCTAATTTGTAAATGGTTTTGGGTTCCATTCAAAAACCTATTTTTACCTTTATCAAAAACATTTAATGATTAGATATGATGAGCTGGATGATCATGAAGACAAGGAGATTTAGTTACAATAGATCTATGAACAAGATTCTTCAAGGTGAAGATCTATGACAAGATCTAAATGGAAAAAGAGATGGAACAAGTTTCAAGAAAAGTTCAAGTTCTTAGGTGAAAATAAAACGTGTTACCGAGATCTAGATTCAAGGCATAATGAATTGGATGGTTAAAATTGATCAAAATAAAATGTAATAGAGGAGATTAAGAGGAAAAAAAGGTCTATATAAAGGATGGATTTGTATGAACAAATGGCTGGAAAATTAAATAGTTGAAGGGTCACCAACTGATATAGTGAAGAAGGAACAAAGAGATTCTAAGTGGAAAAGAAAGATTTGATGAAGTGTTGAAGCTAGTGGACAATGAAGAATTGAAGTGAAGATTGAAGAGTGCAAAAAGGATTTGATTGAAGAAAGATAGTTCCAAATCTATAGGCCAATTTATTTAATGTTACTTACTAACATTTGTAACAGAGAAATCTCTTAACAGAGTGGAATCAACAATCTTATTGTAAAATCCTTGAAAAAGGTAACATTCTAAAGAGTGTTTGAAGCCCTCTAACAAGGCCAACCCTAATACGGTGAAGATCTTAATAGATCTGAGGTAAATCCCTTAACCGGGTCACACCTAATAGTGTGAATTGTAATAGTTAACTAGATATGCTCTTAACCGAGCGTACTTTAGATGAATATTTTCTTAGTGGGTGACGAGTCCCACAATGATTTTTCCCAAAACTGGGTTTCCACATTAAATACCGGTGTTACATGTGATGCATGATTTGTGTGAATGATTTACTAATTGTTATAGTTTATTTACTATTGTTGGTAAACAGTGAAGTTTTTTTTACCGAGTTGCTACCGAGTTAATCGGAGAAAAGTTTTTTAGTTATTTGGATTCAGGGATTACTAATTCACCCTCCTCTTCATAATCCAACAGATTATAGTATTTGTGAATTGTGTAGGAATAAGATGAACCCTCATTAACACCGGTTCAGTGCTCAACATATGTGGTTTGGAACTAATCCCAAAGATTAAGGTCAATAAAAACTCATTATAAGTATCTTCTTTATTCATTAGGGGATTTGGCAATATGAGAAAGACCATTCTAGGTATGGTAATACTACCCTTGAAGGTTGGACCCATAGTCATTCCTACCTTAGTTTATGTTATGCCAGGGTCTCTTCCCTACAATCTCTTATTGGGAATACCATGGTTACATGTCTTGGGTGTAGTCTCGTCTACCCTACACGGATCAGTTAAATTTGTGGAAAATAACCGAATGGTCATGATAAAAGATGATCCTAGTGCCATTCATTTGTGCCAAATGGTAATTCTGGGTTAGACGTTGGTTGTTCCCCCATTTAGGAATTACATTAGCTTAATGTCTTCTACTATATCAACACCTCCTTTGTTGACCCCACTCACAAGAGGCATTCAAGGGGAGAGTGCCCAAGAAGAAAAAGTTAAGGAAATTTCACTCCCTCCTAAGGTTGGCTCACCTAAAGTTGACCCTTCTAAGGTCGATCCCCCTAAGGATAATTTTCCTAAGAAAAATAATTGGGAATCTCTCTCCACTAAATCCATTGAAGATCCTTCAACCCTGGAAATTAATGCATGCACAAGTATGAGGGTAACTTTAGATTTTACTGACTCCCATGTTAGAGAGAATAAATTCAACCCGATCAACATAAATTTTTTTGAAAAATTCCATTCGCTACAGTTACAAGAGACAACTACACCTTTGTAAAGCTTAGTGATTTGTACCACATTGATTGTTTCTTCTACACCAATCCCCTAAGTTCACAAGAGATTTAGTCAATCTATGGAAGAGGATAAAAAATGATGTCTAGGTGGGGCTATGATGGAAGGGGTTGTGGGCCTAACCATGAAGGTATCAGGGTCCCCTTAGAACTTGAATTCGAGTGCCACACTACTAGAATAGGATATCCTCCTTCAAAATGTAAGGATAAACCTTGGTTGAAAACTAAAATGATTCTTGTTGAGCCCTTAGAGTTGGTTTATATAGAGCTCATTGAATCAGATATAAGTTCATTTGTAGTTTACTTGGATGTCTCCTCTTTAGAGGAAGCTCTTCAAGAATTCTTGGGTGTTTATGATGGTTTACCCTCCTATCATTACAAGTGATGATATCCTTATTGCTTGGAGACTCATGTGTACTTTGAAGAAAGAGTCAAATATACAAATGAGGGAGATCCCTCTCTTGTGTCAATGATAGTTCTTCAACACCACATCCCAAATACGGTAGTGTCCTAAAAAAGGCAAAACTATTGATGCCCCTATGGATTCTGGTCATCCAGAGAGAATTATTAAGGTAGTGATGTGTCTTTATTCAAAAGAATTTAAGTCACATACTAATCTCTTGCATCAATATTATAATGTTTTCACTTGGTTGTACAAGGATATGCCAAGTATCAATGAATCAGTTGTGGTTCACAACATAGTCTTGGCACCCAAAACTAAGCCCATAAAACAAAAGATCTAGAAGATGAATCTGAGGATTGCATTGATGGTCAAGACCGAAATAGAAAATATTTTAAAAGATGGTTTTATTCATCCCTTTGACTATTCACCTTAGATGTCGAGTATTGTACCTATCATAAAACCTGACGGGTGTATTCGTATATGCATAGACTTTCATGATCTAAACAAGTCATCCTTGAAAGATGATTTTTCGTTACCCAATATCGATATGATTGTTGACTCCATAGTAGATCATGTGCTTCTTTCCTTTATGGATAATCTCTCAAGATACAACTAGATTTGAATAAATTCAAAAGATCAGTACAAGAATACCTTTACTACCACTTGGGATACCTTTTTTAATGTCGGCATGCCATTTGGATTGAAAAATGTTGGCACTACTTATCAGCGGCTGATGAGTCTTATATTCCATGACTTCATCCACAAGGTTTAAAAGATTATGTGGATGACATCTTAGCACAATAAATCCTTCATCATGACCATGTTAACAATCTCTGGCTTATCTTTGAAAGGCTACACCTTTATAAGATGAATCTAAATCCTCTAAAATGTGTTTTCGATGTTGACACTAGAAAAATTTTGGGGTTTATTATCTCTTAGAGAAGAATAGAAGTTGATACGGGTAAGATCATGTAGACACCTAAATTTGTCCTAACAATTACCCTTATCCTAGCCAATTAAATAAATATTTATTATTTATTTAATTTAAGCCTTATTCTACCTTAATTAAATAAATTTACATTTATTTAATTACACTCCTCTTTATCCCTTATCCTTGATTAAATAAATTTACATTTATTTAATTTTAGCCTTTTATCCCATCCTTGATTAAATAAATTTACATTTATTTAATTTTATCCTATTCCATTTCCCCTCATCCTAATCCTCCACTTAATTAAGTAAATGACCTAGTTTATTTAATTAATCCCCTTTTAACCCACTTGGAATTAAATATTACATTTAATTCTATTTGAGCACATGGCTCTTAACTTTCCCACTAATTAATCCTAATCTCCCACCTAATCCCATCCTAATAATTTGCACAACCTTAATCTAAGGATTAAGAAATCCTAATCCAAACCCAAGTCACATGTGACTCTTACACACTCTTACAAACCCTTACACACTTGTCTCCCACATGTCATTGACATGCCACTTTCCAACCTTGGTTCTCCCATCCTCTTACAACCCTTTACCTTTGTCATTGAGCCATCATTTTCTCAAGTTGCTCACACATGTGTGAGAATATTTCCCCCTTTGAATGGTCAAACCCTAATCCACATGTCATCTAAATGACATCTACTTGGCCTCCACCTCATGGCCACCTCATCAATCCTATTCAATCCTATCCCTTCATCCAAATTTCAATCTCAACCATCCATTTCCTTCAAATTCCTAAAAATTGAGAGCTTTTCTCCTCATTCAACAAGTCTTTACACATTGTCATGCTACAAGATTTGTGAGAAACCACATTACGCATACCCTCAACTACCAAAATCAATCCACATCTTTTCATATTGGGAGGTTTGCATTTCTTTTAGTTTGAATAGATTAAGGTAGTTTCTTAATTTTATTCATAATATTTCCATGTTTATTTCTCCCTATTTGATGAGGTTTGCATGAATATGTTAGGATAAACTTAGTTTATTTAAGTTTGTTATTTAATACATTTTATGCAATACATTTTCACACGCCCGGTGGGACCTGTTGACACCTAAAAATTCAGGTCCTAAATATGCAAAATATTAGGGAAGTAAAATATTTATTTTCATTTTCATGTTATTTCCCTACGTTAAAAAATTAAACAATTGAAAAGGCCTAAATAATTATCATTATTCTATTTCCGTGTTTATAGAATAAGCTTTTAATTATTTTATTTCAATGAATTAAATGCATTTATATACATTACAATGAATGTTCCTATGTTATGGCTTTTTGATGATTTATTTTGATATGCTATTAATTATTTAAATAAATAAATTTTAATATAGGGATATTTTAGAAATTTGAAACATTATTGAACTATAATGAGCCCTAAAATTAAAATTTATTAAAAGTTATCTAATTTTGGATTTGTTGTGCAGGAGTTTTATATCATAAACGTGTGATGACAATCGAGCAAATTATCCAAAGATTTGACAAATCCTATTTGTAATACGGGAAATGTTTTTCCTCAAACCATTTATATGGTTAATGTTGTAATTTTAGGGTTAGTTATAGGATTAGGTTTTTGTGAAAAGGTATGACTTTTCACATGAAACCTTTGAAATAGATATAAATAATAAGTCATTTAGAAATTAAAAACAACTCGACAATTTTGGGAGAAAAACTTCGGCAACTACAATTCTGAACCATTATATACACATTTTCAAACACCAAATGAGATAGGTTGTTTTCTGTTTATTTGAAGTTATATGTTAGTATTTTCAATTAGTCCTTTGGATACCCTATGTATCAGAGTGTTTCACTGTGTTATATTCCCTGAATATTAAAATTCAAAATTTATATATATAGCTTGAATATCAATTGTAAGATCTGTGTATCTACCATTGTTCTTATCGGTCTCTTAATTTGAGTTAAATTCGATAGGATTAGTTATATAAATTGATTTGAATTGTAAATCAAGTGGAAGCCTGTGGAATGATAGTCTTGCTTTATTACAAGTAAGTTTTTAAAACTGTCTCTGATTGTACGTAGGATTGAGAATTTCTAACTCTATAACCCAAAAATTCAATAGGCACTGATCTTCTATTTGTTTGAAATTGTTATTTAGTTTTTCTTTTGTAGTTCGTAAATAAATCTGATTGCCTTCTCTAAAGCATTTGCAATTATGATTCTTAGTGATAATTCAGTTTTAGTTTAGATTTTATAGATTAAAAGCTATCAGGAGATTATATTGTTTTCCTCCAAAGATCATTTACCACTTTGGAAGGAACCTTGTTCATCTATGCATGCAGTTGTGCAGTATTAGGAATTTGATAATTTAAGGTGATTTTAGGCCTACCAGCCTTGGCTTGATTAAGCCAAAATTACAGAGGTACTAGTGTGTGCCTGTCAGTTGGCCAAAAATGGTCCATCATTTTTGGGCATCAACAAATTAGCGGCTCGATTGGGGAATTGTTGTGACAACATTATTTAGTATTTTAGGTGGTCAAAGAGTCAGACTCTATTGGAGATAGAACTCAGAATTAGTTGTATGATTT
Source organism: Chamaecyparis obtusa (assembly GCA_027943335.1). Taxonomy (NCBI): domain Eukaryota; kingdom Viridiplantae; phylum Streptophyta; class Pinopsida; order Cupressales; family Cupressaceae; genus Chamaecyparis; species Chamaecyparis obtusa. Next base: position 128,452 of record BSBK01002636.1, read on the forward strand.
TATCCTTCTTATGAAGAAGGTGGAGACTCTATATAAAATTTTTCAGATTTCTACTTAGGACAAGCAGGAAAAAATATTTTCCTCAAGGCATTTGAGGTGGTGACTCTGTGTGTCAGAAGTTTTCAATTTCTTCATTGAGGGAGAGAACCTGGAATGAATGAATATTTGGCCTTTAGTTAGTAATAGAAGATTTATTACATGATGTTTAAGAAAATTTTCAGAAGAATTTTTGATTCCCATTGAGCCTTTGGATCTCAAAAAATTTCAATGCAGTACTAATTTATCAAAGCTTGCACAGAAGGTGCCTAAATTTTATGGAGATGAACCAAATCTTAATCATTTAGATGCTTTTCATATGTTCCTTGATGATTACAAAATTGATGCCGAAGGTGATGCCATGAAATTATTTGCCTGGTCATTAAAGGATGATGCAAGAGAAGAATATGAGGCTTTACCTACACAAAGTATTTCATCGTGGAAAGAATTTGAACAGTGGTTCTTGTATGAATTTCATAATGAAGACAACAAATACTATGAATAGGAAGAGAATTGCACTATGGAAAGTGAATCTTACATGTCTCCCTTAGATGCATTTTTCAATATAGAAAGACAAAAGGGTGAGTTTGCAACCCATTTGTTCATAAGGATGATGGGTTTCTATTTTGAGATACCATCAGATATCATGCCTTCAAGTAGGGAATTTCAAAGAAAACTTTATGAGTTGGGAGTTTCTATAGATGACCCTGATTTGAGGCTTCTTTTTCAAAAAGTAAAAGAACATAATGAATGCAACGTGAAACATACAAGAGACGAGGCTCTAGATTCTAATTGAGAGGAAAGTGTGAATCAGATGGAAGAATATTCTCTCCAAGATGATACTTGTATGGAAATGGATAAATTTCATGATCAAGAAGAAAATCTTCTCAGTACAAAAGATATTTCAGATTTATTAGATATTGAATATCATAAACATGTTCAGGAAAATTGTCCAAAATTTTTCTCAATCCACCATAAATAGATTGATGGATCAATGAATATTAAGGAGGTATTTGGTGAAGTAGAAAAAGAGCCTCGAGAGGATAAAGCATTTGATTATGATTTTGAAAATTTCCTAAGTAATAAAGCTCCAAAGGAATGTGAAGATATGTTTCCCCAGTATGAATCATTTTTTAATCCATTTTGTAAAATAGAAATGCATCCAGAATGTGGAGATAAAATAGAATTACATACAGTAGGTGAATACAAAAGAATGTCAATAGATAGTAGCGATGAAGATATCCATCTTGTTGATGAGGAAAAATTAGTGTTGATAGTTCCTTTTCTACAAGATCACTTTGATATTTGCCCAATGGATCATGATTTTCAGGAAAACGTATTCGAACAAGAAGGTGAAACATGTCCAAAAGCACTATATGAAAGAACAAGAGAAGATAAAGCATCTAAGGATGATTCAAAATTTTCAGATCAAATACATAAGGAGAGGAAAAAAATAATATATGATGATGTAGTTGAGAAGGAGAGATTAGTATTGGAGAAAAATCTCATTAGATATAAATTTCATTTAAAATTATTCTGGGAACATAGTGCAAAATACAAAAAATTAGTGGAGTGTATGGTACTTCAAGATATAATTATTTCGAAGGGGAAGCTTTGGGATTTGTAGAAGAATATTATGTATTCAAAAAAGATTTTATGCAGTAAGAAGGATACTCATATTTATGACATTGGAATTTTTTGTGAAGATTATATTTAGGTGATACCATTGGGACATATTTGTGGTAACTATCATAATGAGGTGGTAAAAAGGAATAATATAAATAGTGAAGCAAATGATTATATCTCTAGAAGGATTTTGCTGCTACTGGATCAAAATTGAATCTTTGATAGAGGATGGCATTATCATCACAGATTGGGATCTATTCCAGGGAGTTGTTTTTTCCCCTCTGTATTCTATTATTTTATTTTATTTTATAGTGTGTGTGTATATATATATATATATATATATATATATATATATATATATATATATATATATATATATATATATATATATATATATATATATATATATATATATATATATATAATGTTGTATATGCCTTACATTTATGTTGTGATGTCAATCTTCACTCATGTGGAGAAGAAAATGATGAATGTAATTCACTCTTATTTTTTTCTGTGAAGTATGTTGAAAAGGATATAACAAACCAGAGACTTGAAAGGACAAATTTGTGCTCACTTTTAAGGGAAGTATATTTTCTCTATGATTTTCAAGTTTTTATGCTTTTGAAAATTGTACAAACCCAAACATTAATATTTTGAGTATAATTATATATTATAATTCTACACTATTGAAACCATAATTATTAAAATATTTAAATTCATATTTGCATTGTTATATTACGATTATATTGTTATAGACAATTATATGTATTTTGAATTACATTGAGCATAAACATGAGATCCTTTTCATTTGAAATAATAAATCTCTTATAAATTTTCTATGGTTTACGATGCAGTGATCATAATATAAGTATTTTTTTTAGATTATTGGTGAAGAAGATGAATCACGTTTTTTGTATTTGGGCAGAAATTTGAAATTGTTTTTGGGCTTCAAACGACTATTTATACATCCAAAAAGGTTCCCAGACCTTTCCCCATTTATGATAAACAAATTTATGATAGTTTTACTTATTTTTAAGAAGCCAACAACCTCAAAAAAATCTAGAAATTTGCAAAAATGGCTTGTAAAATTACATTCCTGTGCAAAATTTGGAGCCATTTTTTAGAGCTGTACAAGTGTTGTGAATGATAACTTTAAGCTTAAAATGATTGCCCCAACCATATGCCTCAACATGGGGGACATTTTAACAATGTTTCTAATAATTTTGGAGTGCCAGAAAGCCGAGAAGCAGCACAGATTTGCAAAAAACGGCCAACATGTTTATACGAGACAAATAAAATTAACAAGATAGATCTTGTAGCAGATGGAAGAAAATTGAGTATCAAGGAACAAATGCTGCAGTAATAAACGAGGATCATCAATGTGATTTTGAGCAGCATGTGTATCAGAATACGACAAGCAATTCGAGAGTTTGTTGCACTTATCCTGGATAAGAAAAAATTCATGAAGAATTTTAGAAAATAATCAAACGATATTCTGGAATGTTTTGGATTATGGAGAGATGAAATCATTATCCCAGGGAAGTATAAGAGGATCGGAACAAGTTAATGAAGAAGAGGGGATTGGGAAAAAAATAATAAACCAAAATAATAAGATAATAAAATATACTCCTCCGCATAAGAAGGATGCTGAGCATGTTTTAGAAAATACTCGTAATAATCCATTATTTGATGCTAATGCTGGAGGAGAGTACATTACGCAACAGATAAATGATAATGGAAATCATAGACAGAGGTAATAATCTGCCTTGAAAAGGGTAATAAAGGTAAATACATTTGAGGTAAGTATTTTCTTTCATTATTTTGGTATTTAAAATCTTATTATTTTTTCTATAATTTTATTATTTACATTTTAATAGGAAAACATATTATTATGAGATATCTTTACAAAGGTCATTAATACTTGAAACAATTTCTCTTTAATTTGATTTTGTCCTCAAATAAGCATTCTTATAAATATTATTGATTCATCATGATTTAAGTGTAATAGTTTTGATTTCTATTACTTATTCAAGATGAATTTTGATATTGGCATGATGTTAACATTATGTTCCGAGTGGTCTTCTTCTTCCAGAGATAACTGGACTCTCGCTGCATCTAGGCATGAATGCACGTCCCCAATAAGAGCCACTATTGACAACTGAAAATTCAAGTCCTAAAAATGCAAAATATCACGGAAGTAAAATATTTATTTTCATTTTCATGTTATTTCCCTAAGTTAAAAAATTAAACAATTGAAAAGGCCTAAATAATTATCATTATTCTATTTCCATGTTTATAGAATAAGCTTTTAATTATTTTATTTCAATGAATTAAATGCATTTATATACATTACAATGAATGTTACTATGTTATGGCTTTTTGATGATTTATTTTGATATGCTATTAATTATTTAAATAAATAAATTTTAATATAGGGATCATTTTAGAAATTTGAAAACATTATTGAACTATAATGAGCCCTAAAATTAAAATTTATTAAAAGTTATCTAATTTTGGATTTGTTGTGCAGGAGTTTTATATCATAAACGGGTGATGACAATCGAGCAAATTATCCAAAGATTTGACAAATCCTATTTGTAATACGGGAAATGTTTTTCCTCAAACCATTTATATGGTTAATGTTGTAATTTTAGGGTTAGTTATAGGATTAGGTTTTTGTGAAAAGGTATGACTTTTCACATGAAACCTTTGAAATAGATATAAATATTAAGTCATTTAGAAATAAAAAACATGACAATTTTGGGAGAAAAACTCTGGCAACTACAATTCTGAGCCATTATATACACATTTTCAAACACCAAATGAGATAAGTTGATTTCTGTTTATTTGAAGTTATATGTTAGTATTTTCAATTACTCCTTTAGATACTTTGTGTATCAAAGTGTTTCACTGTGTTATATTCCCTGAATATTATAATTTGAAGTTAATATATATAGCTTGAATATCAATTGTAAGATATGTGTATCTACCATTGTTCTTATTGGTGTCTTAATTTGAGTTAATTTCGATAGGATTAGTTATATAAATTGATTTGAATTGTAAATCAAGTGGAAGCCTGTGGAATGATAGTCTTGCTTTATTACAAGTAAGTTTTTAAAATTGTCTTTGATTGTACGTAGGATTGAGAATTTCTGACTCTATAACCCAAATATTCAGTGGGCACTGATCTTCTATTTGTTTGAAATTGTTATTTGTTTTTTCTTTTGTAGTTCGTAAATAAATTTGATTACCTTTTCTAAATCATTTTCAATTAGGATTCTTAGTGATAATTCAATTTTAGTTTAGATTTTATAGATTAAAAGCTATCAAGAGATTATATTATTTTCCTCCAAAGATCATTTACCACTTTGGAAGGAACCTTGTTCATTTGTGCAACATTAAGAATTTGATAATTTAAGGTGATTTTATGTTGGGAATAGTCCCAAGAGATAAGTGAGAGGGGCGGGGGGGGGGGGGGGGGGGGGGGGGGTGAATCAGTTATCTACAAGATTCAATTCTTTATCCAATTAAGTATACTTAAACATAAAGCATAAACACAATGAAAGAACACTTGAACACAACACCAATATTTTGGTTACGGCGAAACCCAAATAGGTAAAAACCCCGGTAGGACTTGATATCCACTAATATTCTGTACTAGTGTATAATGATCCTTGTTAGAAGATCCTTTACCCTGTTAGGAGTAGCTTTGCAATATATTAAGTATAGTATACTTGGTCAAGGGTCAGACCCTGTTAGGAGTCTTTTACAATTGTCCCTGTTAGGGGAGAAGACGCATTGTTCGAGAGCTCACTGCTCAAATGGGTGAAGGCTACAACCTTCTGAATAACAGATACACACTATATCTGGATCTTGGTGAACTGCACTTTGACCTACTGTCTAGATCAGTTCCAATGAATAGTACAAGTACTTTACTTGGTCACATAGACCTTCTTCTGATGGCTCAACACTTCGCACACTCTGCTCTGCTCTACTTAATCAACCATGAACCACACTCCAGCAATCACAAATGACTGCCTATAAATATATTTCCTCCAAATGATATAATCAAGTCAGCCTATTAGAACCACCTTGAAATTATATTAGAGAAACCATAATAAACTCCAACAAACATTTTGTTGGCTCTACTATGCACGTAACTCATTCTGGGACCTATGTAATAAAATAAATGTAGATGCACGCTACACACTGTCGGCTCTACCAAAACAATTGGAACTTTCTCTCTAAGCTGAATTAACTTATGCTCTCTTAACTAAACATCAATAACACTTCTCCAAGCTTAACTCCAAGGGTGCATACCCACAAGATGGGCACAACTCAAGAACCAATAAAATCTTTTTCGGCTCTTCTGAACAAATATAGGAAACCGCTATTGGTGAATAGCGACTGCATAACTTCACTTGTGTTCATCATCAGATTATGTGTCTATAACTAAAGCATCACTAACATGTCTTCAACATATATCCAAGCACGCAAGGCTCCATGATAACTGTACGTACAACCATACACAAAACACTGTCTGTTACTCTATTAGGAACACTGCTGACACCAACTGCTATATAACTGTCTGTACTAATAGTTAACCTCTCCACCCATGATATCATGCTGATATCATGTCCATGCTACATATACTAAAAGCTTACTACATAAGACTTGCACGCATGCTACTTTCCATATGTTGTCATCAATGACAAACATACAGTTAGTACTGGCCTGCTGGCAAATCTCCAACAATCTCCCCCTTTGGCATAGATGGAAACATGTGGAATGAATAACCTCCACCAACCCAAATGAACATTTATTTTATAACATTCTCTATTTCCTCTTCAAAAACTCCCCCAAAGATGAATCCTCCATCTATTGCAATATTTTTTAATATTCTCCATTTCCTCAACTGCACTACTATTATAATTGAATACTCCTCCCCCTTAGTATATTACTCCTAGTTTTACTTCTATTTTTCATGACTCTACATATACTCCCCCTTTGACATCAATGGCAAAGGGCACCATTCATTTTAAGCAATAGTACTACTCCTGAGGTAGAGTAGTCAACCTTCCACCAGTCCTTGAGGACTGATGCCTTTCCTTCTTTCTTCTAAGTAGAAACAGGGAAGGGAATGACTCCCAACTTCTCCTTGAGATACTCAAAAGTATCCTTAGGCAAGGGTTTTGTGAATATATCTGCCAACTGTTCTTTAGTAGTCACATAGTCCAACTTGACTTCTTTCTCTACCACTTTCTCTCTTAGGAAGTGATACTTGATCTCAATGTGCTTTGTCTTTGCATGCATTACATGGTTCTTTGACATATTGATAGTGCTAGTGTTATCACAGTGAATAACAATAGGATAATCAATTTGAATTCCAAAATCATTTATCATTTGCTTGATCCAAACAATTGTAGAACAATTCAAGGCTGCTGCAACATACTCCACTTCTACTGTTGACTGAGAAATACAATTTTTTTTCTTGCTTGTCCAAGTGACAAGTCTATCACCAAGAAACACTGCTCCACCTCAAGTACTCTTTCTGTCATCAACACATCCTGCCCAATCTGCATCAGTGTATATATGAAGCTTAATATTTTTTGAATTAGGATACCATAGACCATAATCTATAGTGCCCTGTGAGTATCTAAATATTCTCTTTACTACCATGAGGTAACTTTGTTTAGGCTTTGCTGCAAATCTTCAAACTATGCCAACTACATTGGAAATATTAGGTCTAGTCTAAGTAAGATATATGAGTTTACCAATCATATACTTGTACAATGTTATATCTACTACTGGTGAGTCATCTTCTTTTGTAAGATTGCATCCAGTGATCATAGGAGTTCCTACTGGCTTGCAATCATCCATCTTGAATTTATTTAGTATCTCTTTTACATACTTTGATTGATTTATAAAAATTCCTTTTTCTATCTGTTGCACATTTAGTCCCAAAAAGTATTTGATAGGACCAACCATACTCATCTCAAACTCATTCTCCATTTCTTTGGCAAATTCAACACTGAGTTTTTCATTATCTCTAAAGATAATGTCATCAACAAATATAGCTACAAGTAGTAAACCTTCAGATGTCTCTCTAATGAATAGATTACAATCTGCTGCTCCTTTCTTGAATCCAATCTTTGTTAAGTATCCATCTTTAATATATATACCATATCGGGTCTATTTGATAAGGTCAATCCTTCTGGCTGCTCAATGTATACTTCTTTTAAGTCTCCATTCAAGAATGCTGACTTGACATCCAACTGATAAAATTTGAAGTTTTTGACTGTAGCATAAGCTAAAAACAACTTAATAGCTTCTAATCTACTCACAAGTGCAAATGTGTTTGAATAATCAATGCCTTCTCTTTGCGCATATCCTTTACATACTAAGCTTGCTTTGTTTCTTACTACTGTACTGTCTTCATTCATCTTGTTTTTGAATATCCACTTTGTTCCAATCACATTTTTATCACTAGGTCTTGGGACCAGTTCCCAAGTGTCATTCTTAACAATCTAATCAAGTTCTTCTTTCATAGCATCATGCCAATCTAAATTATTACATTCATCTTCAACACTTAAAGGTTCAATCTGAGATAGTAAACATACCACTTCATTACTAGCTGAGTTCTTTGCTTGTGATCTTGTTAAGACTTTCCTGCTCTAATCTCCAATGATGTCTTCCTTGGAATGATTTATTGATGTAAACTTTGCAACTTTAGGTGATGCTGACTCATCAGCCTTAGGATTATTTTCTTCACTTGTCTCAGGGTCATTGAATAACACATCAATACTCTCAAACATTTCTTCAATAACTATCTCAGTAGTAGAGGGTCTAGGTTCTTCTTCAATCATGGGTGAGTAATCATGATATCTTTCTTGAATCATAAACTTTTCATCAATCTTTACATGAGCACTTTCAATGATCTTTTTCAATCTTAAATTGAAACATCTATAAGCTTTACTTTTAGTAGAGTAACCAAGAAAAATACCTTCATCACTTCTTGCATCAAACTTGCCTATTGCTTCATCCCTCTTGATGTAGCACTTGCTTCCAAAGATTTTGAAGTATTTTACTATGGGAACATTACCAAACCATAGCTCATAAGGTGTTTTGTCAGTGCCAGGCCTTAATTGAATTTTATTGATGGTATAGACTACTGTATTGACCGCATCTCTCCAATAGGTATGTGCAAATTTTCCTTCTATCATAATGGTGCGCATTGTATCAAGGATGATCATATTCCTTCTCTCTGCAATTCCATTCTACTGAGGGGTTCTAGGTGCACTTAACTATCTCTTTATGCCATGTTCTTCACAGTATTCATAGAATCTGTTAGAGGAGAATTCTCCTCCTCTATCTTACCTCAAACATTTTATCTTTAGTCCAAATTCATTCTCAACCTTAGCTTTGAATATTTTGAACTTCTCAAAATCTTCTAACTTATCTTTTAAGAATGCAACCCACATCATCCTAGTATAATCATCAACAAACAAAATGAAATACCTTTCACCATAGTATGATCTTGTTTGAGTTGGACCACATCGGTCTGTATGAATCAGATCCAACTTTTTCTTTGCTGAATTCTACTTGCTCCTGAATGAATTTATCACATGCTTCCCCATCACACATTCCCTGCATATAGTATCAACTGGCTTTGCTATGCTAGGTAGATCTCTTACTACCTTTACATTGCTTATATTTACTATGTTATCAAAATTGATATGACATAGTCTTTTATGCCACAACCAATTGTCATCAACTTTAGCAACAAAACAACTTGCTTTTGAATTGAGTTGAAAAACATTACCTCTTGTCTTTGTGCCTGATGCAATCATAACACCATCTTTGTTTTTAATGATGCATTTGTCATCTTTGAACTCCAACTGATAGCCTTTTCCAAGTAACTGTCCAACATTGAGAAGGTTATGTTTCAAACCATCAACATAAAGAACATCATCAGTATTATTCTTTCCATCCAAAGTGATGGCTCCTCTACCAACTATAGGTTTAGGAGTGTTGTCTCCAAATCTGACCATACCTCCATTGTATTTGTCCAAATGAACAAACCTGCCTTTATCACCTGTCATGTGATGTGAAAAACCACTATCTATAATCCAGTCTATCCTTATGTCAGCTTGTGAAATCAATGCTAGCTCCCGATTCTCTTTGTTGTCTACATGAACTATCTTGTTATTCATTTTGTCTACAATAGCAATGAATCCAATTTCTTCTTCACCAGATTCTTCATCTGAAACTCCATCTCCAGCATAGTAGCATTCCTTATAATACTTAGGCTTGTAATCTTTTTTGAACTTCCTAGCTCTAGTGGGACACTTAGATGCAAAGTGACCAATCTTATTACATGAAAAGCACTTAAATGGAAATTAACCTTCATATTTTCCTTTTCCTTTCTTTTCTCTTTTGGAAACCATGGCAATAAAATCATCTAGTGTTTTATCATCATCATCATCATCATCAAAATTATTAGAAGTGTTTGCAGATTTCTTACCTTGAATTGTTGTTTTGAAAGCTGTCTCTCTTTGGTTCTGTCTTCAATCTTGAAATCTCAAATGCTGAGATTTTGCTGATTAAGGTCTCTCTCTTTAAATTTGATGTAAGCTTCATGGTCTCATCAAGGATGTTGATCTTGCTTTCATATTCTGGAGTAAGAGTAGTCATTACTTTATCCATAATGTCCTCCTCTAATATCTCTCCACCATTGTTCCTGATTCCAACAACTGCTTCATTTATCCTCTGATTGTAAGCTCTAATGTTTTCTTTAGGAAGCATCTCTAATGCATTGTATATTTTCTTCCATGTCTTTCTGCGCACATCCTTTACTTGTTTTTCTCCTTCAAATGTGTCTTCTAGGTGCTTCCATATTTTGTGGGCTGTATCTATCTTTTTTACTTCTGAAAATTCACCATTAGATAGGGCGCTGATAAGGGCTTCTTTAGCAATAACATTATGATGAAACAATTCCTTTTGTATGTCAGTTGCATCATCTTTTGCAAGGTCTTCTAAGGTAGGAATCTTGGCTGCTTTGATGGTTACATTAAAAACTTCAAAAGCAATGCACTGCAAATGAGTTACCATCTTGTTCTTCCAATCAAGATAATTCTCTCCATTGAACTTAGGACCAGTTCAATCCATTGGAATTTGTTCCAATCACATTTTTATCACTCGGTCTTGGGACCAGTTCCCAAGTGTCATTCTTAATAATTTGATCAAGTTCTTCTTTCATAGCATCATGCCAATCTGAATCCATACAAGCATCTTCAACACTTAAAGGTTCAATCTAAGATAGTAAACATACCGCATCACTGCTAGCTAAGTTCTTTGCTTGTGATCTTGTTAAGACTTTACCGCTTTGATCTCCAATGATTTCTGCCTTGGAATGATTTCTTGATGTAAACTTTGCAACTTTAGGTGATGCTAACTCATCAGTCTTAGGAGTATTTTCTTCACTTGTCTTAGGGTCATTGAATAACACATCAATACTGTCATACGTTTCTTCAATAACTATCTCACTAGAAGAGGGTCTAGGTTCTTCTTTAATCATGGGTGAGTAATCATGATATATTTCTTGAATCATAAACTTTTCATCAATCTTTACATGAGCACTTTCAATGATCTTTTTCAATCTTAAATTGAAACATCTATAAGCTTTACTTTTAGTAGAGTAACCGAGGAAAATACCTTCATCACTTCTAGCATCAAAATTGCCTACTGCTTCATCCCTCTTGATGTAGCACTTGCTCCCAAAGATTCTAAAGTATTTTACTCTAGGAACATTACCAAACCATAGCTCATAAGGTGTTTTGTTAGTGCTAGGCCTTAAATTAATTCTATTGATGGTATAGACTAATGTATTGACCACATCTCTCCAATAGGTGTGTGCAAATTTTCCTTCTATCATAATGGTGCACGTTGTATCAAGAATGATCCTATTCCTTCTCTCTACAATTCCATTTTGTTAAGGTGTTCTAGGTGCACTTAATTGTCTATTTATGCCATGTTCTTCGTAGTACTCATAAAATCTATCAAAGGTGAATTCTCCTCCTCTATCCGATCTCAAACGTTTTATTTTTAATCTAGATTCATTCTCAACCTTAGCTTTGAATATTTTGAACTTATCAAATGCTTCTAACTTATCTTTTAAGAATGCAACCCACATCATCCTAGTATAATCATCAACAAACAAAATGAAATACCTTTCACCATAGTATGATCTTGTTTGAGTTGGACCACATAGGTCTATATGAATCAGATCCAGCTTGTTCTCTGCTGAATTTAGCTTTCTCCTGAATGAATTTCTCACATGCTTCCCCATCACACATTCCCTGCATATAGTATCAACTAGTTTTTCTATGCTAGGTAGATCTCTTACTACATTTACATTGATTATCTTTACTATGTTATCAAAATTGATATGACATAGTCTTTTCTGCCATAACCAACTGTCATCAACTTTAGCAACAAAACAACTTGCTTCTGAATTGAGTTGAAAAAAATTACCTCTTGTCTTTGTGCCTGATGCAATCATAACACCATCTTTTTTTTTAATGATTCATTTGTCATCTTTGAACTCCAACTGATAGCCTTTACCAAGCAATTGTCCAACACTGAGAAGGTTATGTTTAAAAACCTCAACATAAAGAACATCATTAGTACTGTTCTTTCCATCCAAAGTGATGGCTCCTCTACCAACTATAGGTTTAGGAGTGTTGTCTCCAAATCTGACCATACCTCCATTGTATTTTTCCAAATGAACAAACCTACCTTTATCACTTGTCATGTGATGTGTACAACCACTATCTATAATCTAGTCTGTCCTTATGTCAGCTTGTGAGATCAATGCTAGCTCTTGATTCTCTTTCTTGTCTACATGTACTATCTTGTTATTTATTTTATCTACTATAGAAATGAATCCAATTTCTTCTTTACCTAATTCTTCATCTAAAACTCCATCTCCACCATAGTAGCATTCCTTAGAATACTTAGGCTTGTAATCCTTTTTTAACTTTTTAGCTCTAGTGGGACACTTAGATGCAAAATGACCAATCTTATTACATGAAAAGAACTTAAATGGTAATTGACCTTCATTTTTTCCTTTTCCTTTCTTTTCTATTTTGGCAACCATAGCAATAAAATCATCTAGTATTTTATCTTCTTCATCATCATCATCAAAATTACCAGAAGTCTTTGCATATTTCTTACCATGAACTGTTACTTTGAAAGTTGTCTCACTCTTTGGTTCTATCTTCAATCTTGAAATCTCAAAAGATGAGATCTTGTTGATCAAGGTCTCTCTCTTGAAATTTGATGTAAGCTATATGGTATCATCAAGGATGTTGATCTTGCTTTCATATTATGGAGTAAGAGTAGTCATTACTTTATCCATAATGCCCTCTTATGATATCTCTCCACCATTGTTCTTGATTCCAGCAACTGCTTCATTAATCCTCTGACTGTAAGCTCTGATGTTTTCTTTAGGCATCATCTCTAATGCATTGTATCTTTTCTTCCATGTCTTTCTACACACATCCTTTTCTTGTTTGTCTCCTTCAAACGTGTCTTCTAGGTGCTTCCATATTTTATGGGTTGTATCTATCTTTTTTACTTCTAAAAATTCACCATCAGATAGGGTGCTGATAAGGGCTTCTTTAGCAATAGCATTATGATGAAACAATTCCTTTTATGTGTTAGTAGCATCATCTTTTCTAAGGTCTTCTAAGGTAGGAATCTTGTTTGCCTTGATGGTTACATTAAAAACTTCAAAAGCAATGCATTGCAAATGGGTTACCATCTTGTTCTTACAATCAAGATAATTCTCTCCATTGAACTTAGGACTTTCTTTCCTGAAGTACACCATCTGATCAACCTCAAGCTGTTAAAATTTCTCTCTGAGGCACTTGGCTCTGATACCAATTGTTAGGAATGGTCCTAAGAGATAATTGAGAGGGGGGGGGATGAATCAGTTATCTACAAGATTCAATTCTTTATCCAATTAAGTATACTTAAACATAAAGCATAAACACAATGAAAGAACACTTGAACACAACACCAATAATTTGGTTACAGGGAAACCCAAATAGGTAAAAACCCTGGTGGGACTTGATACCCACTAATATTATATACTAGTGTATAATGATCCTTGTTAGAAGATCCTTTACCCTATTAGGAGTAGCTTTACAATATATTAAGTATAGTAGACCTAGTCAAGGGTCGGACCCTGTTAGGAGTCTTTTACAATTGTCCTTGTTAGGGGAGAGGATGCACTGTCTGAGAGCTCACTGCTCAAATGGGCAAAGGCTACAACCTTCTGAATAACAGATATACACTATATCTGGATCTTGGTGAACTGTGCTTTGACCTACTATCTGGATCAATTCCAATGAATAGTACAAGTACTTTACTTGGTCACATAGACCTTCTTCTGATGGCTCAACACTTCACACACTCTACTCTGATCTACTTAATCAACCATGAACCACACTCCAACAATCACAAATGACTGCCTATAAATATCTTTCCTCCAAATGATATAATCAAGTCAGCTTGTTAGAACCACCTTGAAATCATATTAGAGAAACCATAATAAACTCCAACAAACATTCTGTCAGCTCTACTATGCACGCAACTCATTCTGGGACCTATCTAATAAAATAAATGTAGACGCACGCTACACACTGTCAACTCTACCAAAACAATTGGAACTTTCTTTGTAAGCTGAATTAACTTATGCACTCTTAACCAAAATTCAATAACACTTCTCCAAGCTTAACTCCAAGGGTGCATACCCTCAAGATAGGTGCAACTCAAGAACCAATAAAATCTCTGTCGGGTCTTCTGAACAAACATAAGAAACTGCTATTGGTGAATAGCGACTGCATAACTTCACTTGTGTTCATCATCAGATTATGTGTCTATAACTAAAACATCACTAATATGTCTTCAACATATATCCAAGCACGCAAGGCTCCATGATAACTGTACGTACAACCATACACAAAACACTATCTATTACTCTGTCAGGAACACTACTGACACCAACTGCTATATAACTATCTGTACTAATAGTTAACCTCTCCACGCATGATATCATGCTGATATCATGTCCATGCTACATATACTAAAAGCTTACTACATAAGACTTGCACGCATGCTACTTTCCATATGTTGTCATCAATGACAAACATACATTCAGTACTGGCCTGTTGGCAAATCTCCAACATTTTAGGCCTACCAGCCTTGGCTTGATTAAGCCAGAATTGCATAGGTACTAGTGTGTTCCTGTCAGTTGGCCAAAAATGGTCCATCATTTTTGGGCACCAACAGGACCCACAATCCCATTTTTCTAACAGTTTTCTTGATTTCGTGAGAGTTCCCCATAAAGTTTCCAAATAGGTGTCTCCACTCGTCCAGAGGTGTCTCTTCCTAGTAACAGGCATCTTTGCTACATAGGCATCTTTTCCTATCAACATGCATCTCTGCTACATAGGTTTCTTTTCCTGTCAACATGCGTCTCTGCTTGTAGATAGATATCTCCGCCAGAAAGGAGGTTTCTTCCACTTTAATATGTTTTAGATAATAAAATTTACATGTTTTAATCACTTAAAAGCTTATAATCATTAGTGAAACACCTTATGTTATCTGCAAGTGCATAAAAGAACATAAAACTAATAAAATCTTTATTTTTGTGCAGATAGGTGTCTCTGCATACACACAAGTGTTTCTGCTAGAAAAGGGAGTTTCCTTTGTGTTGTCTTTTTTAAGTTGATTAAGTAAAGTTTTCTGACATATTAAGGTTAAAAAAATCATTTTGTCTTTGTCATAAGAAACCTTTTTATGCATTTGAAACTTAATGGGAGCGTAAAAATTTAAAACATTGGTGGCTAATCTTTGTTTTTGTGTAGATAGGCATCTCTGCCTTACATAGGTGTCTCTTCTTGGAAAGAGGTGTCTCTGACAGATAGGCATCTCTACCTATACATAGGCATCTCTTCTTGGAAATAGGCATCCCTGACAGACAGGCATCTCTGTCTGATTACAACTTGTTTTTCATAAAGAGGCAACTTCATGAAAATACTTATAACTTCCACATACGAGCTCCGTTTTGGACGATTAGAAAAGTGTCAGAAAGCTAATTCAGCCCTCTATCCAGATATGTAAACCATTTTACCAGATTCAATCACAAAAATTAGGTGCACACATTCCAAGTTGAATCTTCTTTGTAAAATTCAAACACTCATAACTTGGGCATAAAAAATCATTTTCAACAATGTTTTTTAAATTTCATTAGAAAAATGCAAGGAATCTTATTTTGCAATAATGTTTAGCCTTATATAATCTGTTTGAAGTGTTTTCCACACATTTTCAAATTGGGCTTAAAATTAACCTTCACATTTGGGTTTGGAATTAAAAATAACAAGTGTCTTTTAAACCCCAAGCCCATGTACGTATTCTCTCCTCTCGCGCCTTTGGGTGATCTTGAGTGCACAAGAAATATGTGGTCTTGTTTTCTTTTTAGGAGGCTTGCCTGGGGATTTTATCACCTCAATGGATGACCTCAACTCCCATGTTCTGACAGAGTATAAATAGTGGGAAGTGAATCCAAAGACACCTCTCTTGGAATTAGAATCTTGTCACTCTTGGCTAAGCCCCAAAGAATTTTATACCTTTGGGAAATGAAGGTGGAGATTTGGGTTACCGTCTCCTCCTGATTGTGTGGCATTATTCTCTTCATCTATGGATTTGGGCCTCATGTACCTTGCATATATCAAGGACATCCCCTAGTTGAGCTTGTGTCTCCTAGTTGAAGCCTCAATAGGATTATTTGTGTGTTTGATGTGCTTGCATGTTTAAAACCTTCCCCATTTGCAGCCAAAAGGGGACACACCATCCAAATTAATCCTTAGAAATTGTGCTTGCGTATAATTTCATTTGTTTACTTTGCATTTAAAATAAAAAATCCAAAAAAAATCATAAAATTTCAAATATCCAAAAAAAAACATAAACTTTCAAAATCCAAAACATCAAATTTTAAAAATATTTTGTTAAGTTAGTTGTCTCTAGTCAAGCTTTCCACATCATCTCCACATCACTTCTTTCATCTATTAAATTCATCACCTTCTTCATACTTCTTATCCTAATCACCTTCTTAATCATTCCAAATCATTCCTCCAATTTCCCCTAATCATCCTATTCATTCCCCTCTTCTAATATTTCTAGTCATCATCTCCTAATCATCCATAACATCCTTAGTTATCCTCTTAATCTGATTCAATTATCCTTTAAAACATTCTTCCATATCCTACTCATCCTTCCACTTCATCTCTTAATCATCATAATCATCTTTCTTCTTAATCATTCCAATCATCTTAATCACTTCTTCCAAGTCCTTCATATTCTATTCCTAATCATCCTATTCATTCCTATTCTATTCTAATCATCCTAACCAATTCTCCAATTCAATCCTATTCTATTCTAATCATCCTAATCACTTCTTCTATATCATCCTAATCACTTCTTCCAAGTCCTTCTTATTCTATTCTAATCCTCCTAATCATTCTTCTAAGTCATATGTATCATTCATCTTAATCATTCTAATCATTCTAAACTAAGTTATCTTTATCCTCTTCCTAATCATTCAATCAAGGTCCTAATCTTCATCCTGGTCATCCTTCTAATCTAATCACATCATTACCTTTCTAATCTAATCACCTTGTCAATCTTCTATCATTCCAATCTAATCCTCATTCAATCTGTTTAAATTCCTCCAAATATCCCTTATTTATCTTCTAAATTCCTTCATTCTAAATTTCAATCTATAGCCACATCATCTTCTAATCCAAATTCTCATCAAATCTTCCACTTTGAACTTAGGAGCAAAATCATCGTTTGGACTTTAATCAAATTTTGTCTTGATTGACCCATATCCAAGCTTAATCAAGACTAATCAAATCAAATCTCATCTTTCATTCCTTAATCAATCTTAGGTTGAAATATTTTAGTCAAAAGTGTTACATGGACCCTCATCATTAGCAAACACATCTAATCAAATTACTACTTTGAGAACATCAGTCTGTCTCAAGTAATTAATTCCATTAATCCTATCCTATTTTTCTTGGGATCACAAGTCCATCTCCAAGTAGAAGAAGATCATCATCCAAATCAATCCTTTGTTTGCACCATCATATGGTCTTGTTAGGTTTGTCTTGAACCTTCAAATCCAAAATAAAATAAAATAAAATCAATCAAATCCTTGAGGCCCTGCCCTCAAAAAATCAAATCAAATCAATCAAATCCTTGAGGCCCTACCCTCAAAAATAAAATCAAATAAAATCAAATAAAATAAAATCAATCAAGTCCTTGAGGCCCTTCCCTCACAATCAATCAAATCTATAATCCAATCAATCAAATCCTTGAGGCCCTACCCTCACAATCAATCAATCAAATCAAATCAAATCAAAGTTCTTGAGGCCTTGCCCTCTCAAATAAAAAACAAAGTCCAAACTTTCTCCTAGTCCTAAGTTCATATTTCATCCATCCTCAAATATCTCACTTCACATACTCCTTTATCTTCATTCACATCTTCTTCTCATCCAAATCCAAACCTTCATTCCAACATC
The DNA here is from genome assembly GCA_027943335.1 of Chamaecyparis obtusa. Taxonomy (NCBI): domain Eukaryota; kingdom Viridiplantae; phylum Streptophyta; class Pinopsida; order Cupressales; family Cupressaceae; genus Chamaecyparis; species Chamaecyparis obtusa. The sequence continues at coordinate 146,766 of BSBK01002636.1, forward strand.
ATGGATAAAGATTGGATTCTCACAAATCCAATCCCAAATTCATCCAACTCACACAATCCAACTCCCACTTACCGTGGCAATCCCATATCCCAATCTATTCTACCTCAACATGCCATATCCAATCCCAATACATCTCACATTTCTTCTCCTTCCTCTACCTTTGACAAGGGAAATCCATCTCATCCTCCCACATTTACCCAAATCCATCATCCCCATCTCTCATCCAAAACCATGCTTTTATTTGCATGGATCGCTGAGATAACAACGAAGTGTAGATCCCCACCTCTAAATCAAGCTACCCAATCTCCACAAGCTATGCACTCAACATCATTCCCTCCAAGTCACCACACACCTAAATCTTCTAATTCTCATGATTCTTTCACCCCTCCATTCACTCAAGTTGAAGCCTCCACTTCCTCCATCCCATCACTCTCCCAAGTCCAAACATGTCAAGACCTTGTTCCAAATAATGCTACAATGGATTCTTCTCCTCCTCTAGATCTTATCATATCTCCATATCATACTTCCAATCCATCTCAAGATCCATTTATCCCTCTTAATCCACTTCATGATCCAATTCCTAATCAAGATCAAGACATACCTATTACCCCATCTATTAATGACTCACCTTCGTCTCATGAACACATCCCCTCTACCCCATCCAATTATCCCCTTCCATCTCGAGCCTTAACATACACTTATCCTCCACTTCATGAAGATATTGCTTTCTCCCATCCAATACTCCCCCTTCATGTTGAGATCAAATCACTCCATCTCATGATTCCCTCCCCTCCATTCCATTGTACGATCCCCTTCCCTCTCAAGATCCCATTATCCCTTCTACTCTGCCACCTAATCCTCTTCAAAGTCAAGATCAAAGTACCCCGTTATCTCCCTGTCATGCTCCTCCACCATCTCAAGATCCTCTTGACCCTCATAATCTATCTCACAATCCTATCATCTCCCCTAATCTCCCTCATGATTCTAATCCTCCATGAAATCCCATCACACCTATCCAATCCATACATGAACTCCATACACCTAGGCTCGCATCTTGTGTTGCAAATACTAAGTATCCCATTGAAGAAAGTGTGTCTCAAGATGTTGGTAGCTCTTCTACTCCTTCCAAATCCCAAATTCCTCCATCCAAATCTCACCTTAAATATTCCCATCACTCGTATTCCAAATCTATTTTGGGCCCTTATGTCAAAACCTCCACCCCCACCCTCAATATCTATTTTGGGACCCTATGTACAAACCTCCCTCCCTTCCTCCAATACATCCATTTTGGGTCCTTATGTTCTAAAACCTAATACATCCTCCCTTCCATCCATTTTAGGTCCTTACATACATCCATCTTCCATATCCAAGTTCACCTCACCTCCCTAAGAAAGATCCAAAAGGCACACATCCTTGAATTCCTTCCAACATTCATCCTCTGTAATTCCCTCCATAAACTCTTTAAACCATTTATCCTGATACACCCATACCATGGCTAATGGAAGCAAGTTGGATGCCAAAGTAAAAATAATAATATGCATCAAGCCACAAATCCACACAAACAAATAGAATAATCAACATGTCCCATCTAAAAGACATGTTCAAGAAAAGAAAAATATGATCCAAAAGGACACAAAGTTCAAAAGGCCACAAAGGCCTCAAAATGAAAAATGAGAAATGAAAAATCATGTGGATTCTAGAGCTACTCAATTCTAAAATGCATCTCAATTCAAAATCCAAATTGGCATCCAATGTTGCTAATCCAAAAGCTTCCTCCTAAATTATCCCTCTAACAATCCTCTACTTTCCAACTGCATTACCTCCTTCATCTATTTTGGGTCCTTATCTCCCAAATCCACCTTTTTTCTCCCTCCATATCCTCCAAAATATCTTCCTACACCTCTCCACCACCCTTCAAGGTGTATGCCAATGGTGATATTTCCATCTCTCCCATCCATTTATTCATTAGTATTCCAACTCCTCCCATCCATTATTCCTCACTCCTTCCATACTCCTTGATGTAGGCTCATTTCAGAACTCCAATCATTTCAAATATCTAGGATTCTACATGCATTTTCAATGGTTATTTTAATAATGTAATGGTTGGGTCTTAGTTTAAATAGTTAGTAATGTAGTCACTTGGGTAGAAGTAAGTGTTTAAGGTATAATATAATAAAGGGTTTATATCATTGTATGCTTCTATCCATATCCTCCCTACATTATACATTGTCATTTTCCATCCATATCCTCCTTATCCTTATCCTCCATCTTATTCATACCCCTCATCCTATCCATCCACTTCCCACTTTCATCCCTTTTCATTCCTACAACTAGAGGCACCAAAAACACCAACAAAATAAAATAAAACAATAAATATAAACAATAAATGATATCCATGCATTCTTTGGAACATACATTCCTTTATTCCCTCCATGCAAATTCATACCCATCCAATCCATTTCATACATCCTTTATCCCCCATCTTTCTATCCATTCTCATACCTCTAGTGTGGGGCATTTTCCTCCTTTTCCACATCATCCTTGGATCCTCATCTCCTCCCCCCCCCCCCCCCCACTTTTTCATTCCCCATATCCTATCACTATCCATTCCCTCCATCTACCTTCCATCCATAAACTACATCCATTCCCATTTTTTCTACCATTTCTTGGTTCTGCCTTGTCATTGGTCCTGATCTATTCAATCTTCTTATCCATGTTCTAACTTCACCCCATCACATCCATTTGTCATTTCCCTCTCATGTCTAATCCATTTTATCTTCTAATATTTGTCCATGCCACCCATTTCTCTTCTAATCCACTCCATTTATTCCTTTTCTATTCCTTATCCATCTTTCAATTCAATCCCTTTATCCAATCCTTTCATTTCTAATTCATTTCCCTTCTACTATAATCAATTTCCCTTCTTCCTTTATCTTCTCATTCTTCCTATCCAATTCCTTTAACTTCTAATTCCACTAAATCAAATTCATCTATCTTCTAATCTAATCAATTTCCCTTCTTCCTATATTCTTCTATCTCATTCATTTCTCCTCCATTTCAATCATTTCTAATATATTTATCTTCTAATCATCTCAATTTCCTTCCTTCCTATCGTCTTCAATCCAATTCATTTCTACTCCTATTATCTTATCCAAATCTTCCACTCCAATCCAAATCAACTTTCCCTTCACTCTCCAATCCAATCATCAAAAAATCAAAAAATCCATAAAATCCATAAAATCACAAAAAAAAAAAAAAAATCCCAAACTCGTCCAATCAAGTGCAATCAATACTAATCCAATCAATCCAAGCTTGTAATCTTGTACATCAATCTTTAATCAACCCATCATCTTGACCCAAATCAGCTGATAATCTATTGAACCCTTCTAATCAAATCATCATCATGGGATCTATCCTTCCCAAATACTTTGGATGTGCATTTTTCTTATCATTAACTTTGCCATCCTCAATCAATCAATTGGTTTTCAATTTGACTAGGGGCAAAATTTTGGTTTGCATTTAGATTGTTGTGCATGCTTACTTGTTGCTTGTCTATATTATTATTTTTTACATTTATCATGGTCCTTGCATCCTATTGTCATAATGGCATCACAATCTTCCATATCATGGTTTCATAGGCATATGGTTTCATTTGACCTTTTTTTAATCACGTACTAGACACATTGTCATCTCAGTTCCCCATACCTTGGTGCATAGTGTTAAGTAAAATATCAAACTTAGGTTTCTCACACCATCGCAACATGACTTTATCTATTCTTCCTTCATCATCCATCACCTTTTCCCCTTCCTTTCATACCCCAATCCATTTTGAGAGCACACTCATGTTCTCCAAACCCGCATGTCCTCTTGAGGGGGCATACCAATCCCTCCTCATCATCCTTCCTCATCCTTTTGTGTCTGGGGCATGATGCTACTAGTCGTATCCCTTTTATCCACTATATTGTAATCTTATTTGATCTAACATCACTTCATGATGCTACATCAAAGAGGGGCAAAATGTAGACACCTAAAATTGTCCTAACAATTACCCTTATCCTAGCCAATTAAATAAATATTTATTATTTATTTAATTTTAGCCTTATTCTACCTTAATTAAATAAATTTACATTTATTTAATTACACTCCTCTTTATCCCTTCTCCTTGATTAAATAAATTTACATTTATTTAATTTTATCCTATTCCATTTCCCCTCATCCTAATCCTCCACTTAATTAAGTAAATGACCTAGTTTATTTAATTAATCCTCTTTTAACCCACTTGGAATTAAATATTACATTTAATTCTATTTGAGCACATGGCTCCTAAATTTCTCACTAATTAATCCTAATCTCCCACCTAATCCCATCCTAATCATTTGCACAACCTTAATCTAAGGATTAAGAAACCCTAATCCAAACCCAAGTCACATGTGACTCTTACACACTCTTACAAACCCTTACACACTTGTCTCCCACATGTCATTTTCCAACCTTGGTTCTCGCATCCTCTTACAACCCTTGACCTTTGTCATTGAGCCATCATTTTCTCAAGTTTCTCACACGTGTGAGCAACTTTGGCTCTCTTACACCCTCTTACACCTTCTTGCACATTGTCATGGACATGCCATTTTCAAAGGTTTCTCACACATGTGTGAGAATCTTTCCCCCTTTGAATGGTTAAACCCTAATCCACATGTCATCTACATGGCATCTACTTGGCCTCCACCTCATGGCCACCTCATCAATCCTATGAAATCCTATCCCTTCATCCAAATTTCAATCTCAACCATCCATTTCCTTCAAATTCCTAAAAATTGAGAGCTTTTCTCCTCATTCAACAAGTCTTTACACATTGTCATGCTACAGGATTTGTGAGCAACCACATTCCACATACGCTGAACAACCAAAATCAATCCACATCTTTTCATATTGGGAGGTTTGCATTGCTTTTGTTTTGAATAGATTAAGCTAGTTTCTTAATTTTATTCATAATATTTACATGTTTATTTCTCCCTATTTGATGAGGTTTGCACGAATATGTTAGGATAAACTTAGTTTATTTAAGTTTGTTCTTTAATACATTTTATACAATACAGATCAATGCTATTGTCAACATGCCTCCACCTAAGAACATCTCTCAACTTTGTAGTTTGCAAGGTAATATCCAAGCCATATGGAGGTTTGTCTCCCAACTGGTTGATAGAACCTTTCCCTTTTACATGTCTATTGAAGAAAGATGTACAATTCAAATGGGATGAGGGGTGTCAAATAGCCTTTGGTTCTATAAAAGACTATTTGGATAACCCTCCTATTTTGATTCCATCTATGCAAGATCACCCCTTTCTCCTTTACATCTTGACATCTCCTAGTTCCCTCACAACCTTGTTGGCTCAATACGATGATGATGGGAAAGCAATGTTCATCTACTACATTAGGTGTATCTTGGTTGACTATGAAACTCAATATTCCACCATAGAAAAGAAATGTCTAGCCTTAGTGTTTTCCATAGAAAATCTAAGGCACTACTTAATCCATGCAAAAACTTGAGTTCTCACCAAGAATGACCTTTTGAAACATATCTTATTATGGGATGATCTATCAGGAAGACTGCCTAATTGAGGATGTTTTTTATTAGATGAGCAATGATGAAGGCATAATATTTTTTCATGATTTCTACTTGTGTGCTGGTGAGATTGATTCATAAAAGTGTGGAAGCCCATCTAATGACGTGATCATCAAAGAATAATCAAGGATAATTACCAATGAAAGGGATCAAAATATTTATCTATTTACACAAACAGTTACCTTGGTCATTTAGATCATTCATAGTTTAATGCCAAAATTCACTTGCAACATGAAAACTGATGAAAGTGGTATTCATACTCCCATGGACAAACCAGTGAGAGTTGTACCAATTTCATTGTTGAAATCTGATGGAAAAAGGTATTTGTATCATCATGGTTGAAAATATAACTAGTGAGGGTTGTACCAATTTCATGATGTATCAAAACGCTCAATGATAGAATAGAAAATAAAAAGAAATCCCATGATAAGTGAAAACTTAGTTGCATTTTTTTATCCATATAGATTAAACTTGCATAATAGTTGTTATGGAATTTTCTCAAATGGGGAGTGGAAAAAGATAATCAAGGGTACATCATCAATAATTTCTTCCTTAAGATAGAGTATAATGGACTTTTAATAAAAACATGGCAATTCATTTAGGCTACATTTCATTAAATTTGCATATCATTTAGGTGCATAACATTCATTAGATGTCATTTATTTCATTAATCATTGATTATCTATATCATATTATTAAAGTTGCATATCATTATCATTAATAATTATTAAAGATTACAGACATTAGGAGCATTCCTTGCATTTCATTGTTAATTAGTTAAGTTGTAATCATAATCATTTAGTTAAGTTACTTGAATGACATAATCAATTAGTTGCATTAAGTGCATTAAGTTCATTATCATTACATCATTAAGTGCATTAAGGAAATAATTTAGATTTCATAAATCATATCAAATCATTTCAACATGTTAACCATCAAGATAGGTTGCATTTATTTTTTTAATTCATTTAATTTAGGAGAATAAATCATAATTGGATCATATAATTACAATAATTGATTTTATCTCATTTAGGTATATTAATAATTATTCATATGATAAAGTTCATTTTATCTCACCCGTAATATACAACATAAAATTGCATTTAGAACCATCATCATTAAGCATTAATCATTAAATACATCAAATCATTAGTCATTAAATATTGCATTACATTAGGATCATTTAAATCCATCAAGTACATATTTGTATCCATGTCATTTAGAAACATAATAAGAACATATAAGTGCATCATAGACTGCATAAATTTTCATTTCCATCGCATCCATATAAAATTCTAGAAAGCATGAAAAAATCATCATTTCATATAGGCATTCATTATGCATCTAAGCCTAAATACATACATTTCATTTGCATGGAAAATCATAAAAACAAAGCATATAGATAGAATCATCTAGGAATGCATCCATATATAGATCATAAAAAATATAAAGTCCAATATACCATGACATCATAAAGGAGGATAAATCATAAAGACAAAGTGAGAGAGTCAATCAGATCTATATGTCAAAAGTATCTCAATGTCTATCATTGTCCATAATAAAATGTATGATCAATGTGCATCAAAATATAATTAAAGGTGGAATCAATATAATAAACTAGGGGCATTTATCGCTGCATCAGTTGTACCATCACTTGCACCTGTACTTGATTCATCACCTAGGGAACCACCTATATTTGTAGGAGGAACTTGACTAGTACCTACACCATCTGTATGAATAGGAAGAGGCGTTGGTTGTCTAGGAAGAACCTGTTGAATCTATGATATAGTGGGAAACACACTCTGCATCATGCTAGAAAACTAAGCCATCTAACTTTGTATACAAGAGACACTAGCTTGCAAAGCTTGTATATCCTGATTCGGTGTTATTGGTGTTGCAGGATCCTGAGAAATAATCAGAACCTAAGGTGCAATAGGAACATGATGAAGCAAGACAAGGAGAAAGAGGGGACAATCAATGGCACACCCTAATGATCCAAGCTTGCTCAACACATGCAAAAGCAAACAAACACAACAGTGAGAGAGAGAGAATGCAGAAGCTTTCCTATATTTCATCAAGTAGAATGATACATTCCAGGTTGTAAGGCCTTCTCGGTTAGGGCCAGATATTACAATGAAATACAAAAGTCCTCAAACATGCAAGGATCTATCAAAATCTCTAATTCTATCTTCTACCAAAACTGCTATCTAAAAACTGCCCTCCTAAACTACAACCAAACAACTATATTTATACAAGAAGCTACCGAACTGAGTCAGCCTTCAGATCCATAATCAATAGAAGGAATAGTCAGATCTAGGACCACAAGCTTCCCAATGATGGATTCCAACACTAAATCCATGATCCAATATAAATGCACAAGTCGGCCACATCAAAAACTAAAACTAAACTCGTTGGTGAGCAAGGATAACTGAGCAGAAGTGAAACAACCGACCACCCAGGAGATAAACAACCACACTTGATAACCAAAGGAAACCGACCAACTACCGACCAACTCAGTCAAAGTAGGAACCGAGCAACATAGACAAACTCCAAATTGTTTTTGGTGACATAGGATTGCCAAGCACTCAAGATGCTCCTGCATCAGACACTTGGGGTTATTTTGAAATGATTCTTCGAATAATTTGGTAGGTTTGGTCCTAGCTGTATCCAACTCAGACTATGAAATCCATGAACTATCTTCCATTTGTCTATTCTTCCACTGTACCAGATATTCCATATATTATTTTCCTCTTGTACTCTTTCCAACTCTTTCCTTCTAAATCCGTTCAATTTCTTCATTCTGCTTCTTAGGATATTTCATCGGTACCGTCAATTCTTCATCAAGTTCATGATACTCATACAAATCAGTAATGTTGAAAATCAGTGATATATCCATGTCATCAGGTAACTCAATTTCATATGCATTTCCATTGTCAAATTTCCTCAAAATCTTGTAAGGTCCAAACTTGTTCATCTTCAGCTTCTCATATGTTCCAATAGGAAATCAACCTTTCTTCAAATGAACCATCTCTTCATCACCAACATAAAAAGTTTTATGTCTTCTTGATCTATCAGCTCTGTCTTTGTATTTCTAATTACTGTCTTCCAGCTTCAGCTTCACATCTTCATGCAATGTCTTCATGTACTCAACAAATTTTACTCTTTCAACACTTTTCTTATTCTCATAAAAAATGTCTCTCAAATCAGATATACTTCTCAGTTGTGTGCCATTCACAATCTTGAATGGTGTCTTTCTAGTACTCCTATTCACTGAATTATTGTATGCAACTTTGCTTGTGCCAACACAAAATCTCAATTACTCAGTGTGTCTCCAACTAAGCATCTCAAAAGATTTCCCAAACTTTTGTTCACAACTTCAGTTTGTCCATCAGTTTGTGGGTGAAATGAAGAACTATATTTCAACTTAGTGCCAAATTTCTTTCAAAGGGTTTTCCAAAAGTAACCAACAAATTTACTGTCTCAGTCAGAGATAATACTCCTCGGTAATCCATGCAATCTAACAATTTCCTTAAAGAAAAGATCTGCTACATGTACTGCATCTGATGTCTTTCTACATGGTATAAAATGTGCCATCTTTGAAAAGCCAAGAACAGAGTCTATACTGATGTCAATCCAAGGTTTCTCAGGACAAGGTTTCTCAGGAACAACAATCGGTGTATACAATCCAGTATTCTGACTTACTCCTTTTGCAACTTGACTCCTTTTGCAATAAATTTATGAACATCTTTATACAACTGTGGACAATAGTACTTCTCCTTAAGATAATTCCATGTTTTATCAATACCAAAATGTCCAGCCAAACCACTACTATGTTTCTCCTTTATCAGATTAGTTCTCATTATTCCTCTTGGCATACACAACTAAATACCTTCCTGAACAAAATATTCATCTCATTTAGTATCTTGTTGATCTTGAATAGGTGCTCTGCACTTTCTCCATGGCTCAGAAAAATTAGGGTCAAACTCATAAGAATCTCTCATCTCATCAAAACCAAGAACTTCAATTTTCATCTCGGTCATCAAAGATCTCCTTCTACTCAATGCCTCAACAACTTGGTTAGTGACTCCACTCTTATGCTTTATCACAAATGTGTAACTCTGCAAATACTCAACCCATTTCATATGTCTCTGGTTCAACTTATTCTGACTACCCAAATATTGTAAAGCGTTATGATCAGTATACACCACAAATTCACTCGGTATCAAATAATGTCTCCATTTCTTTAGTTCTTGAACAATAGCATAGAATTCTTGATCATACACAAAATATTTCATTCTAGCATCATTCAACTTTTCACTAAAGAAAGCAACAGGTTTACCTTCTTGACTCAACACAACTCCAATTGCACTTCCACTTGCATCACATTCCACTTGAAATACTTTACACTGAAATCAAGTAATGCTAAAATAGGTAATTCAAAAACCTTCTTCTTTAGAGTCTCAAAACTTTTGTCAACTCCATGTGTCCACTTGAATTCTCTTTTGTCTCCTCTCATAGTCTTAGTCATAGCATTACAAATTGAACTGAAATTCCTTATGAACTTTCGGTAAAAACTTGCCAAACCATGAAATGATCTTACCTCACTAGCATTCATAGGTGTAGGCCAATTCAAAATAGCTTCAACCTTTTCAGGATCCATCTTCAAACCATCAGCTAAAATAACAAATCCCAAATACACAATCTCCTATTTCATGAATGAACACTTTTTTAGATTTATCAGCAACTTTTCCTCTTTCAATCTCTGCAAAATTTGTTTAACATGCATGAAGTGTTCTTCTCTAGTCTTACTGAATACCAAAATGTCATCAAGATATACAATCACAAACTTACCCAAGAATTTCTTGAAAACTTTATTCATCAGCCTCATAAAAGTACTCGGTGCATTAGTTAAACCAAAGGGCATAACCAACCACTCATACAAACCTTCTTTTGTCTTGAAAGTAGTCTTCCATTCATCACCTTCTCTGATTCTAATCTGATGATACCCACTTTTCAAATCAATTTTGGTGAAATACTTTTCTCCAGTCAAACTATCCATTATGTCATCCATTCTCGGTATAGGAAACCTATACTTCACTGTTATCTTATTGATTGATCTGGAATCAGTACACATTCTCCATTCTCCATTCTTTTTAGGTGCCAATACAATAGGTACTGCACAAGGACTCAAAATTTCTCTGATCAAACCTTTCTCCACCAACTCTTGAATATGTCAATTCAATTCTTGATTCTCGGTAGGTGTCAACTGATGAGGTGCCTTATTCGGTAAACTAGCTCCGGGGATTAGATCCATACAATGATCAATGCTTCTTTTTGGTGGAAAACTATCAAGTATTTTATTAGAAATGATATCACTATACTCGGTGAGTAACTTGTCAATCTCCTCAGGAACATTATCCTATGTTTTCTTACTTAGTTTTTTAGGAATCACAACAAAACATACATCATTCTTCTTCAAAGAGTTAACAAACTTTCTTCCCTCCATCAAACAAACTTTCACAGATGTGCAAATATTACTAACAAGTTCTTCCATCAATGGTAACAAGATTTTTTTCTTTCCATAAGCCATAATAGTATACTTATGCAATCTCCCATTATATATAGCATGTCTATCATATTGCCAAGGTCTACCCAAAAAAATGACAACAATCCATAGGCATGATATCACATAACACCTTATCATAGTACTTTCCAATCTTCAAATTCATATAACATTGTTCACTTACTAGGAGTGTATGCTCATCTTTGATCCATGAAATCTGATAGGGCTTCAGATGTACCAACCTTTCCAACTGCAATTTTGTGACCATCTCTTTAGATGCTAGATTCTCCGACCTACCACTGTTAATGATTACTTTCCAAAATTTATTAGAAACTCTACATTTGGTCTTGAACAAACTTTTCCTTACCAAATCTTCCTTCTTGCTTTCATTCCACAGTGCTCTCCTTACCATCAAGTTATTTTATTTCTCAAGTTCATTCGGTGACTCTTCTTGCACCAAAGCATTTCTACTACTACCAACCCTCTTACTAGCATGTGTACATTTGAAAGATCTATGTCCTTCTTCTCCACAATTGTAACAAGTTCCTTAGAAAATTCCTTTTCCATAACCACCTCGGTAGTTACTGCCTCTACCTCTAGATGAACTTTCACCTTTCCACTCGGTCTTGCCTTTGTCCAGATTTGTCTTTTCTAGTTCAGATCTACCATTTTCACCATTAGATCTACCTCTTCCTCTAGGGAATCTACCACCTTGACCTCTTTGTCTTTGTTCATGTCTTTTGTTCAATTCTCCTCGGCCTTCAATGAAAATTGATAAGCCTCTTCAATGTTCTCCAACTTGACCATACTAATTTCCTCTTGGATGGAAACTCTCAAACCATTCAGGTATCTACCAATTCTTTCCACATCATCTTCATCATGTCCAGATCTGATATCTAATCTATAGAATTCCTTAGTATACTCTTTTACCAAACTATCTTTTTGCCTCAAACTTTGCATTCGCCTAACTAGGTTAATCTGATAATCACAAGGTAAGAACTTTCCTTTCAATTTATTCACCATTTTATTCCATACCTTGATTTTGTCATTTCCTATCCAGCTGCAGATGTTCCCACCATAAGGATGCATGACTTTTTAATTTTGTGCTTGCAATCTTCACCTTCTTGTCTTTAGGAATGTTTTCATACTCAAAGTACTTTTCCATCTTGGTGATCCAGTCCACCAATTCATTAGAATTTAGCTTTCCACCATACTCAGGAGGATTGAAATGTGGTGTTGACTTCAGACTTGTCAAAGCCTACAAAAATCTTTCTTCACCTTGATCCATAACAGATGCAGGTTCTCCATTCACTTGTTCTTCCTCAACTTCATCATCACTAACATCTTCAAGATGTCTCCCTCTTCTCTGGGCTGTTTCAACAACTTCTAATCTAGCAGCAATCTGCCTTAGCATATCTACCAATCCTGGATCTACATCTCACCTCCCACGAACCATCTTAACAACCCTCTACAATTACAAGTCAGATCACAATCTTCTACCCCACAACAATCAACTAGGGCTTCAAGAGGAACCTACAAACCTAGATCTGCATACCTAGATCAAGATATCACCTCGCTTTGATACCACCTGACACAAGGTAGGGAGAAAGAGGGGCCAATTAATGGCACACCCTAATGATCCAAGCCTACTCAACACATGCGGAAGCAAACAAACACAATAGTGAGAGAGAGAATGCATAAGCTTTCCTACATTTCATCAAGTAGAATGATACATGCCAGGCTGTAAGGCCTTCCCAGTTAGGGCCAAATATTACAATGAAATAAAAAAGTCCTCAAACATGTGAGGATCTATCAAAATCTCTAATTCTATTTTCTACCAAAACTCCTATCCAAAAACTGCCCTCCTAAACTATAACCAAACAACTACATTTATACAAGAAGCTACCGAACTGAGTCGGCCTTCAGATCCACAATCAATGGAAGGAATGGTTAGATCTAGGACCACATGCTTCCCAATGATGGATTCCAACATTAAATCCATGATCCAATATAAATGCACAATTCGGTGACATCAGAAACTAAAATTAAACCTGTTGGTGAGCAAGGATAATCGAGTAGCAGACAAGCAACGTCGAGCGCTAGTGAAACAACCAACCACCTAGGAGATAACCAACCACACTTAGTAACCAAAGGAAACTGACCAACTCAGTCAAAGTGGGAACCAAGAAACATAGACAAACTCCAAATCATTTTTGGTGACATAGGATTGCCAAGGACCCGAGATGCTCCTACATCACATGAGGAGAAACTAGTCTACCTTTATGTTGGCCTTTCCTACTCCAAGATGGCACTAGAATAGGAAGAAATATATGGGGATGAATATCCCTACCTCCTCTCACACCTATACCCCTCACTATCACTCTCCCACCTCTAACTCTAGCTTTGCCTCTATCCCCACCACCATCACCACCTCCATTAACACCACCATGAGCTCCATCATGTCTACCAAGATTAATGATGAGACCAAATTTTCCAAAAATTACACCAAGAATAGAACCTAGACCTAGAACAACTCTCTTAGATCTCCCAACTCTCACACCTCATCCTCTTTCTCTCACTCCTCTCACCTAGGCTCTCCTCCTCATCCATTTCCCATCATCTCCTTTGTCTCCACCATCCCTCCCATCATCTCCATTATCACCATCATCCGAGTCTCTCTCATCAATTTTAGGAACTAGCTCTATGGGATCAATGTACCTAGGGAATGGATGTTGTAATGACCATAAGTTTTAATCCTAGGTAACACCGACATCTATAAAATTATTTTGATAGTCCCATGCTACAGGATGCACTAAGGAACTCATCTTCAACAACTTTGTACTCCACTTGAGGACTTTATAATGGTCTCTCAACCTATACCCAGACATAATGTGCGAAACCTTGTGGTATATTTTGTATTTTACCAAACTGTCTCAAAACCTAGTAGAAGAAAAATATCTCTAGAGTACAGTTGGGGTCTGACTAATTAACCAACATGGCACAAACATATAAGGTATCTCAGTATGATCCTCTCTCCATGCCTCACAACCAAGATATGGTCTCCAAAACACCTTATTTAATGTCATGGAGCATGCAACACCAATGGTCTATCTTACCTAGATGGGGTTGGACAATCACTCCCTAATAGATATAAATAAATGACCATCTTGGACCTCAAGCTCTCCTTGCAATATGTCTATGGATTGGGATATTCTCCCAAATAAAAATTTGGGGTAAGACCGCACCTGCTAAGAGAGAAGCATTATGTCTATATACAACATGGTGAAGATCATGATAAAGTTGAGAAGGACGCAAGAACCCCAAGAAAATCTCTGGGGCTCTATAATCATATCCTCTAGAAGCTAACCCCAATCGATGGAAAAACCATGACCCCATTTGTCTAGTAGTAGGAATACCCCAATCAAACTAGCTAGAACCACAAGAAGTAGAGTGTAAGAAAGTAATCATCACCATGGAATGATGTCACTCTAATCGTAGCATCACCAAAAACCCATGTACAAGCAACATTATCATACACCTGATCATAATAGACTAACTCACTCATCCTCAGAATACGAAGAATGTGATAGACGTCCTCTAGGGTAATAGTCATCTATCACATTGACAAGTGGAACATATTGTGGTCCAAGTGCCATCTCTTGGCCATAGCAATGAGTAGACACTTGTTCACTCAAAATTGGGGTATATCTAATAAAAACCATAGACCACACCAATGAATGACTTGTCGATCGTGAGTGGATACCTATCCAATCATCTTGAAAGACCATGGATATAGACCTGTGACATATAATCTTTGGCCTCAAACTTGTTTTGAAATCAACTAGAAATTAATTAGTTGATATCATCTAGGGGATCATTTAAAGTTAATCAAATCATCTACCTTATCATCTAATTCCTCATTTTGAGCACATCAATTTTCCTAACTCTATATTGTGAGGAAGGAAAATCAACCTATCATCAACACTTTGACCTATCAAGATTGACATTAACACAACATCAAAAAATGACTAAAAATGACATAAAAACACTAGATTTTCATCACACTATCAAAATGACATGATCAAGCTATCAATTTGGTCAACCGACAAAGTTAACACAACACAAATCAGGTATAAAAAGGTGCAAAAAATGCCAAAAATGGGCTAGGCATTATTTGAGGCTATTGTACACATTGCAAACATGTACACACTACAACATTTTATTGTATGCATTATTTTAAAACTGCCAAGCACTCAAACATTTTATATGCACTGAAACAATTTGTACACGCTACAACAATTCACCATAAGCACTACAAAACTTAAAATTTTACAACTATGACCAATAAGTGCTAAATTGACCAAGCCTACACGCTATTGAAAAACTACAACATACCTAAGAGGCGCTATCTAAAAATGTAGATGCGCTAAAAGAAAGCTAGTACATGCTAAAACTAAGGAAAAATCAAAATTTTAAAAGAAAATCACGCATAAACTTAAAAATCTAGCTAAAAATAAAAAAATTGACAAACTAGGAAGGACTTGAGTACTTAGCAAAAGTTTGTAATCTACTAGATGTTGGAATCTCCACCCATGCTCCAATTTATGCTCGCAAATCGGGACCACCATCTCAAAAAGGTCAAAAGGAAACTAGGGCTCTTAGAGGGTAAAATGGGAAAGTGAAAGTGAAAATGAAAAGGAAAAACAAAGTTTGACCCCTATTATACCCTTTAAGTGACTTTATGGAGGGTTCTTTTCGACATTTTTAACCAAGGGCTTTATGTTTTAAATTAGATTTTTCACAATTGGGGTATCGATGCTATTCTTTTTCACATCAATGGATATAAAAAATCAAATCGAAATTGAAAATTAAAAAAAAAAAATCAAAAATCCTAAAAATTCAATATTTAGAAAAAATACAAAAATCAATTCCAATTTAATTTTTGAGGGGGCATGATATCATCAAAACATAAAATCAAGTCAATCGGGGCATTTTTTAAAAATCGGGGACATTAGATATGAAATTTTAGAAATTATAAAAAATTGGTCAAATAAGTTATCAAGGAATCACATTGAGATCAAATCAGAGCATCAATCTAATCTACATATGGACATCAAATCACCATTAAATTAGCATTGAATCAGACATCAGTGAATCATACATCAGATATGCTTTGAACAAATGCGCTTCGCACATTGATTCAAAGAGGAGCATTTGTATACACCTTAAAATTGGCAAGGTAATTAAGTAATTGATTAATTAAATTTAAGCCACGAGGTTAATTAAATACAAAAAATCAAAGAATTATGCAATTGATTTAATCAATTAATTGTATAGTTCAAATAAATTAAATCCAACCCCTTTAAATCAAAGATATGGCTAAAATATGAATGGCTATGCATCGACAAAGACCCGATTTCAGAAAAAATAACAACTCTTCGATTTTTAGAAGACAAATTTTTTTCTATGGTAAAACGAAGTATGCATCTCAGGATTTCATATCTGCTTTCCAAAGGAACTGGGCTCCCCCTCCTCAACCAGAGAAGAATGATGGATGGCGCAACATGAAATCTAAAAGGAGAAAAAGGGAAGAACAAAGGGCATATCTAGGTTCTTGGAAGCCTAGATTAGAATGACAAAAATCCAAATATAACCCTGGCTTTCCCTTGATCCATAATCATTTCCAGAGTCTGCAAAATATTGAGAAAGGTTCTATAAAATTAGTTCCCGACTGGCCTAGAAGAAGCCCAGTAAATGCCCATCAGGAGAATTGCAACAGATTGGGAAGAATTTGTCCCCTCTCTCATTCCTTAAGGTAGGAACCACTACCAAGAATGAGGATAATAGATAGATCAGTCGGTTTTCCAAAATAATCTAGGGATGAGAATGCCAAATTATGAGAGAAAACCCCATCTCACCAACCGAAAGGTAATAAATTGGTATTTCCCTTGAATGAAACTAAGGAAACTTTAATTATGGAATGTAGGGAAGGAGTGCTGGAAAAAATGCATAGATTATGCATGAAATATGGAGTCATCTTAAGATGGAACGACTTTGGCATCCCAGTAGAACATATAGAAGAATGGTTCTAGGAAACATTCAAACAAGTAAATGTAATGATTTTATCAAAAAATTCTCAATATATTGTTTACCCCTCTATTTTAAAGAATAAACTATTAAAGGGAGAGTCGCCTAGATTTAGAGGAAATGACTTTAATTTTATTGAATGGAAACCTAATTTCAACTCTATAAGTTTAGAATATTTTCGGATAGAAAGAGCAGTTTTACTCCCTAATTTACCAATAGAATTAGTAAATAAAGAAATTATCAAGAAGATAGGGAATAGTTTAGGGACCTTCGTAGGCATGGAGGAGGGAAAATTCTTTAAAAATGATGGGATTATGGTGGTAAGAATGGATATCTCAGTAGAAAAATTAAATCCAGTTGAAGTAAGATCAAAAGATTTTTCATACTTTATTTATCCAGATATCTATAATGGTCCGTTGCGGCAAGAATCTACTATATAGGATGAAAATTATATTACAATGAGTGAAATTGTTGAGGTAGAAGTTATATTCCTAGAAAATCAGGGATGATTTTGGATAGAAAAAATAAATAAGGGGGGGTTTTCCAAGCTAGAAGAAGGGGAGATAGTGGAAACACAAACTATACATGCTCAATAGGAAATTATAAGAAAAGATAGAAAGGAGGAGGACCAATTGCTAGATATTGATAGGGTGAAGGATGGGAAATAAGTTGATACTTTTAAAGAAGATAGGGATGAAGTAGAGAGAAGAATGGAAAGGGAAGAGAATGTAGATATCAGTATTGAATAATACAAAGACTCCCTTAGAGGTATTTTTGAACAAACATAGAGGATAAGGACTGAGGTCAATAGGAAGTTAAGTTTAATTGAGGAGAATATTCTAGCAGAGGTCTGGAATGAGGAAGAAATAGGGGATATTAAGGAAAATGATTTGGAGTTACCATCCACATACAGGGCTGAAATAGAGGAATTGTCTAGTTTTTAGGCCTAGATCTCACTGAAGAAGATAATGGACTATCTAGATGTAATCAAGAGATAGTAAGTAGGATGATGGTTTTGTGTGTGTGAAAATTGTACCTGATCTGTAGACACAACACTCAGTAAAACATTAGAGGTTAGCTATAATCAAAATCGTGCCAAATTGAAAGCTATCTAACCAAGCGATTTACTGCCTTCTAGTAGGTGCGAGATTAATGTTCTTAGATTATTATCGAGATCAGTGACCTAGACGACACCTAAATGAAGGATTTGAATGCAATTGATCTAGATATGAGATTGAATGCAATTATTCTATTTTTTTGGATTTTTTTATGCAATAAGAATGATAAAAACTTGATATGAATCTATGCTATTGAAAACTGATATGCTATGCTAATCTAGAAATGATATGTAATATGAAACTAAATGAATGCAAAAAAAAAAAAGATTGATCTCACAAAGATGTCGATTCGCAAGAGCTTTGATTCTTCAATTCCAATTCTCCAGCGTGATTGTGCAAAATATGAGATGATTTGTGAAGAGCTGAAGCCTTTAATTTATAGAAATCTAGGGCTTTGGAGGTGCATGAGAAAAAGCCATAAATCACTCAAATAACTCAACTTGATTTTTGAGTTATTTTTAAATAAAGAATAATTAACTCACAAAAACATGCAAAAGCTAAGCTTTAACTCAAAATAGAGTTTAGCTTTAATTGATAATTGATAGTTGTTTGCTTTTATGATTGTGCATGTTTTATTTATGAATTAATTTAATAATAAAGTGATTTATTTCCAACTTAACTACTTTTAAAAATAAAACAATTAATTTATGGGTTAATCAATTATTTAATCAAATTTTTATTAAAAACTATATTATTAAATAATGACAACTTGCTTTAATTAATTAAATAAGAATTTAATCAATTATTCATATGATATTAGATTTATTGTCAAAATTAAATAATACAATTAATAATAGATATAATTAAATTTAATTACACAATTAAGTGGCAAATATTAAATCTAATTAATTAAATATGAAAATATTCAATTAATCAAACTTTAGGATAAATGTGATTTATTGCCAAATAATTATAAAATTAAAGATAATTAAGATAATTAGGAATATTACTAGGAATATTCCCCGATGCAAAATTTAAGATAATCAATTAGATTTGATGATGTTTAGATGTGCCTTAGATTAGGACTTTGATGTCGATTTCATTCGAATTGTTGATATAGGAGATTAATGAACTTATAGCCCATTTTTGGGGTATTACATTTTGCCCCTCTTTGAATTACTGTGCGAAGCGCAGTGGTTCAAAGATAGTCTGTGTTTGATAGAGATATGAAACTAATGTTTGAAATTGATAATTGATATGAGATAGAAGCTGATTGATATTGAATTGATATGGAGATAATAGGTCCTGAATGACCAGAGATAATGTTTACTATAGCAGCAATGAACCGATGATTGTGAAAAAGTGTCAAAATGCCTGATTCCAAACCTTAGGATTGCAAAGAAGTGAGTGACCCATTCTAGACTCGATTGTCTTAGCAGAACTAGCAAGTATCACATCCGAATCCTTCAGTTGCCGAAGAACCAAGGAAAGAACACTATGATCTGATGGTTGCAAAAACTAATACAGATTACAAGATTAAGAGAATACCAGATTGATATGGATCGACAAATCTGATATGCCCCAAGTGATGATAGGTTTGCCCCGAGCGATGAGGACTTTTGATGAATCAGTAACTAGACGTGATTGTTGTCTTGATCACTGATGAAAGATATTGATAGATTTGATCGATAGAATTTGATTTACAGACTTTGAATGATGTGCAATACCATGCCCCCTTCAGGATTAAAATTGAAATCTGACAAGAAAAGTCAGCGTTATAGTTTAGAAGCATGTTAATTGATTTGAGAAGTGTGGTGAAACACATTCAAGAACACATTCTGCATCGTTGGAAGGTCCCAAAAGACCAAGTTTGACTAGGTTTGACCATGAGTTGACCATGGTTGACCAAGTTGAAATTTTGATAGTTTGATGTAAGATAATCAGTTAAGTTGAATACTGGATTTCTGTGATGATTGAAGGTTGAATATGCAAGCAGTTAATAATATGAATGATCTCAGATTTTGATTTTGATCTTGAAAAAGGATTCTACTTGCTGCTTTGTTGGAGGAACCTTCGTGTGAGATTCAGCTCTTGTTAGATTTGAAGAATTGATATGAAGAATTGTTTAAGCTTTGAAGTTCGTTTAGTCATTATGAGATCTTGCAAACATGCAAAATGCAAAGAGACATGCAAAATAAAATGCAACCTAAGACCTAGGACCTAGTCACTGATCATATGTCGATTTGTTATCATCATTGAACTTTTAGGTAACCGGATAAATCAATACAATGCCCACTAGCCATGAAACCATAGACATATGAATATCGATTTGTATGCGCAAGAATCAATACAACACCCACTGGTCAACAACCATGGATATATGAATATTGATTTTGTTTTCGAAATGTCGGATTAGATATAAGCACCAAGACACAAGCGCCAGGATGACCTGAATATCATGTCCATTTTGATATAGCAATTTGTACAAGCATCAAAACATAAACGTTGTGATGACCTGAGTATGCCTTGCATTACAAACACATCAAACAGTCAAGAGATCATTCTAAATCCAATGTGAATTACCCGTAGTGACCCTTTATCATTCACATCCTTAGGCAAGATTGCATTCCACAGTAGGAGAAAGAACTTACTCAAAAAGATAATAGTTAGATCAAACTTCCTTGAATTGTCTGGGTATCAATGGTCGAGGTACGCATGGCCATCCAATTTGAGATAGAGGCTCTTACAGTCGGACACCATTTCAATCCAGAAGTTCCAAAGATGTTAGATTTTCACATACAAGCAGAAGACAAAGAAAAGATTATGCCCCCAGTCATCACTCTCTAAATCCTATAAAGGACATCATCGAAGAGCTCGAAGGGACACAATATGCAAAAATCTCAATGCGAATCAGTAAGCCTACAAGGAGATAAAAGCATGAAAAGCACAAATTGTTTTCAGTTGAGTTTTGATGTTTGATTGTTGTAGATGCAAAATCCTTTCTGGAGATGAGACAGACAGACAGACTCAATAGGAAGCTTCAAAGGACTCTGACTGGATAGGAAATGTCTAAGATACATGGGAGACCATAGGATATGACATTGATTGCCCCCAAATTTGAACATTGATAGGATACAGATGCTTGAGCTGATTGGTGTACAGACTGACTTATTGAAACCAGGATATGCAGAAATAAATCGGGAGATATGTACAAACTAAAGCAAGACTGAAAGCTGGGAAAGACCAAAATTGTGCTGATAGATGGAGCATTTTGGAACAAGTGGCACCTGTTTGCTAGGTTTTCACCATCTTGGTAGAGATTCTATTTTTGCTACCAAGGCGCCTGTTTCCAGGTTTTCACCAAGGCACTTTTTCTTTCTTTTTTCATTTTTTTGTATTTTTCATTTTTTCAATTGTTTTGTACTTTTGATATTTTTTGATTTTTTTTGTGAATCATCAAGGCGCCTATTGCTAGGTTTTCACCAAGATGTTCATTTTTTCAGGACTTTTTCTAATTTTTTTAAAGATTTTTTTCAGGACATTTACCAAGCACTGAATGCCTTAGGCGTAGAATTTCTTCAGATGGAGAACGTTGATTGGTTCTCAGAGTTGTTCTCCTTCAGTCGTTGAGAGTTGATAGGCACCAGAGCCAAAAGTAGCAGTGATAACAAAGAGACCCAACCAATTGGGTTCGAACTTCCCCTTGTGTTCTCGATGTGATTGATTTTTAGGATTTTCTCTCAACACTAGATCGCCAACCTGAAATTCTCTATGTCTGACTTTCTTGTTGTAGCCTCTAGACATTCTTTTCTGATACACTCTGAGATGATCATACGCTACTTGCCTATGTTCATCTAGTAATTCAAGTTCTTGTAACCTAGACACTTTGTAGTCTTCATCAGTGACAAGTCCATGCATTTTGATTCTGAGTGATGGGATTTCAACCTCAATAGGTAGTACCGCTTCAGACCCATAAACTAAAGTGAAAGGTGTAGCCCCTGTAGGCGTTCTGATACTAGTTCTGTATGCCCAGAGAGATAAATTAATCATGAGATGCTTTTTCTGATACTTGTGCTGATACTGGTTCTGATACTGATTCTAATAATTATTCTGATACTAGTTCTAATACTAATTCTGATACTGATTATGATAAGTGTTCTGATACTGGTTCTAATACTGATTCTGATAATGATTCTGATAATTGTTCTGATACTGGTTCTGATACTGGTTCTGATACTGGTTCTGATACTGGGTATACTTGATAGCATCTTTTTCCATTGCAAACTCCCAAGCAAGATTATATCGTGCAGTCCCAATGTCTAGCAAGGTGGAGAACAAGAGGGATTGGCAAGCTAGTGGAAGAGATGGAAGACAAGAGAATGAAAGCTAATGAAGGGAAGAAATCCTCAAGGGAAAACTCCTCAAGAATACTCAAGCTAGGGAAAAATTTTCATGTAAAGTGCATTTGGACAAGCAATGAAAGGCCAGCCTAGGATATAAGTCACAAAAGCGTACTGCCAAAGAAGGACAGGATGTAGTCCAAAGGAGTAGACATGTCAAGAGGCTTCATAGCACTGTGTTTTACTCTTTCTTTCTTAGATCAAGACCAAAGGGGAAAAGGATAGCGACAGGTGAAAATGAATAAAGGAAAATAAATATGAAGGCTAAATAGGAAGGGATTGAAAGCAAGATCATCATCAGACAACTCACAAAATAGCCAAATGTTCATGTATAAATCAACATTGTCAAGATCAAAGAGAGAAGATGAAATGGATGAAATATGTAGAAGAACTACGCATGATGCCTGATTGCCAGGTTTTCATCATGGTACTTATCCAAGGTACCACAAGGGAGTGGTTTTCACCTTAGGATGAAAAAAAATTTCTCTTTACTTTTGCTACCAAGGCGCCTGTTTCCAAGTTTTCACCAAGGCACATTTTCAATTTTATTTTATTTTTGAATTTTTGGAAGAAGGCAACTTTTTAGATAATGCTCCTTGAAAGGATAAACCATGATATGCCAAGGATTCAAAATGACATGCTCAAAGATGCTGATAGGGAAAAGGAGATGAAAGAGAAAAATGGAGGATAAGGTTTTATGTAAAGCGAGTGAGGTTGGAAGATAGGAGGAATAGGCAAGTGAGGAAAAAGGATAGGAGGTAGAAGGATAATGCATGGAAGGATTGTGAAAGGGTAGATGGAAAAGAAGGCAAGATCAACGTCAACACACACTTTGAAGGGTGGAGAGAGGGTGGAGGAATCATGAATGAAGGAATACGTGAAGGAATATGACGAATGGATAGTAGAGGTTGTGGTTTAGGCGCATGGAATGGAAGAATATTTTTGGAGGGAAATGAAGTGGAAGTCTTTGGAAGCTTGAATGTCAACTTCACTTTTTGCTCAACACCAGACTCTTTCAAGAGAGACTTTGGAATCCATATAGCCTTAGGTTTTTTATTTCCTTTTGATGATCTAGAGAGAATATCTTGAATGATGGATTTTGGAACCCATACTTGTCTTGTAGTTTTTTTCTTAGATATCTCTTTTGACTTTATGTTTCCATGTCTATTAGAGGAGACATGGTGATCTTTTTTTGATGGATTCTTGTATTGCTTCTTTTTCTTGTATTGAACATTCAAGTTACTTCCAAAAGACTTGGGACTTGTGGAAGAAGGAGGATATGACTGGTTTAGATGGGTGGGTGGATGAAAAGGATTCAAGGGTATGCATCTATGTTGATCTTGAGGAAAGATGGGAGATGGAGGGACGTAGGGACCCAAGATGGATGGTGAATCAGGAGAGTTAGAAGGGGAAAGTGAAGGGACATAAGGACCCAAGATGGAAGGAAGACATGAAGCTTTTTGTAATGGTGGAAGAGGTCCAAGGATGGAAGTGGAAGATGCAAAAGGATAATCAATAAGTTCATCATCATTTATATGACAACCAAGGATATCAGCATCTTTAGAGTGAGCATTAGAATTTTCAATAGAATCAAGTATATCTTGAATATGAGCACCTTCTTTGATAGGATTGTTCAAAGCTTGCAAAGACTTAGGAAGAGTAGAAAGTGGAAGTGAACATGGAGTGGTAGAACAAGAAGATGGAAGACTTTGATCTTGACAAGGATCTTTGGATAGCACAAGTGCATAATTTTTTTTTTGATTTTCAATAGGCTTAACATTGGGAGGAACACTATTTTTACCAACCTTAATGGAAGTATCATCTTTGGAAAGCGCAAGCGTAGTAAGGTTATTTTGATTGTCAATAAGCTCAATAGTGTAAGTAGTAGCTTGATCTTGCTTAGGAGAACCATGAAATAGATAAGAGACATCATGAAAAGGCTTGGATGACATGGAGGGTTCTTGATCTTGATCTTTCTTTATGTTCTTTTCTTCATTATTTTTAGAGTCCTCTTGACATGGAGCCACTTCTAAGGACAAGGAAGCATGTTGGGATTGTATGGATGACTTTGGAAGAGATGGTGGAGGACTAGCTGAAGTAGGGATTATAGCATATGAAGGCTTAGGCTCTTTAGGTTTATCATTATTGGAAGTCTTTGCAGCCAAGTGAAGGTGAGCTTGAGTTTCTTTAAGAGGTAGCCCTGGGGGATAACTATAGGGAACCACATGCAAAGTATCAGGGCTTGTGTCAGATGAAGGTTCTATGAAAGATTTGAAAGACTCGGAAGCTTTAGGAAATGTATGGGTATTGGAGGAAGTAGGGGATGGAAGGGAACCATCACAAGACAAAGGTCCAACATTAACATGATCTTGCTTGAGAGTGTAATCTTTATTTTCATCCTGAGATTTCTTAGAGGAGAGATCCTTATGGTATGCATGTTTATAATCAGTAGGGTAAACTTTCTCTTCCTCAAGTGAAATAGATGGATCATCTAGGTATTGTGCATAGAAATCATCAAAGTCTCTTTCATAATCAGAATCATATGGATCACCCTCACGATCTATCCAATGTGACGGCCCATTTGTAGTAAGCAAGAATGGATGATGAGGAGGACTCTTAGGAACAGAGGTGTCATAGGTATCATTACATTATCTGTCGTCATAGTCATCATAGTCTCCAAAGCTAGATGTGTCACTCTCCGTGGAAGAGGTATCATATTGCTCAAATTTTTTCTGGGGGCATGGTGACATGTACAAGTCTTTATCAAATGGAAAAAAGTATAGAGATTCCATGGAGAACTTTTTAGATTCCTTCTCTTTCTTAAGATTGTTAAGTTCAACTTGCATAGCATGCAGCTGTTTCCTCATAGTGGCGATCAAAATTTCTTCCTCATGTGTACTGATTCTTTGAGACATGTGTACGAATTCTCAATAACTACTGCTCTGTTCTTGACACAATGATATTTTTGACAAATTCTAGAACTAGGCTGGAAACATTAGATATCTTGCAATTTGACAATTTCTGACAACTCTCTCAAATTTTTCCAAATGACACTCTGTAGACTTGTACGACACTGGGTAGTCTATGAAACGACAGTTGCTAAACTCGTACGATAGTTGGGTAGCAATGAAATGAAAGTTGACAAAACTTGTATGACAGTTGCTAACAGGTTTTTGACTTCGTTGGATTTGCTGGTTTGAAAACTCGTACGACTCTGGGTTCTCAATCATACGACATATGGGTGATACTGAAATGACATTTGACAAAAAGTCGTACGACTTTTGACTTCTTGAAATGACTTTTGACTCCAGAAAGAACTTTACGTCAATTTTTGCAAAATTTAAGGTCTTCAGTTTTGGATTGTTTGCAAATTGTATTGTCCAGATTTTGAAGGTTATGCCAGATTTGATCATTTTTAAGAGCCAGGTAGATAAACAAGCATGTAGAACAGCAAGCCAGTGATTCCAAGCACGTTTGAAAATAATGAACAAGGGCAAAAGCAACCTTGCGCATGAACAATCAAGTGACCAAATTGTGCTAATCCCTGAGAGTACTAATTATGTATGTTCTAAGAAGTTTTGCAATAACGTACATATACCTGAAAGTGAAAAATTGGCCTCTCTAGGGTTTTTAGTAATGGTTTGACTCTGCAACTTTTATGATTCAAAGGGGTGAACTCCAATCCCAGCGCACCAGGGTTTTGACACAGTCCGAGAACTTAATCTTCAAGAGCTGCTAGGGAGATCTGACAACCCAATAATGAACCATACCCATGGAGATTTCTTCTACAAGGACATTTATATAGCGGCTGTCACTACCACAATGAAAATGGCTATGACCGCTTGAGGTTCCGTCAATGCAGTTTGCCCTGTGAAGGGATTGTTCACTACGGTTAACCCTCTCTAAAGATGACTCATAGATTTATACCACAAGGGGACTTGGCTCCAGATTCAAAGTTTTGACACCTCTTCACTTTTAACCCAAACAAAACAAGCAGATTAATCCGACACGCTAAGACAAAGTTTTGTTCCACCAAGTTCTGTGATATCAACTCCACATGATCTATCAACCTCTCCGGGGAGAGAATGTATCAATCAATAAGAGAAGACACACTAACCAATTTTGATTCACCAAAGCTCGTGATATCAACCCTACGTGATCTATCAACCTCTCCGGAGAGAGAATGTGTCGATCAATAAGAGAGGATGCACTAACCAATTTGAATGTGAAACGCACTAAGTATCCTCCCTACCTACAAGGATTCTGTCGTCAAGAATGATTTCACTGGAAATCCAATCTTTTAAGAATCATGAATAGTGTTCATAGGGCCTAATTACTATGTGAGCACAGATATATTCCCGAAAGTAAATCTACCAAAAGTACCCAAAAAGTAGAAAGAGGAACACTTAACGCTTAAAGTGAATATGAGATGAGTCCACAAGGTGGAACACTTAACACCTCACACAAGCTGAAAATGAGTCCCTAATTTAGAAAACAAGTGAGTTCCTAAAAGCACAAAAAGGTTTCCAAGTGGAACATTTAACGCTTCTGTCCTGTTGACCCCTCCCCTTTATGGCGCTGAGATTGCAACCACAGGGCGGAAATGAGGGGCCGGCGGATTAGCAAGTCCAATAACCCAAGATAGCAATCAAGATCAATCACAAGTATTCTAAGACTACTTAATGAATCCTTAAGGGTTCACAACCTAGTATCAATTATGCAAGTGTGTAGAAATAGATCAAAAGCATGAAAAGATGCACACAAGCTTGACACATAAGAGATTTATTTTAAGTCCCAAATCAAAATATTATTAGATGAAGGAGAATACCTGGGATCCTTGCAATGCGCTTAGTAGATTTTACTTAATTTTTAGCAATTTTTGTTGAGCTTTTCCATGCAAGCAAGTGACGAACTCTCCAACAAGCAAACAAGCAAACAAGATATGCAAAATATATTCAACTTATGAAAACCATAGGGTTAGCTCTAAAAATCAATTATTATCAGTAATAATAACCAGCAATCAACCCAAATGACAACTCATATCATTCATTGAACCATGTAAAAAAATAAGTGCATACCCATCACAAAACTTTATTTTTTTTGCTGCATTTGACCTAGTCAAGAAGATCTAATTTTTTTGATATGATTTTGGCCACAAAAATAGAAATTCAGAATAAAGACCCCTGCTAAAAAATAGAGAGCTTTCCAAAAATGAAAAAATTTTAGAAAAATCTTTTCATTTGTGCCCTAGAGACCCATTTTATCAAAATAGACTAGTGTTTGTAAATTGACTATTTGAGCTATGATATCATGTCCAAATTTAAAACACAAAGAATGGACCCCCTGTAAAATTTAAAGAGCTTTCCGAAAATATAAATTTTTTTGAAAAATATGCTGATTTGCGTCAGATATTAATTTTTTCTAGAATTTCAAGAAAAAATTATTAAAAATTCAAAACATTTCAAAAAATTATAAATTTTTTACTGTAGCTTCCATGACATGTCACCAACTTGAAAAAAAAATTTCAGACCAAAATTCTAGGCCGTTTGGGAGATAAAATTAAATCTTTGAAACTTTGGGGTTTTAGCTCCCAAAAAAATGAAAACCAGCATGCAAAGGTGGGTTGCCCCACGGTGGGTGCCAGAAATGTGTGTGTGAAAATTGTACCTGATCTGTAGATACAACACTCAGTAAAACATTAGAGGTTAGCTATAATCAAAATCGTGCCAAATTGAAAGCTATCTAACCAAGCGATTTACTACCTTCTAGTAGGTGCGAGATTAATGTTCTCAGATTATTATCGAGATCAGTGACCTAGATGACACCTAAATGAAGGATTTGAATGCAATTGATCTAGATATGAGATTGAATGCAATTATTCTATTTTTTGGGATTTTTCTATGCAATAAGAATGATAAAAACTTGATATGAATCTATGCTATTGAAAACTGATATGCTATGCTAATCTAGAAATGATATGTAATATGAATCTAAATGAATGCAAAAAAAAAAAAAGATTGATCTCACAAAGATGTCGATTTGCAAGAGCTTTGATTCTTCAATTCCAATTCTCCAGCATGATTGTGCAAAATATGAGATGATTTGTGAAGAGCTGAAGCCTTTAATTTATAGAAATCTAGGGCTTTGGAGGTGCATGAGAAAAAGCCATAAATCACTCAAATAACTCAACTTGATTTTTGAGTTATTTTTAAATAAAGGATAATTAACTCACAAAAACATGCAAAAGCTAAGCTTTAACTCAAAATAGAGTTTAGCTTTAATTGATAATTGATAGTTGTCTGCTTTTATGATTGTGCATGTTTTATTTATGAATTAATTTAATAATAAAGTGATTTATTTCCAACTTAACTGCTTTTAAAAATAAAACAATTGATTTATGGGTTAATCAATTATTTAATCAAATTTTTATTAAAAACTATATTATTAAATAATGACAACTTGCTTTAATTAATTAAATAAGAATTTAATCAATTATTCATATGATATTAGATTTATTGTCAAAATTAAATAATACAATTAATAATAGATATAATTAAATTTAATTACATAATTAAGTGGCAAATATTAAATCTAATTAATTAAATATGAAAATATTCAATTAATCAAACTTTAGGATAAATGTGATTTATTGCCAAATAATTATAAAATTAAAGATAATTAAGATAATTAGGAATATTACTAGGAATATTCCCCGATGCAAAATTTAAGATAATCAATTAGATTTGATGATGTTTAGATGTGCCTTAGATTAGGACTTTGATGTCGATTTCATTCGAATTGTTGATATAGGAGATTAATGAACTTATAGCCCATTTTTGGGGTATTACAGGTTTCTCTATACAATGGCTTGCCTTGGGCTTTGAGATAGAATATGGGATAAAATGTACTAGGCTAGTTGAAAATTAGTAATCCTATGGAAACCTTAAAAGACAATATGGTTTTGAATAAGAAGGAAATAAATGTTTCTATTCTAGGTATTTCCTTTAACGATAAGGGTAAGGAGGAGGTTTATTGTGCCAAGGGGTTCAAAAAAAGAGGGAGAAATTACCTTAATGAGCTAAGGCTAAAAGATGCACTAGCGGTAGGACAAGAAAAAATATTGACCTTATATGTAGGGAAGGGGAAGAACCTTCCCATGGGGCAATGAAATTAATCACTTGGAATGTTAGGGATCTAAATGCCCCTAACAAACAACTCATCCTGAAGTGCTTGATTAGGAGGATTGAGATAGATATTTTATTTCTACAAGAAAATAAGCTCAGTTGTGAAGATATGGTGAAAATTTAAAGACAATTAGGGGGATGGGAAGTGGTGTGTGATTCTTCTGCAAGAGCCTCAGCTAGTCCAGGAATTCTCTGGAACTTGAGAAAAGATAGCTTTGCAAAGACTGGTGGGGGTAGGATTTGGATTGGGGGTAAGGTTAAAATCATGAATATGGCCATATAATTTTTAATAATCAACGTGTATGTCCCTTCAACCCTTCATGATAAAGAAAGAGTTTGGGAGGAAGTTGAAACATTTTTTCATTTGAACCCTAGGTAGGTGTTTATCTTGGGTGGGGATTTTAATGCTATTCTGCACGAGGATGAGAAAGTCAGGGGCTGGGAAGAACCTCTCAGAGCATGCTGGGATTTATTGACTGGGTCAATAGAAATGAGTTGATGGACATCAAAAATAGTAATGGGACCTTTACTTGGACCAATTAGAGACTAGGTTTCAGTAATATCGTTGAGAAATTAGATAGGTTCTTCTTTAGGGGAAACTTGATTGATTTTAATTTTGATTTAGAATCCTCTATCCTCCATGCTTCGGGGCTAGATCACTATCCAGTATCTCTCTGGATAAAGGAAACATACAAACCTAATAGATGTCCTTTTAAATTTGAAAAAATGTGGTTCAAAAATGATGGGCTAAAGTCCTTACTAGAGCAATGGTGGAAGGAGGAAGTTTTCGAAGGCTCCAAAGCCTTCATTTTTATGGCAAAACTGAAAGTTGTTAAGAATCTAGTTAAACAATGGAATAAGTATTGTTTTGGGGATATATTTGCATGTAAGGAAGAGATTGAAAAATAAATTGGTGAGCTGAATGAGAAGGTTTTTATAGAAGGAATGAATCAAGATAGTTTTATGAAAGAGAACATCTGATTAAATAACTATGAAGACATTCTGGCCAAGGAGGAAATTTTTTGGGGGCAAAAATCCAGGGAGACTTGGCTAGAGGAAGGAGATAGGAATACAAAATTTTTCCATAATAGTACAAGGATTAGAAGGAAGATCAGTAGAATAGGTGTGCTTGAGAATTCAAATGGAGAAATGGTGGAGAAACCTGAGGAACTTCTTCAAAGAACTGCTAAATTATGATTCTTCGACATTGGGCATCCAGGAGGATATCATTAGAAATATTTCATCCATTATTAGCAGGGATTAGAATGGTAGCTTGAATGCAAAAATTTCAATAGGGGAAGTAGAGGAGGCCTTCAAACAATTACACCTAGATAAATCCCTAGGACTAGATGATTTCCCAATATTTTTCTACCAAAACTGTTGGTCCTTTTCGGGGATGAAGTGATAGAAGTTTTGGAGGGTATTAGGAATTTAGGTAGAATTCTTAAGGAGGTGAATAATAATTTCCTAGCTTTCATCCCTAAAGTAGAAAATGTAGAAAATCTGGATGGGTTCAAACCAATTTCTTTATGTAATACTATTTATAAGCTTTTAACAAAAACTTTGGCAAATAGATTAAAAGCCTTACTCTCAGACATAATATCTGAGGAACAAATAGGCTTTGTGTTAGGGAGATCAATTTTGGATGGAGTGATTATAGCCCAAGAGGCAATTCATATGATTCAATGTAATAAAATGTCGAGTATGTTAATAAAGTTGGATATTAAAAAGGCCTACAATAAAGTGGATTGGAGATTCCTTTGTAATTGCCTAAAGGCCTTTGGTTTTTCTAAACAATGGATTAATTTAGTATTTGAATGTATCTCAACACATAAATTTTTGTCCTAGTTAATGGAACCCTAGAAGGCTTCTTTGAAATTTCTCGGGGGCTCTGCCAGGGGGATCCCCTTTCTCCCTTCCTGTTTATAATTATGGAAGAAGCCTTAGGGAGATCTCTAAGAAAGGCTAGGGAAGAGAAGAGGGTTAAAGGTTTAAGAATTACTAGTAACATAGAGCCAATTACTCACCAGAAATTTATGGATGACACAATGCTTTATGGGAAGGAAGATGTAGAAGAGGCTAGAAACTTTAAAAAGGTATTACTAGAATATTCAAAGGCATCTAGTGAGTTGATAAACAAATAAAAGTTGGATATTTTTTTCTTTAATACATAAGCTAATGAAGAGATAAATATTCTAAATATCTTAGGTTTCAAGGAAGGAGCACTCCCTAGAAAATACTTAGGTCTTCCCCTGGATAAGGGGAGTAATCAGTCAAAGTTATGGAAAGATGTCATGTCTAAGGTTGAAAAATAGGTGGCTTCTTGGAAAGGAAAATGGCTCTCTTCAGTAGGAAGGACAACTATGTTGAGATCGGTCTTGTCTTTAATCCCTATTTTTCAAATGTCTTATTATAAAATGCCGCCGAAAATTAATAAGAAATTAAATCAGAAATTGAGAACTTTCTTTTGGCAGGGCTTGATAGACAAAAATAGGTTAGCCTTAGTTTCTTGGAATAAGATTTGTAGGTCCAAAAAGGATGAGGGGATTAATCTTAATATTTTTAGAGACCAAAATGTGGTGTTAGGGGCTAAGTTGGTTTGGAAAATGATAAGGAACCAAAATCTAAATGGGTCAAAATAATTAGATACAAATACTTGGAAGTGGATGACCCTCTGAGCATTCTTTGTCATGAGCCTCTCCTGGGAGGGTCTAGATTATGGAATTTTATCAAGGAATGTAGACGTCTTATTAGTGATAAGGTCTCTTGGAATATAAGGATGGGAGAAAGGAACTTGTTTGGGAAGATTCATGGGGGGGATACCTGATTCTTCATAGCCTAATAGATGACCAAAATATAATTAGCCTTCTCAAAGAGTGGGTAGGCATCTTTGTTAGAGATTATATGGACATTCCAAGTGGAAATCCCGCGATGGGGTGGAGCTAGAAATTAGAGGGGGATTTAAGGATACTGCCTAAATTTATAGATAGGTTGAAGGAAATTCTAGTAGGTAGGCTAGTCTCACCTAGTTCTAGGGAAGATATGATAGTATGGATAGGTTCAAAATCAAAGGAGTATAACACCAAGGATGGTTATGAATCCTTATATAGGACCCATAACTTCACAAGTTCAGAGCTACCTCTAGATCTATGTTGGAATAAGGAATAATTACCTAAGGTAGGGATGTTTTCATGAGCGGCCTTACAACATAGAATATTAATTGTAGAGTGGTTCATGAAAATGAGTTTTCATGGACCATCTAGGTGTGTTTTATGTAAAAAGATGGAAGAAACAATTGATCATATCTTCCTAAACTATGAGTTCACTAATAAATGTTGGGCATGGCTAATGTATAAACTCAATTGGAAGTTAGCACTTCCAAATAATACAGGGGATCTTTTTAAGTATTGGCTGAGGAATCTGAGGAATCAGGGGAAGGATCTTTTTGGAAATATATGGACAGTTGGGCCATCCCTTTTAATTTAGGAAATATGGAAAGAAAGGAATAGGAGAATTTTCAAAGACCCTAAATTGTAGTTTAATGATTTTTCAAATAAATTGGAGGCATGTATTGTTAAATTTATTAATAATAGAAACTACCTCAACTTGAAAGGAATGAGTTTTTTAACATCTTATCATTTATGACTAATGTCAAGAAGAAAGGGTCAACAATTCCCAAAGGAGTATTCACAACATTCGTATCTAAGTAGATCTAAGGTATTTTTGAAACAATCTCCTCTATGTCTTTCCTTAGAGATTTACCCTTTACCCCAACGCTTACTGGTTCTTGGATATTTGTAGCTAGAACACCATTTATCCATGTGATGGCCTTTTCTTTGTGTTCTCATATCCTCATCATTTCCATTAGAGGTACTTTAACTATTATCTGAGATAACAACTGATTCATGTCAATAGGTATATAATTTAAGATATGCAAATCCTGTTTTCTTTGTGAGACATCAATACTCTCAAATTGTGCTACTGCACCCAATTTTGTTTCCCCTTTTGATCTACTTTCATGTTGGGGAATTTTTATATTGGCCACTAGAGTTTTGGCCTTGATTTTGAGCACATTTCTTGGCTCACTTGGCCTTTCAGTCCCTTTTAACTTAAAGTTTTTGGCATCATTAGCAGCCTTATTTTTTACAGCAAATTGCTTTGTGTCTTCCTTATTTTTTTTATAAATACACTTGTTGGCTTACCATCTGTATTTCCAATAGTTTTGTTTCTTAGGACATAATTACTTCTGGCTTGAGTTACCATATCAGTAGTGATCTGGGCTATATCTTCATCAGAGGGTCTTCTAAATATAATAGATTCTTCAACCCCTTTGGAGTTGCTATTTATGTTATCAACTTCTTCCTCCTCTTCATCAGAAAAGATATGTTGATGGTAGGCCTCTCCTCTACTCTAAGAATTATTCACATCCCGATTTTCACTTTCCTCCTCAGTGTCAACTTCTTCAAATAACCTAGCAGAAGTCATTCCACAACCTCTGTCATCATATGATTCATCTTCTTCCTCTCTTTGTTCATCATTTTCAGACATACTCTGAGAGATCACACAATAATTTGAATCATGAGGGGATTGGCATGTGGTGAACCATGGAACCTCATTAGTCATGTTGACTGAATGCTTTTGCAAAGGGTCAAGGGTCTTATCATTAGGCTTTAGGTCCTTTCTCTCTGGAACAATAGGTTTCCCATCCTTCCACTATGTATGGTAGGGAAAGTTCTGCAACCTAGGCTGCCTCTTGAAATATTGGCAGGAGGCCTATCATTTCCCTGAAACTTATTTATATTTTCATTTGGCTTTAGATCCTTTAAGGCATTCAAGATCTTCTTGAGGTTATCATCCTCCTTAGGCTTTACATTGGCAGGCTTATCAGATTCTTTCTTTCTAAACCTAGGGGGCTTAGGATATTCTCTTCTCCCTAATTTTCCAGAAACTCTTCTATTGCTTTCAATATTCACAGCAAATCTTTGAGCTTCCCTAATAGTTCTAGGGTTTTTATCTTTGAGTAAGTATCCCATCTTGGCATCAAAAGCATTTAAATATGTTGCCAAACATACCTTCTCATCTAATCTCATGACTTGGAAGAGCTTGTGCATTGCCTTTTGAAATCTCACATTGAATTCAAGGACTTCTTCATTTTGGTTTTTCTTTATATTTCTGAACTCATTCAACATGAAGCCCTCATTTGTCTTATCACCATACTGGTCTTTGAAACAATTAATAAAATCATCCCAAGAACCAATACAATCATAAGGAAGCCCTCTAAACCAATCCCTTGCATCCTCAGTCAAAGATTGAACAAATAATTTCATGATTACATCTTCATGCTCTATTTCATAGTCATCAATCATATCAATGAATTTCTTTAAATGCTCTTCACAAGTGACAACATTATTACTAGTGAATTTAGGAAACTTTTCTCTAATTTTTGCAGGGATCAAATTAGGATAACCAATGATGTTGTTAAAAATAAGTTGTATGTACCTTTCAACATGAACTGGTCCCCTTTGCAGTGGTCCACCAATCTAAGAAGTAGAAGCTTTGTTATTTGTTGTGTTAGCAACATTTGTAGCAATTACTGGTGTGACAATGGCAGACTAGGTAACAAAATTTCCAATGTTAGCATTAAGTTTTATCATAGGGTTAATTGTAATTGAGGGGCCAGAAGACTATCTAAGAAAATTAACTTTCTTTTTCATTTCCAAAGTAGTAGCCTCAATTTTTTCTTTCTCTAGCTCTTTAGCTATAATCTCATTTTCTCTTTTAGCCCTCTCTACATCATTATCCAATTTGGATAATTGATCTAAAGGGGTCTTTTCACTGACATGATCATTTATTTGGATCCCTGATGAGACCTGCTTTCCCTTATCCTTAGATCTCCTAACTTTGGTAGTGGGTTGGATAATAGGTTGTTCATCAACTTTCTTGGGGGCTCTAACAACATTTATAGCTTCCAAGGTTAACAAGTGTCTTCTTAACTAATTTGCCCTAATTTGAGCCTATCTTACCTCAACTTCCTTTTCCTTTTCCCTCTCCTTTCTAATAGCAATATGTTCCTGGATCCTTTTCTCTAGATTATAAACTTCTTCAAAAATATCTTCAGAATCTAGGAGAGTGGTTTCAAATTCTAAATTTTCAAAAAGAAACTCTCGTTGCTCACCTCTTGGATTATGAGGGCTTTTAGAAGGAGAAGTTCCCCAGGTTGGGGGATCATTTCTTCCTTCTAAACCCCTACTCTTACTTCTTGACCTTCTATTTTCTCCTCAAGTCTCCAAGTCTGGGAATATTTTCTTCCTATGGTGTACTTCATCATTTTCTTTAGAATGATGAGAATAATAATCATCATATGCTCCTAGACCTAGATCTACTGCCTCCTCATACTCAGAGGCATTTAATTCTTGTTCATGATTGAGTAGGTCATTCTCATTTACATTTTTCTTCTATCTCCATGCCTCAGACACATCTCCATTATTTTAATTTTTCCTAGGCTGACGGGGCCTAGAAGTGCTTGGAAGTTCACCCTCTAACCTATTTTCTGGATGATCCTTCCTCCAAGCCCTAGTATTTCTCTGACTCATACTTGAAAGTGTGTGAAATAATCTTTATTCTTATTATCTTTTACTCAGCACTACTGTAGAGATCCTCAGAGTCGCCACCAACACAAGTTGGGAATTACTTTCACAAACTTAGCAAATCAGAATATTCAATAATTGGAATGAAACTAGTGAAAGAGTTTACAACAAATAGATGCAAAGCCTCCTAATATTTTCAAGATTATGAAAAAATCCAAATTTTGCAAATAATTCTCTGTTCTTTAATGGTACTTACTGGTTCTAACAAATAAGAAGGCTAGGAGTCTAGCTCAACTTGTACCTGCATTATTTGATATCAAATTTACAACACCAGAGATCTAAAATTTAGATTTATCATGGTTATTTTCATCTCTATTCCAAATAAGAGTCACCATTTTGTTGGTTCCTCAAACTGGACTTTATGCTTTCAAAAGAAACCA
The DNA here is from genome assembly GCA_027943335.1 of Chamaecyparis obtusa. Classification (NCBI taxonomy): domain Eukaryota; kingdom Viridiplantae; phylum Streptophyta; class Pinopsida; order Cupressales; family Cupressaceae; genus Chamaecyparis; species Chamaecyparis obtusa. The sequence continues at coordinate 183,708 of BSBK01002636.1, forward strand.
ATACATCTATAGGGTTTTAGGATGGGTTAGATCCAAATATGGAATTCTATGATGACTGGACCAACTACAGGGACACGACTGCCCTCTACACTTTAGGCTCTGCAAAACCAAGGAGGGTACTCCTAATCCAGTAACAACAAGCCTTACTTCAACAATAACAGATTGGATTTAATAACAACAAATAAATGACAAGAAAATACTAAATGATGACCATTCATTCATTGATTCTCCATTATAATTAGGTGGAATACTACTTTGCAAGTCACTGTACTTAAAGAATTTCAAAAGATTTATATCAAAATGTTAGGAATACAAATAGAACCTTTTCAAACACTGATCTCTATAAAATAGCTTCACTGCTGGCCAGTGCCTTATCCATTGGGTAACACCTTCACTACAAAATTGTGATACACAAATAAATATACTGAACTTTGATGACCTTGTCCTTTGAAAATGCTATCACCCTATGGTGGATTTTATCAAAGGAATCCTAGATTCATACTACTTATTTATATCCTTACATAAAACTTAAAGAATTTATGCTATGTCTAAAGCTTATTTAATCAGAGCTGAAGGACATCAACACATACATAGAGAATATCCATGTAATGAATTTTGACAATTCATAACTCAAAGAGAAATACACAAAGGAGAGATATAAACTTTGGACTTTATTCAAATGCTATATCAATATCATGTAAACAAAATGCTTTAAAATGCAAACTATCTAGATATTTAACTTGAACCAGCAATATTGCTCTTTAAAAAATTTCCCTAATACAATCTACAGTATCCTAGACTCAAAACTTGTCAATAGGAATGTCCAAGTTTCGGTCCCTACCAAATGATCATGGTAATCCTTTTATAGGAATAAGGATTTCATACAAGCTTCCAATCCTTCTTAAAAAAGACAAAAAGTGTCCACCATATAAGAAAAAGAAGGTAAATATAACACCTTCTTGTTATAATTTTAGAAAGAAGCTTATATATATGGGTGCCAAAGTCTCACAACAATTTCCAAGGGCAGTCCAACTTCTGCCAGGTGTATCATCTGTGCTTGCTTTTATGGAGTTGGGGCACTACCATCTATTGCCTCCTCAGTGGATGTTTCTTCTTCTTTGGTAATCTCTAAAGGATATGTTGTTTCCCAAGACACATAAATATCTTCACTTGGCCAATGAAAAGCCAAAACTTCATCCCTTTTAGGTAGCAATCTATCCCAATCCTTAACTACCTGGTGTACTTCATTCCTCACATTAGTGAAATGTATTTTGACATCCTACAATATTTCAATTAATTGTACAAAAGGAGTATTTTATTTTGTATTTAGAATAGTATTTATTCTAGCAAATACTTCACCATCAATTTTCTCTAACCATTGATCCCTGTCTTTTATAGTTCCACCTGCCTTAATAAAACCAGGAAATATTTGAAAATTATCTTGGAAATATCTTTCCCTTAGGATCTCTACCTTTCTCTTCAAAATACCCCTATTGATTTCAAATTCAATTAAGTCTTTGACAAACTCATATGTATTTGTTAGCTGTGCATCCACAATATGCTGACTTTCACTTGTAGAAAAGAAAGACTTTAATTTATTTTCTCTAACAACCCACCTATCCAAAATTGGGTTGACAATGGCCCTCTCTTTCCTAAAAGAAATCAAGATGTCAGACAATTGTTTACCCATCCTATAAGTTTCTTTAGGCCTCACATTTGCAACAAAATGTATAACTGTATCCTTTATTCTTTTCTCAAATCTTTGCCTCTCCCTTTGTTCTATGTCTTCATCACCTATGGAAGGGGGGAGAGGGGAGAGGGGATACTCAATAATAGGGCTTGAAAAAGAAGGTCCAACAAGGGAAGAAGAAATTTGCAATTGTTCTGATGCCTGAATTGGGCCCTGTTCACTCAACCTCTTCTTTAAGTCAACAATTAATAAATCCTTTTCATATATCCCCTGTTTTAACTACCCATAATCCTTCAACACCGTTTCTATCCTTAGTGTGAGTTCCTCTTTTTCCTTGGCCTCTTTCTCTGCCACCCTTGTTGTGAGCTGGGCTGTTGCTACTACCATGCCTGATGCCTCAACTAAAGAGGTGTCAGTGACCCTTTTGACTATAAGGCTACTTGTAAGATCACCCTTGGTAATCTACTCTCCTTTGTTACTCTCATTCTTCTTCAAAGACCACATGACCAAGGCTTGATGATCATCACTAAAAGTGACTCCTTTAATAGCCTGTTCTACCTCCTCCTTGGTCTTATGAATTGGTGTGGTCTATTTTTTGACTGAATCTAAGACCATTGCATCAACTATGTCCCACTCTGGGAGGATAAGCACTCCTGAATTTCTCACCAAGTCTCTCCCCAATTCTAGAGTGATCTTCTCAGACCTTTCAATCATTTCCTTCCTTACCTCACTTTCTATGATCTTTAGATCCTTATCTAGATTCTCCTCATGCCTCTTCTCACATGTCTCTTGAAACTGACTCATGTGTAACTTCCATAGAAATTGCATGAAGGCCCTAGCCTTTACAAAGGCATCATCAGCTAAGAATTCATCACATGCTTGTTTTATTATTGGGTCTAGCTCTGTACCTACCATCTCTCCCACTGTCAAATCCAATTTAGGTTCTTTTGGTGGCTTAGGCACCCCCTCATTTATCTCTTCATAGGTCATAAAAATTTGACCTAGAGCTCCCAATTGTTGCACTTGCTCTGTGACCTCTTGATAATCCATGATGTTCAGAGGTGATTGGGATGGAGAGTAATCCCCTTCAACATGTTGAGGCCTCTCTTCTAGCTTTTGTTTCTTTGAGGGATGTGGGGAATCATGAATATCTTGAGCTGGTTTATCTTGAGGTGAGTCTGGAATTTATACAACCTCATCATGTTTCTCCACTTGTTGTGATGTGGAAGGGACATCCTCTTTTCTTTTTGTTTGTTCTTGCTTTTATGGTCCTGTTACCACCACATTGTAACCAGTTTTATTTTGTACCATGTACTTGCCCAAGGGAAATACTTTAGCAAATGCAGGTTTTCTCAATAGTGATTGAGCCTTCTCTGGGTCATCTTTCATAGCTTTCTCCTTTTTCTCATTTAAGGTTTGAAAAATACCTTGAAAGTGATCCATAAGAGTGTCCATCTTCTTCCCAATAGGATTGATGCTCTTTAGGGGATCATATCCCTTGTCAAACTGGTGGACAAAGTCCAATGTCTTCTTGTATACCAACCATTTTTCCTTTCTAATTTCCTGCTCTTGTATATTAGGGATATTTCTGATGATATCGTCAGGGAAATTAAAGATGTGATCTATGAGGGAGCATCTAACCTTCTTCTTGAACATGTCATTGTAGAAACCCTCTAGGTCTATTTTCCTTGCAACTAAGGTAGTCATGTGATATGGTGACAAGACTTTATCCATATGAAGCCACCCACCCTTTGTAATTATAAACTGGTGGGCGATTGTAACATTTGGGAACAAGGTGTCTCTAGCTTTACCTGCAAGAGTATTCTTTTCAATTTCCCCCAATTGCCTTATGAATTCTGCAATACCAATTTTGAGGGGCACTTGATATGGCAATATGAAAGGGGCTCCTCTAAAACCATATAGCCTAATTATAGTAGAAACATGATAGAAAATGAAATCCCCCCAATTATGCACAATTTTAAGGGTCTTGGAAAATTGTTTTGGCCTGACAAGTTCAACCAAGGCCTTTGGGATTCTTGGGTTCTCAAGGACAAACAAAAGTTTGAGCCTGGCTGCAAAACATCTATCAAAATTAATGAAACTATTGTCCTCCCTATCCCATGTCATGCTGAGATTCCCCAATTGGACCAACATATCTTCACCATCCTTCTGTTTCAACAAATCCATCTCCTTCTCAAAATAACTTGCACCTTTAAACAAGAACATATACATCATGAAAGAGTACCAGCATAATGGCTTATGAACTTTGCTCTTCTGGATTCCTACCAATCCATTATGAATTAAGTCAGCAATAAAAGGGGCAAAGTCAAATGTAATTGATAAGTAGGGGTGTAAGATTTGGACCTTCATGTACATTAAATGCACTGACATTCTCTCTTCAACTTCTTCTCCAAAAATATTACATAGTGACCAATATGCACCCCTTGCTCTTAAGTTAAAATATTCTATTTTGAAGGGCTCCCATGTACTTGGTCCCAAGGTGATCATTCCCCCAATCTTGTTGCAGAACTCCTTCACAGGACCACTTCTGAGATAATCCCTCTGAGCATTGTACAGTTGCCTCAACCCCTCAAAATCAATTTTTTTCAGGTCATTGGAGGGTTCACTCAGCTTAAAAACCTTCTTGATTTCTTCAGCAAAGATGTTTATTAATAGGTTTCCTTTAGCATCCCTAATTATCCTAGTAATCAGGTCATAGCTCTTTGCAATTTGAATCATCAAATTTGCATCTATGAAAATATTGGGTACAACAAGTTTTCCCAGGTTGAATTGCCATACATTGCTAGTAGGAGGAGGGGCATTTCTTTGACTGAAACCTACTTTGAACAATCCTAGGCCAGTGATATCAGAGGTTCCACTTGCATTAATCATGCCAATTTTGGCATCCCTTATATATTTACCCATATCATATAAGTCATCTGCTACTTTTACCCTAGGGCTCTTCGGTACTAGACCTTTGGCTTTTACTATATCAATCATTGAATGAGTTAATTGTTCTAGCAAATCTTCATGTAAACCCCTATCACTGTACTCAAATTTATTGGTTAATTCCTTTCTTGGAGCCATTCTAAGGTTTGAGATTCTTTATAATTTGTGCATAAGAAATATAGCAGAATTCTGATGCTATTAATAGGAATAAGAATTGCATAGATATTTACCAACTTTTTTAGAAATTTCTCAGGAAACGACAACCAGCTTTGTAAATTTCCTCACCCAGGCTTCTGCAAATTCTATCTCTTTGTGTTTCTAAGAATGCGTGAATCTTCAATATATTAGCAATCAAACACAATATTTTCAGCAGTTTACTCCACATGATCTGGCCATTACTTCTCTAAGAAATCGAACTGTCATCATTCAATGGGAAAAAATCAATTTCGCACCAGTTTTGCTTCAAGTTTGAAACTGGACCGTCGATCTTCTTTAGAACATAATCTAATGGCTGTTGCATGATCGCAGGGCTTGAAAAGATTCCTTGTGAACACATGAAAACCATTTGATCAAGATGCATCAACGGTAAACCTTTCATCGCATCACCCAGGACCCACTTGATACTTTGGATTCATCACTACCATTAGATCCTGCATCTAATGGTCAATATTATTTCCTTTTTCTGAGTGGACATAAAGTAAGACACCATGGCCTTGATTCTAGGTCAATGAATGTCACATGATTGCAAGGATTGAAAAGATTCCTTGCAAACATACAGAAACTGTTAGATCCTTCATTCGCTGTTGATCCCTTAAGTAACCGGCCCCACCTAGCTCCAACCAATAAGAAGCGCCCATGTCACAATATTCGGCAAGCGAATATGTTATTTTTTCTTACTAAGTTCCAGGCCCAATGGTAGTTCCCACATCATCAAATATCATAGCCAATCAAGAATGAACACTTGTGTAAACCTGGCAGCGGACCCACCTTTCTCAAATGCTTGGTAATAAAGTAAGATCAACAGTTGTCGCATGATCGCAAGGCTTGAAAAGATTCCTTATAGTCTTGCAACAACCTTTGGATCTTACATAAGATTCAAAGCTCATATATAACACCAAAACATTAGGGAATAAAGTATTAAGGACCTTACGGAAATTAATAAAAATTACCGGGGCTTTAGACTTAGGAAAATAAAAAGGTACCTAGGCAAAAGAAATATTAGGAACATGACCCTGCACGGTGATAAAATTAATACACGTGCCTTTTAGGAACTTAAGTGATTTTGTAAAAGTAACACTCAAATAGAACATAAAAGAGTGACTTAGGGTTTTCTCTTAAAAGCAAAGGCACTTAGGGTTTTTTCATGCCTAGTTATTTAATTAGGGCTTCCTAGATTCAGATGAAAACTTTGGTAATTTTGCAAGGTTTTTCTGGGTTTTTTGCAGCAATTTTTCTCTGTTTTAAAACAACTAGCAAATGTCTCAATTTTTGTAAAAAAAAGGAAAATTTCATGCTTGAAAATTGAGGTGCCAACAGACTAGATGCATCTTTAATTTAGTAAATGAAAATCTTAAACAATGGTAATTTTTACTTATGTTTTAGTCTAACAGATTAATTATGGTATTTAAAACTGCCCCTGGCCTACATACAAGTAAGGTAGAGTATATTGAGGGATGGGTTAATCTCTTTATAAATCTCTTAGGCTAGCTCATATTGACCTTAGCTATAATTAGGTATTAATGTAGATCTTCCAATATTTAGCAAGTAGTATCTTTATAGCTTCCAGGGCTGCTTATCATTTTAGGGATATAGTTGTCTAAGGTTTCAACTTATTAGATGGGGTGATTTGGGTTGATTTTTCAATCTTCATTATGCAAGTGGTGTTCGATCTAGTGGTTTTTTTATAATAAAGAGATTTAAACTTCGTTAAGAATTTAGGTAGGAAAATTTCCCCTCTATTACACTTATCCTTACTCTGTCATAGAAATGTCACGTTACCCAAAGGGACACCTTAGTTGGGATTATGCCATAAGGTCATTGGGATATGGGTTGAAAGGTGGTAATTATGAGGGATGAAAATTTAAGTGAGTGTCCTTTCCCATAAACTATGATCTCATTATTCAAATTTATTAAGCCAAGGCTTAGATACGCCTCTCAACAAATTTATAATTAATAACTTTCCCCGGATTGGGACATCTTGCTCGTAGGATTTAGGCTATCCAATGAAAGATATTTGGGATATGATGACATGTCATAAGTATGAAAAGATGGCCTCTTACCTACCTAATGTGAGAGTTCCTCTATCAGGAGGCTTGCTATATTTATGCAATAGTTAACTCTAGTTGATCTTCCAATGATGCGTAATTTACAAATGGCTTGCAATTTGCATTTAATCTATAAGGAGAGTACTTATTAATTGGAGTGATGGTCCTTTTCTAGAAAAGGCCAGTAGGATCCTTTTCGCTTCATTCTCTCCGCAACCATTTGAAGTTAGAACCGATTGGACACTAAGGAATGGAGACTCCCATCAAGCTAGGAAGTGTCAACAGGTAGATGGCCTTTGATACTGGTATTATGATGGATAGAATTAGGAAGATTGTTAAAGTTAAGAACAAAGTTATTTGGAGAGCTATCTTACAAGGCTTGGGGGATCATTTTGTCCAATGAAAGGACTGATTCAGAGAAAACCTTGATATATCGACGAAGTTGATTACCATCGCCATGCATATATTCAATGATCAAACCTAGGTGGAAAAACTCTACCGACATATTTTCATTAAGGATATTTTGGTAGATTTGAATAAAGTCATGGTTAACATTAGGAATGATCTCACAATCTCTAGTCCAAGTAACTATGACATGTTAATGATCAGGAATAGACCAGATGTCACCTACTTGATCATCTACTCAAAGGACCTTGATGGGTTATGGGCGAAGAGACCAGTTTACCAAAGGAACTTAGAATTTTTGATGCATTTCTTTGAAATCTGTAAGCCCACTTGCAATGATTAGTTAGAGGTCTACATAGCAGCATAGGGATTGGATGGGGATCCCAATCTAATGAATGACCTGGAAGACCTCTGAGATTGCATAAAGATAAATCGATAAATAGAATTTATAGATGTTAGGTCTTGTTTTTTGTAGCTAGATTGGTATGGCCAAGTATAGTAATTGACCTTTTTGCTTCTCAAAAACTTATCAATAGTTAAATTCTATCAATTGGACCGTATGCTGCAAAAATTTGAGGTGTTTTTTTGATGTAGATTAATAGCTGTGTGTGTGAAAATTGTATCTAATCTGTAGACACAACACTTCAGTAAAACATTAGAGGTTAGCTATAATCAAATCATGCAAAATTGAAATCTAATTTAACCAAGCGATTTACTACCTTCTAGTAGGTGTGAGATTAATGTTCTCAGATTGCAATCGAGATCAGTGACCTAGATGACACCTAAATGAAGGATTTGAATGCAATTGATCTAGATATGAGATTGAATGCAATTAAGCTATTTTTTTTTTGGTATTTCTATGATGCAATAAGCAATGAAAACTTGATATGAATCTATGCTAGATGAAATTGATATGCTATGAATGTTATTGAAAATTGATATGCAATGCTAATCTAACAATGATATGCAATATGAATGCAAAAATAAGATTGATCTCACAAAGATGTCGATTCGCAAGAGCTTTGATTCTTCAATTCCAATTCTCCAGCGTGATTGTGCAAATTTTGTGGATGACTTTGGCAAAGTAAGCTTGCAAAATTATGAGATGCTTGGATGCAAATTTGAGAGATGAATTATGAAGAGTTGAGCCTTGTTTTTATAGAAATTTAGGGCTTTGGAGGTGCATGAAAAAAAGCCATAAATCACTCAAATAACTCAGGTTGATTTTTGAGTTATTTTTAAATAAAGGATAATTAACTCACAAAAACATGCAAAAGTTAAGTTTTAACTCAAAATAGAGTTTAGCTTTAATTGATAATTGATGGTTGTCTTCTTTTATGATTGTGCATGTTTTATTTATGAATTAATTTAATAATAAAGTGATTTATTTTCAACTTAACTGCTTTTAAAAATAAAATAATTGATTTATGGGTTAATCAATTATTTAATCAAATTTTTATTAAAAACTATAGTATTAAATAATGACAACTTGCTTTAATTAATTAAATAAAAATTTAATCAATTATTCATAGGATATTTGGATTTATTGTCAAAATTAAATAATACAATTAATAATAGATAGAATTAAATTTAATTACACAATTAAGTGGCAAGATATTAAATCTAATTAATTAAATATGAAAATATTCAATTAATCAAACTTTAGGATAAATGTGATTTATTGCCAAATAATTATAAAATTAAAGATAATTATGATGATTAAGAATATTACTAAGAATATTCCCCGATGTAGAATTTAAGATAATCAATTATGATTCGATGATGTTTAGATGTGCCTTAGATTAGGACTTTGATGTCGATTTCGTTCGAATTGAAGATGTAGGAGATTAATGAACTTATAGCCCATTTTTGGGGTATTACATTTTGCCCCTCTTTGAATTACTATGCGAAGCGCAGTGGTTCAAAGATAGTCTCTGTTTGATAAAGATATTAAACTGATGTTTGAAATTGATAATTGATACAAGACAGAAGCTGATTGATATTGATTTGATATGGAGATAATAGGTCTTGAATGACCAAAGATAATGTTCACTGTAGCAGCAAATGAACCTATGATTGTGAAAAAGTGTCAAAACACCTGATTCCAAACCTTAGGATTGCAAAGAAGTGAGTGACCCATTCTAGACTCAATTGTCTTAGTAGAACTAGCAGGTATCACATCCAAACCCTTCAGTTGCCGAAGAACCAAGGAAAGAACACTATGATCTGATGGTTGCAAAAACTGATACAGTTTACAAGATTAAGAGAATACCAGATTGATATGGATTTTGATGAATCTGATATGCCCCAAGTGATGATAGATTTGCCCCGAGCGATGAGGTCTTTTTTTGATGAATCAGTAACTAGACGTGATTGTTTGTCTTGATCACTGATGAAAGATATTGATAGACTTGATCGATAGAATTTTGATTTATAAACTTTGAATTGATGTGCAATACCATGCCCCCTTCCGGATTAAAATTGAAATCTGACAAGAAAAGTCAGCATTGACAGTTCAGAAGCATGTTAATTGATTGGAAAAGTGGTTAAACACGTTGAAGAACGCATTCTGCATCGTTGGAAGGTCCCAAAAGACCAAGTTTGACTAGGTTTGACCATGAGTTGACCATGGTTGACCAAGTTGAATTTTTGATAGTTTGATGTAAGATAATCAGTTAAGTTGAATACTGGATTTCTGTGATGATTGAAGGTCGAATATGCAAGTAGTTAATAATATGAATGATCTCAGATTTTGATTTTGATCCCAAAAAAGGATTCTACTTGCTATTTCATTGGAGGAACCTTCATGTGAGATTCAACTCTTGTTAGATTTGAAGATGTGAGTGGTGAATTGTTTAAGCATTAAAGTTCGTTTAGCCATTGTGAGATCATGCAAACATGCAAAATGCAAAGAGACATGCAAAATAAAATGCAACCTAAGACCTAGGACCTAGTCACTGATCATGTGTCGATTTGTTATCATCATTGAACTTTTAGGTAACCGGATAAATCAATACAATGCCCACTAGCCATGAAACTATAGACATATGAATATCGATTTGTATGCGCAAGAATCAATACAACACCCACTGGTTATACGACCATGAACATATGAATATTGATTTGTTTTTGGAATGTTGGATTAGATATAAGCACCAAGGCACAAACGCTAGGATGACTTTAATATCATGTCTATTTTGATATAGCAATTTGTACAAGCATCAAAACATAAACGTCGTGATGACCAGAATACTCCTTGCATTGCAAACACATCAAAGAGTCAATAGATCATTCTAAATCCAATGTGAATTACCCGTAGTGACCCTTTATCATTCACATCCTTAGGCAAGATCGCGTTTCACAGTAGGAGAAAGAACTCACTGAAAAAGACAATAGTTAGATCAAACTTCCTTGAATTTTCTGGGTATCAATGGTCGAGGTACGCATGGCCATCCAATTCAAGATAGAGGCTCTTACAGTCGGACACCATTTTAATCCAAAATTTCCAAAGTTGTTAGATTTTCACATACAAGCAAAAAACAAAGAAAAGATTATGCCCCCAGTCATCACTCTCTAAATCCTATAAAGGACATCATCGAAGAGCTCGAAGGGACACAATATGCAAAAATCTCAATGTGAATCAGTAAGCATACAAGGAGATAAAAGCATGTAAAAAGCATAGATTGTTTTCAGTTGAGTTTTGATGTTTGATTGCGTTGTTGTAGATGCAAAATCCTTTCTGGAGACAAGACTGACTGATTGATTCACATGAAGCTTCAAAGGACTCTGACTAGATATGATCCATCTAAGATACATGGGAGACCATAGGATATGACATTGATTGCCCCCAAGTGTTAAACATTGATAGGATACAGACGCTTGAGCTGGTTGGTGTACAAACTGACTTATTGAAAACTGGAAATGCAGAAACAAACCGGGAGATATGTACAAACTAAAGCAAGACTGAAAGTTGGGAAAGACCAAGATTGCACTGATAGATGAAGCATTTGGAACAAGTGGTGCTCGTTTGCCAGGTTTTCACCATCTTGGCAGAGATTCTATTTTTGCTACCAAGGCACCTGTTTCCAGGTTTTCACCAAGGCACTTTTTCTCTTTTTTCATTTTTTTTTTGTATTTTTCATTTTTCAATTTTTTTTGTACTTTTGATATTTTTTTATTTTTAAAATTTTTTTTCAGGACATTTACCAAGCACTGAATGCCTTAGGCGTAGAATTTCTTCAAATGGAGAACGTTGATTGGTTCTCGCAGTTGTTCTCCTTTAGTCATTGAGAGTTGATAGGCACCAGAGCCAAAAGTAGCAGTGATAACAAAGGGTCCCAGCCAATTGGGTTCGAACTTCCCCTTGCGTTCTCGATGGGATTGATTTTTAGGATTTTCTCTCAAGACTAGATCACCAACCTGAAATTCTCTGTGTCTGACTTTCTTGTTGTAGCCTCTAGACATTCTCTTCTGATATACTCTGAGATGATCATACGTTGCTTGTCTGCGCTCATCTAGTAGTTCAAGTTCTTGTAACCTAGACACTCTGTAGTCTTCATCAGTGACGAGTCCATGCATTTTGATTCTGAGTGATGGGATTTCAACCTCAATAGGTAGTACCGCTTCAGACCCATAAACTAAAGTGAAAGGTGTAGCCCCAGTAGGTTTTTTGATACTTGATCTGACACTGGTTCTGATACTGGTTCTGATACTGATTCTGATACTGATTCTGATAATTGTTCTGATACTGGTTCTAATATTGATTCTGATACTGATTCTGATAATTGTTCTGATACTGGTTCTGATGCTTGTTTTGATACTGGTTGTGATACTGGTTGTGATACTTGTTCTGATAATTGTTCTGATACTGGTTCTGATACTTGTTCTAATAATTATTCTGATACTTGGTATACTTGATAGCATCTTTTTCCATTTGCAAACTCCCAAGCAAGATCATATCGTGCAGTCCCAATGTCCAGCAAGGTGGAGAACAAGAGGGATTAGCAAGATGGTGGAAGAGATGGAAGACAAGAGAATGAAGGAGAATGAAGGGAAGAAATCCTCAAGGGAAAACTCCTCAAGAATACTCAAGCTAGGGAAAAATCATCATGTAAAGCATATTTGGATAAGTAGGGAAAGGCTAGTATAGGATAAGTCACAAAAGCGTAGTGCAAGAGCAGGAAAGAATGCAATCCAAAGGAGTAGACATGTCAAGAGGCTTCATAGCACTGTGTTTTACTCTTTCTTTCTTTTTTTATTAGATCAAGACCAAAGGGGAAAAGGATAGCGATAGGCGAAAATGAATGGAGGAAGATGGATATGAAGGCTAAACATGGAAGGAAATGAAAACAAGATCATCATAAGACAACTCACAAAATAGCCAAATGTTCGTGTATAGATCAACATTGTCAAGATCAAAGAGAGAAGAAAGAATGGATGAAATATGTAGAAGAACTACGCATAATGCCTGATTGCCAGGTTTTCATCATGGTACTTATCCAAGGCGCCACAAGGGAGTAGTTTTCACCATAGGATGAATTTATTTCTCTTTACTTTTGCTGCCAAGGCGCCTATTTCCAAGTTTTCATCAAGGCACATTTTCAATTTATTTTATTTTTCATTTCTTTTTTGGAAGAAGGAAAGCTTTTTAGATAATGCTCCTTGAAAGGATAAACCATGATATGCCAAGGATTCAAAATGACACGCTCAAAGATGTTGATAGGGAAAGGGAGATGAAAGAGAAAAATGGAGGATAAGGTTTTATGTAAAGCGAGTGAAGTTGGAAGATAGGAGGAATAGGCAAGTGAGGAAAAAGGATAGGAGGTAGAAGGATAATGCATGGAAGGATTGTGAAAGGGTAGATGGAAAGGAAGGAAAGTTTAACATCAACACATACCTTGAAGGGTGGTGAGAGAATGGAGGAATCGTGAATGAAGGAATACGTGAAGGAATATGGCGAATGGATAGCAGAGGTTGTGGTTTAGGCACATGAAATGGAAGAATATTTTTGGAGGGAGATGAAGTGGAAGCCTTTGGAAGCTTGAATGTCAATTTCACTTTTTTCTCAACACCAGACTCTTTCAAGAGAGACTTTGGAATCCATATAGCCGTAGGTTTTTTATTTCCTTTTGATGATCTAGAGAGAATATCTTGAATGATGGATTTTGGAACCCATACTTGTCTTGTAGTTTTTTTCTTAGATATCTCTTTTGACTTTATGCCTCCATGTCATTTAGAGGAGACATGGTGATTTTCTTTTTTTGATGGATTCTTGTATTGCTTCTTTTTCTTGCATTGAACATTCAAGTTACTTCCAAAAGACTTGGGACTTGTGGAAGAAGGAGGAGATGATTGGTTTAGATGGGTGGGTGGATGAAAAGGATTCAAGGGTATGCATCTATGTTGATCTTGAGGAAAGATAGGAGATGGAGGTATGTAAGGACCCAAGATGGATGGTGAATTAAGAAAGTTAGGAGGGGAAAGTGAAGGGACATAAGGACCCAAGATGGAAGGAAGACGTGAAGCCCTTTGTAGTGGTGGAAGAGGTCCAAAGATGGAAGTGGAAGACACAGAAGGATAATCAATAAGTTCATCAGCATGTATATGACAACCAAGGATATCAGCATCTTTAGAGTGAGCATTAGAATTTTCAATAGAATCAAGTACATCTTGAATATGAGCACCTTCTTTGATAGGATTGTTTAAAGCATGCAAAGAATTACAAAGAGTAGAAAGTGGAAACGAACATGGAGTGGTAGAATAAGAAGATGGAAGACTTTGATCTTGACAAGGATCTTTGGATAGCATAAGCGCATAATTTTTCTCTTGATTTTCAATAGGCTTAACATTGGAAGTAACAACACCATTTTCAATAACCTTAATCGAAGTATCATCTTTGGAAATTGGAAGTGGGGTAAGGTTATTTTGATTGTCAATAAGCTCAACGGTGTAAGGAATAGCTTGATCTTGCTTAGGAGAAGACTTAAGACATGGTGAAATGCATGAGAAAGGGGATGTAGGATCAAAAGAACCATGAAATGGATAAGAGACATCATGAAAAGGATTGGATAACATGGAGGGTTATTGATCTTGATCTTTCATTATGTTCTTTTCTTTATCATTTTTGGAATCCTCTTGACATGGAGCCACTTCTAAGGACAAGGAAGCATGTTGGGATTGCATGGAAGACTTTGGAAGAGATGGTGGAGGACTAGCTGAAGTAGGGATTATAGCATATGAAGGCTTAGGCTCTTTAGGTTTATCATCATTGAAAGTATTTTCAGCCAAGTGAAGGATAGCTTAAGTTTCTTTAAGAGGTAGCCCTGGAGGATAACTGTAGGGAACCACATGAAAAATATCAGGGCTTGTGTCGAATGAAGGTTCTGTGAAAGATTTGAAAGACTCAAAAGCTTTAGGAAATGTACGAGTATTGGAGGAAGTAGGGGATGGAAGGGAACCATCACAAGACAAAGGTCCAACATTAACATGATCTTTCTTGAGAGTGTAATCTTTATTTTTAGCCTGAGAGTTCTTAGAGAGATCCTTATAGTATTGACATTTCAAGCTAGCACGATGTATTTTATAGTCCTCAGCAGTAGTAGATGGATCATCATCAAGGTATTGTCCATAAAAGCCATCAAAATCTCTTTCAAAATCAAAATCATATGGATCACCATCATGATCTATCCAATGTGACGGCCCATTTGTAGTAAGCAGGAATGAACGATGAGGAGGACTCTTAGGAACAGAGGTGTCATAGGTATCATTACATTGTCTGTCGTCATAGTCATCATAGTCTCCAAAGCTAGATGTGTCACTCTCCGTGGAAGAGGTATCATATTGCTCAAATTTTTTCTGGGGGCATGGTGACATGTACAAGTCTTTATCAAATGGAAAAGAGTATAGAGGCTCCTTTTCTTTCTCAAGTTTGTCAAGCTGGACTTGCATAGCTTGCAGCTGCTTCATCATAGCGGCGATCAGAATTTCTTCCTCATGTGTACTGATTCTTTGAGACATGTGTACTAATTTTCAATAGCTACTGATTTGTTCTTGACACAATGATATTTTTGACAGATTCTGGAACTAGGCTGGAAACATTGGATATCTTGCAATTTGACAATTTCTGACAACTCTCCCAAATTTTTCCAAATGACACTCTGCAGACTTGTACGACACTGGGTAGCCTATGAAATGAAAGTTGCTAAACTCGTACGACAGTTGGGTAGCAATGAAACGATAATTGTTAAACTCGTACGACTTTTGACTTCTTGAAATGACTTTTGACTCCAGAAAGATTTTACGTCAATTTTTGCAAAATTTAAGGTTTTCAGTTCTGGATTGTTTGCAAATTGTACTGTCCAGATTTTGAAGGTTATACCAGATTTGATCATTTTTAATAGCCAAGTAGATAAATAAACACGCAGAACAACAAGCAAGTGATTCCAAGCATGTCTAAAAACAATGAACAAGGGAAAAAGCAACCTTGCACATGAACAATCAAGTGACCAAATTGTGCTAATCCCTGAGAGTACTAATTGTGTATGTTCTGAAAAGTTTTGCAATAACACACATATACCTGAAAGTGAAAAATTGGCCGCTCTAGGGTTTTTAGTAATGGTTTGACTCTGCAACTTTTATGATTCAAAGGGGTGAACTCCAATCCTGGCGCACCAGGGTTTTGACACAGTTTGAGAACTTAATCTTCAAGAGCTGCTAGGGAGATCTGACAACCCAACAATGAACCATACCCGTGGAGATTTCTTCCACAAGGACATTTATATAGTGGCTGTCACTACCATGGCAAAAATGGCTATTACCACTTGAGGTTCTGTCAACGCAGTTTTCCCTGTGAAGGGATTGTCCGCTACGGTTAACCCTCTCTAAAAATGACTCACAGATTTATACCACAAGGGGACTTGGCTCTAGATTCAAGGTTTTGACACCTCTTCACTTTTAACCCAAACAAGGCAAGCAGATGAATCTGACACGCTAAGAAAAAGTTTTGTTCCACCAAGGTATGTGATATCAACTCCACGTGATCTATCAACCTCTCTAGGGAGAGAATGTATCAATCAATAAAAGAAGATGCACTAACCAATTTTGATTCACCAAAGCTCGTGATATCAACCCCACGTGATCTATCAACCTCTCCGGAGAGAGAATGTGTCGATCAATAAGAGAAGACGCACTAAACAAGTTGAATGTGAAACGCACTAAGTATCCTCCCTACCTACAAGGATTCTATCGTCAAGAAATATTTCGCTAAGAATCCAATCTCTCAAGAATCATGAATAGTTTTCATAGGGCCTAATTACTATGTGAGCACAGATATATTCCCGAAAGCAAATCTACCAAAAAGTACCCAAAAAGCAGAAAGAGGAACACTTAACGTTTAAAGCGAATATGAGATGAGTCCACAAGGTGGAACACTTAACACCTCACACAAGCTGAAAATGAGTCCCCAACTTAGAAAACAAGTGAGTTCCTAAAAGCACAAAAGGGTTGCCAAGTGGAACACTTAACGCTTCTGTCCTGTTGACCCTCCCATTTATGGCGCTGAGATTGCAACCATGGGGCAGAAATGAGGGGCTGGCAGATTAGCGAGTCCAATAACCCAAGATAGCAATCAAGATCAATCACACGTATTCTAAGACTACTTAATGAATCCTTAAGGGATCACAACCTAGTATCAAATTATGCAAGTGTGTAGAAATAGATCAAAAGCATGAAAAGATGCACACAAGTTTGACACGTGAGAGATTTATTTTAAGTCCAAATTGAAATGTCATTAGATGAAGGAGAATACCTAGGATCTTTGCAACGCGCTTAGTAGATTTTACCTAATTTTTAGCAATTTTTGTTGAGCTTTACTATGCAAGCAAGCTACGAACTCTCCAACAAGCCAATAAGCAAACAAGATATGCAAGGTATATTCAACTTATGAAAACCCTAGGGTTAGATCTAAAAATCAATTTTTAGGAGCAATAATAATCAAAAATTAATCCAAATGACAACTCATATCATGCATTGAATCATATGAAAAATAAGTGCATACCCATCATAAAATTTTAATTTTTTTTGCACTGCATTTGACCTAGTCAACAAGATCTGATTTTTTTGATATGATTTTGGCCACAAAAATAGAAATTCAGAATAAAGACCCCTACTAAAAAATAAAGAGCTTTCCAAAAATGTAAAAATTTTAGAAAAATCTCTTCATTTGTGCCCTAGAGACCCATTTTATCAAAATAGACTAGTTTTTATAAATTGACTATTTGAGCTACTAAATTGGATCCAAATTTAAAATACAAAGAATATACCCCCTATATAATTTGAAGAGATTTCTGAAAATGTAAAAATTTCCAAAAAATATTATGATTTGCACCGAAAATTAATTTTTTATGAAAAATCAAAAAACAATTATTAAAAATTCAAAATAATTCAAAAAATTCTGAATTTTTTTTTCGAAGCTTCCCTGATATGTCTTCAACTTGCAAAAAAAATTTCAGACCAAAAATCAAAGCTGTTTGGGAGATAAAATTACATCTTTGAAACTTTGGGGTTTTAGCTCCCAAAAAAAATCAAAACTAGCATGCAAAGGTGGGTTGCCCCATGGTGGGCGCCAGAAATGTGTGTGTGAAAATTGTATTTGATTTGTAGACACAACACTTCAGTAAAACATTAGAGGTTAGCTATAATCAAATCATGCAAAATTGAAATCTAATTTAACCAAGCGATTTACTGCCTTCTAGTAGGTGCAAGATTAATGTTCTCAGATTGCAATTGAGATCAGTGACCTAGATGACACCTAAATGAAAGATTTGAATGCAATTGATCTAAATATGAGATTGAATGCAATTAAGCTATTTTTTTTTTGGTATTTCTATGATGCAATAAGGAATGAAAACTTGATATGAATCTATGCTAGATGAAATTGATATGCTATGAATGTTATTGAAAATTGATATGCAATGCTAATCTAACAATGATATGCAATATGAATGCAAAAATAAGATTGATCTCACAAAGATGTCGATTCACAAGAGCTTTGATTCTTCAATTCCAATTCTCCAGCGTGATTGTGCAAATTTTGTGGATGACTTTGGCAAAGTAAGCTTGCAAAATTATGAGATGCTTGGATGCAAATTTGAGAGATGAATTATGAAGAGCTGAGCCTTGTTTTTATAGAAATTTAGGGCTTTGGAGGTGCATTAAAAAAAAACCATAAATCACTCAAATAACTCAGGTTGATTTTTGAGTTATTTTTAAATAAAAGATAATTAACTCACAAAAACATGCAAAAGCTAAGTTTTAACTCAAAATAGAGTTTAGCTTTAATTGATAATTGATAGTTGTCTGCTTTTATGATTGTGCATGTTTTATTTATGAATTAATTTAATAATAAAGAGATTTATTTCCAACTTAACTGCTTTTAAAAATAAAACAATTGATTTATGGGTTAATCAATTATTTAATCAAATTTTTATTAAAAACTATATTATTAAATAATGACAACTTGCTTTAATTAATTAAATAAAAATTTAATCAATTATTCATAAGATATTTGGATTTATTGTCAAAATTAAATAATACAATTAATAATAGATAGAATTAAATTTAATTACACAATTAAGTGGCAAGATATTAAATCTAATTAATTAAATATGAAAATATTCAATTAATCAAACTTTAGGATAAATGTGATTTATTGCCAAATAATTATAAAACTAAAGATAATTATGATGATTAAGAATATTACTAAGAATATTCCCCGATGTAGAATTTAAGATAATCAATTATGATTCGATGATGTTTAGATGTGCCTTAGATTAGGACTTTGATGTCGATTTCGTTCGAATTGAAGATGTAGGAGATTAATGAACTTATAGCCCATTTTTGGGGTATTACAATAACAAGTTGTAATTACATTCCCTTTTGGTTTACCATAATTAACATATACTCTCTCTTTATTATTAAGGTTAAGGCTCTCTGCATTATGGTTGATTTTCATTCCTTCTCTGTCATCCTATTTTCATTCATATTCTTTCATAGATATATGTATATATATATATATTAATATATACAAATATATATATCTATAGATATATACTATATGCAAATATATATACATCTTCATGATTGTATATATATTTTCTTATGTAATTTTCTTTTCTATATAGGTGTATTTATTTTTATTTTGTGGATTTCTTCTTCTGGGATTTTTCTCTCAATATCTAGGAACTGATCTTCAGTTTTGTTTATTATCTACTTTCATTTTTTAGAGCTATGTGCTCAGTCTGTCTCCTCTTAAGCTTTTATTTGAGGTTATACTTAAATGTTATCCCCTTGTTAGCTTTCATCACTTATTGCCTCTTGGTTTGGCCGTTGGTGGAAAGATGCGATAGTCCTCACCCCATAAAATATTGTCTTTAACTCATTAGGTTTTGTATACACACAATTCTGAGATAAAACATAAAATGTACTATTTTTCTTTTTGTCTAATAAGCTAATATAATGATGATCTCTAGTTTCTGTTTATGATACTTGTATCTTGTATAAAAAGGATAGCATTTAAGGTATGAACTGAGTTTTAGCAAGGTATCCTCTCTCTTATGCAAAGATCTTATCAGTCTTTGGTTTGGGGGTTTCTCATATTATTCTGTAATTTTATAATTGGTCTCTTCACTTTTCATTTCATAATAGTTTTGTTTATAACAGTTTCTTAGGATCTATTGGCTTTAAATTTTTGCTTTCCCTGGCTATGTATTTGTTTTTCCATCATGTGAATATATATGCTTATATATACCTATGTGTATTATATTAAAATGGAAGCACTTCCATTTTGGTAGGTTTAGCACCCTCATTTAGTGCATTTTTCATGATAGATTTGCATTTGGGATGCATTTGCACTTGGTTCTTCATTTCTAGGTGAAATTAGGGTTAGGATCCGAAGGGTTCTCCTTAATTTACCTCATTATGGATCTATTTTCTAGGTAGCACCTAGGTATTGGTCCTCCTATCCTTCATCTCATCTCTTCTAGGCCTCTGGGCCCTTTTCCAATATTCTGTTATGATTTCCCGAACATCCCAAATCTCTAGCCGACCCAGAGGTTCTTTGTTTTCAAATTTGACTGGGCCTGAAACCTTGGGTCAAGGTCAAGGTTGACCCTGAGCTAGGTCAAGGTCAAGGTTGACCTTGACCCTTATCAGGTTTTGGTCCCCCTTTTCAAGTTTTGATCATAGCAGGTCCCGAAATTAAAAGCAGGCCTCCAGATTCGAATGCGGAAGGGTTTTAATTTAAAATTTATTTAATTATTTTCCCTCTTTAGTTGGTTATTGTTATTGGACCATAATTCGAGGTGAAATTTGAATTATGGGCCCTTACATTGCCCGAGGAGCCTTGCCTTGAAATCTCTATATAAGCACTCTCTTTTGCCTTCATTTTCATCAAGCAACTTCAAGTAGCAAGAAAGAGGTGATGAGGAGATGATGCAAGATTTCAAGAGGATGATATAGAAGATCAAGATTTTATTGATGGCTTGATGTAAGAAAGCATTTTTGACAAGCCATTGTGGACATTCATTTGGAGCAAGAAAGATTTCTTCTTCCTTGATCCACCATTTTCAACATTCAAGCATTCAAAAGATACAATCATGGGGTAGAAATTACAGATTGTGAGTTTGGTAGGAGTACTTTAGACTTGGGGGCTTGGTATGATTTCTTTATCATATTCAAATATATGCATTTCTCTCTCATTCCAATTCATGCTAGGGTTTCAATCTAGAGGATTATATCTTGACATTTCACATTCAAAGCTCTTCCTATGAGCAACACACACACATATTCTATTATATTCAGCTATTCGTGGAGGTGGAGATCACCAAAATGGGGGGTTTGACTAAGGAAAAACCCTATATAGCCACCCCAAAACACCATTTTCAAATATCTATAGTCGTTGTTCCAGGAGTTGCAGAGTAGATCCGAGTACCCTTTTCGGAAAACTTCTGGGATCCGCGAACAAAAATTTTGTTGGAGAGTGCAAGTCAAGGTCGACATAAAGGGGTCAAGGTCGACCTTTACCTAGGTCAAGGTCAACCTTTCTTAGAAAAGGAAAATATTTTTGGGTTTTCTCTTTCTCTATTTTCTTGTCACAGATCCAGTTGCAGAATTTCCTGAAACTCAGTATAGACACCCAAAAATAGGTATTTTTAGATAAGCTATATTATGAGGTATATATTTTATCTTATCTAATTTCAGTATTCTTTACAAGAATTTCTATATTTACATTACTTATCATTTTAATTTTTATGTTTGGTGGTAAATATTGGTTTAGGGTCTCTATTAGGTGCATTGTTCAAAACCCTACCTATCTATCACATTTTTCCACCTTACATTTTGGTGAACCTATTTACAATAACTCTTCCTTTTTAGTGTTAGATTTTCATTTTATGTTAGATCTTACATGCTTATAAAAGTAGATTTCTTTTATGCTCTTGCATTTATATTTCAAAAATACAAAAAAAATGCAAAATTTTCCTTAAAAATACAAAAATATTCACATTTTTCATGCTTGTAGAATTACTTTGTGTTCAACATGTATGATTTTTGTTTTGAATACTTTGATGAGGCTTTCATTATGAAAGAGGATAGATCCCTTAATGAGGTACATGGAAGTGATGATGAATTTTTTTTGAATGAGATCTCCATTGATCCTATTCCTATTTCACCCTCCTCCACAACCTCTTCAATTAACCTTTACCATAGGGTGTGTGCATGGTTACCTTCATGTTCCACTATTTGCAACATTGATACACCTAAAATGATATATCCTAAAGCTTTTTTGATGGTAAAAGGATGTCCTCGAATACAAATTAAGGGTAAACCTAAGGATCCTTTGGATTTCTTTGATAACACAAATTCCGTTTCACATGCTTATCGCACACGAAATAACCCTCAACCGACTTTCTAGTTTCTTTACCACCTTGTTGGGCTCAAAAATGAGGAAGGCATTTTTGGGTCCCCTATGTGAATTTTTGCAGTGAAGTGCTCTTTTCACTTTGGAAGGTCAGTTTGATGATGTTGCTTTGAGTGGTCCTGATTTTGGGCCAATTTGAAATCAAGTGATATGAGCCTTTAAATGGTTGGAACATCCTTCATTCAGCATATTCAGTGGTTTGCAACTTTTAGTTTTCAGTTTGAAGTCATTTTGCAAGTACTCATTTTGAGTTCATTAAAACTTGCAGTTTGTCACTTGGAGCTTTTCTTGTCAGAAGCCTTGTTTGGAGGCCTGTATCTTTTACCCAGGGATTGATCCATGCAAACTGATTATTGATCTATGATCTATGGTAAAAATGGTTCATGTGTTCCAAGTTTTAAGTTATTACGAATCCGTTTGATCACTTTTCAAGGGCCATTCTGTAGGCAATTTCTACTGATTGCATTGCTGAACAGTGTAATTGCTTGTCAGGACACTACTTGGCATGCTTATAAATATTTCCCAGTTGCACTCTTGATCAGATGGTTTTCTCCGTTGCATTGTAGGCATGAAGTACTTCTTATGCTCCAAATTTGACCCTTGTACCAATCTGTTTGATGGGTTTTCAAAGGTGATTCCGTTTGCAACTTTTGCATGTTGTGTGTTGTGTTCTGCCGACAGTGATTTGTCGCCCTGTTTGACCCCTTATAACTTTCAGTTGGAGAGTCTCGTGACCTTGATTCCTTTTGTGTCATGAAGCATGTTGCAAACACTTGTCCCGACAAGAGTTTCATCTCTTGACGAATCTATTTGCCATAATTGCAACGCTATCTCCTAGAGCTATTCACACAAGTCTGCAAGTTTCACTATGTCTTCAAACTAAACACCTAATTTTGACCTCCCACCATTTGTGGCTCGTTGCACCTATTGACGAAATTCCTTTTGCACTCTGTTGCATTTGTCAGATACTTCATGTGGCCAAAGTTTCAGACCTCTGCCAATCCATCTGCCTACCAATCAAATTCAATCAAAATGATTAAAATATTTGTCATCAACTGTGTCCTGTCCCACCTCTACGGATCCTCAACTTCAAATTGTTATATCTTTGCGCTGGGATGTCGAAACTGAGTGCCGTCAGTTGCATTGTTTATGATAAATATTGGTCTAACACTGGTTAAAATTTCAAGTTCCCAAGCATCATTTCATTTTTTGCCAAAATGTACGCCTAGCCGGATTTTATTCTGAAATATTTTAATCGTTTTGCACGATTAAAATTCCTTATGCCCCGGTGGAGGAAAAATCTAAAATTTTGCAGGGTCAGAGGATGAACTACAATCTTCAAGTGTGCAAATTGGCGGGACCCAAAAAGGTGTTTTGACTTGTTTTCTAAGGTGGTCAAAATTGTCATTTCCAGTGTTCATGCAAAGTTTGCGGGTTGATCGGATGGTGTTTCAAGTGTTTTCGATCAATGCCCAGATCATGAAATTTGTGCCTGAGAGTGTCATGGGTGAAATTTGAATGGGAACGAAAATCTTTTTTAGTCGGGCCCACTCTGGACCCGACTAGGTCCACAGACGGATTAAAAGATGTAAAGGCAAATCATAGCCACTTTGTTGAAAATAGGTTGCGATGGGAAAAAAGTCTCTTCAGCAATTGAAACAAATGGGACTGATACTCCGACACATGAATTGGTTGATTTCATGAACGCTTATTTATGTGGGAAGGGAAAAGTGGAGAATTTTTGATGAAATGCTTCAGGGAGAAAATAAGAGAATGAAAGGAATGGACTGTGAGGAAAATAGAGGAAATTTAAGGCAAGAAGAAATCAGTTTTGAAAAGGCCTCTGCATTAATAAGAAGAACCGTGTGAAATATAAAGCCCAACATTCTTTAAAAACGTCCAACACTTCCAACAAAGTGCCCAGCACCATTTTAGAAGAGTTTCAACATTTGAAATTAACATCCCAGCCATAAAAAATGGCCTAGCAAAATGAAAACGCCCAGAGCAAAATGGAGGTTTTCACAGAGAAAAATGGAGTTTTAGAGGTTTTTGTTTAAGTTCTGATATGTCCCACATGCGCTGGAGGTTGGAGGTTTTTGGTCTTTATAAGAAAAAACACACAATAAGCCTTGTAAAGCAATGAAAGAGGAAGGCTTTGTGTCCTCATTCACACACGCGCAACCCGAGAACAAATGTTGACGAAAATGGTGGCCCCCACGCGCAAGGTATAATATATTTTAATAAAGTGTTGACTATGCAGGTCTGATCATGCCTTGGGATCTGTGCCCAGATCGACGGCGGTCGCCAAGGCGCCATGGAGAGTTGCTCGCCGGTTAAGTGTTCGCGATGCAGCGAGATCGTGCAATGTGGCACTCCGATGACGTGACATAAAGATAAGGTTGAATGCCCAGTTGGACCCATAGACAAATAGAAACATGACACTTGGCAAAGAGAGGTGATGTGGTGCTGACAAGGCAGGGTTGGAGTAGTTGGTCGGCCATCTCGGGATGCATGCCGATCGAGCGATTATCGCTAAGGCGTGAAACAAAGTTGCCCACTAGTTAACCATTGCGGGTGAACGACAGTGCGACATGTGTCCCTAGGCGATCTGGCATATAGGCGCTTGGTCAAACGGAGGGGCCAATCAGAGAATGACATATGGCGAAGGAATGTGCTGGCAGTCTAGCAAGGCGATGAGGTGTTCCAGCGGACAAATTAGATTGTGCCAAGTGGCATGTGGGCCCATTTTCAATTTTCAAATGTCTGCATAATGTGAATTTCAAATTTGTAAAAGTCAGATTATAGTTGAATTTCAAATTTTTAAATTAAACAGTCTGCTCAGTAAAATGGCACCCAGGATCATATTTTTATCCAAATATAGACATATTATATATTGTCGGAATCGTCTCGGAACGAGGAATGCAATGATGAAGTTTATTTTCAGTTTTAAGATGGTTGGTAAGAGCAGTAATGGTCTATTTCATCCGAGGTCATATTTTGAGTAGGGTTGCAGATATTTTGTAAAGGATCTTTCTGAAGTAAAGTGAGATCAAATTTCCTTCAGATTTGTTTGAGATATTTTAGTAAGTCTTAGGGTTGACTAGTGTTGCCCTAGGTTTTCCCTAATTGATATTTTTGTGTATCCCTATTTCTATAAAGGGAATTTTGTAACCATTTTGAAAGGGGTTGGCTGAATTTTCTTGACACAGGAGGCTGAAAGGCAAGTGTGTATCTCTAGTCCGGGTTGTAACCATTTTTGCTTTCTGTATCAGTATTAAGAAGAAAACTTCTATATCTGTTGCACTGTGTCTATAGTATCACTGAATTAGTTTGTAATACAGGTATTTGAACCCATATACTTAATACAGTTACTCATTCTTGGATCTCTGCTTCAATTGTTCTTGATGAATTCTGAGTTTTCTGACTCATTGCATTAGGTTACTAGTGTATGTGTTTTGTCTCTCAGCCTTGATCCAGGATCAGGTTAAAAGCCTCTGAGTGAAGCACAGATTCTTTTGGTTCAATCAGGAAGGATGTCTGTAAGCAGTGTAAAAGATGTTTGATTGTGTTTATGGCTTGGTTTCTCAGATGAATCTAGTAGTTGTTCTTGTATTTCATGTTTGTTTTAGGTGTGATGCCCAATGGATGAGGCACTGATCATGAGCCAGTATCCCCTATACTGATACATGTGTTGCATGATTGTTTACATTCTGCAAAGAAAACCTTAATCATTACCAGTATTTACTTTTATTTAATTTTAAGTTGTCCTACCCAGTGATGGAGGATCAATGAACAATAGGTTGTTGTTTAGTATTCTCTCACTGTTTTTATCTGTTAAAAGATCCAATAAAGAAATAGGGGGCAGAGTTGAAGTTATTAGTTAGAATTACAACTATTGGATCATGTGTACCTGCCTTGGTTTCACAGAGCCAAAAGCAGAAGAGGGAATATCCATCCCTATAGTTGGTCCAGTTGCCTATAGATTGCTCACATTTGGAACTAACCAATCCTTAATATCCATCATAGGCATATTGGCAGCCCTAGTTGGCGTAAGCATTTTCAAACACCAACACACCTTCCCAACCTATGCTTCCTCAAGCTCCTAGGTTGCCATCTAACTTAAGGAGTATGACTTAGTAGAATAATTACGTGCTACTCCTGCTAAGATATCTTTATGAGAATTACTTCAAACTTCCCCGACATATCATGAGGCATTGCAACAAGCTATATCTACCCTTCCTACTTCACCTCCTAACCAAGAAAACATTAATTCCTTTTTGGAGTGCATGCATACTATGCCTTATGTACCTCCTATTGTGTTTACTGATGATGATTTACCTTCTATTGAGGTGCAGAATCAATATGATGCTCTTATGGTTGCTATTTCTATTAATTAGAGTATTATTCATAGAATGTTAATTGAAAATGGATATGGGCTTAATGTTTGTAGCATGGATATGCTTAAGGAAATTAAGGTTGATCTTACAACTATTCAACCTAATAATGTCCCTATTTGTGGATTTGATAATATTGCAAAGAGAACTTTGGGCATTATTACCTTACCCATTAAAGTTGGTCCGATTATTCTTAATACACCTATTCATGTTATGCCTGGACCTCTCAATTACAACCTTCTTTTAGTTAGACCTTGGTTACATACTATGCATGCAGTTCCTTCTACTCTTCATCGCAAGGTTAGGATCATTTATAACAATTTGATGTATACGTTACATGCGGATGATGCGCCAAATCCTTTCTTAAATGTGGAATATGTTAAAGTTTCCAAACCTCTCCAACCAAGCTAAGAGCTTGAAAGGACACCTGAGATTAAACAAACTGAAGCTCCATCTTCTTATTTGACTGAGGATGATTGGGGAACATTGGATTTTAATCCTTCTTTCATTGGAGAATATAAAGTCTCTGATTTGGAATTCATGAAACAAGGTGAGTTTGAAAAACAAGTTTTTACTCCTTCCCTACTTTCTGAGGAATTAAAAAGTAACTTTTTTGCCGCCTCGATTGAAGAAACAATTGAAACAATAAAACCTAATTGCTATGATATTGTGACATACGCCGCTCCTTGGACTCCATCTGATATGTCTGATAGATATGGTTCTGGTTATCATCTGCTCAAGAAATCAGGATTTAATGGGAAAGGATGTGATAAATATGAGAAAGGTATACAAGTACCTTTGGACAACAAAATTTATGATTATACATATGGATTGGGATTCAATCCTTACAAACAACCATCAGATTTTCCTCTCAATGTTAATCATATCTATGGTGGACATTTGAAGTTGGTTAACCTGCTCCTCCTTGACATGAATCAAAGACCTACCTTGGATGTTTTTCCCAAAGATGAAGCCTTAGCGTATTTTTAGGGGTTTATGAGGATTTACCTACGTTTCATCATAAACAACGGAAGCCTTATTGTTTAAGTACAAAAGCTTATTTTGGAGAAAATGATGAATATAATATTTCTTCTTTACCAATGGATTCTCCAATACAAAGTGATTTGCTAATAACTGAGACTGTTGAGGTTCAAATGGATAAAAATGATTCTGAGAAGATGATAAAAATTGGGAAATGTTTGAATTAGGATGAACGTGATTAGTTGGTTTCCCTTTTACTTGAATTTAAGGATATTTTTGCTTGGCCATATTCTGATATGTCGGGTATAGATTCTAAGATTGTTACTCACAATATTGTTCTCGAACCAAATGTTAAACCTGTAAAGTATAAAATTTGAAAGATGAATCTGCGAATTGCTTTATTAGTTAAGGCTAAAATTGAAAGATTATTGGAGGCTGGATTCATTAGCTCTATTGATTACTCATACTGGATTTCAAATATTGTGCATGTTTCAAAATGAGAAAATAAGATAAGGATGTGTACCGACTTTACAGATTTAAATAAAACATCCTTAAAAGATGATTTCTCGTTACCTAATATTGATATGATTGTGGATTCAACAACGGGTCATGCTTTATTATCTTTTAAATGGATGGTTTTTCTGGCTATAATCAAATTTTTATTCCTCCTGAAGATCAATTTTAGACCACATTTATAACACCTTGGGGAACATTTTGTTGGGTCATGATGCCTTTTGGATTAAAAAATGTGGGACAAACTTATCAACAAGCCATGACTCTAATTTTTCATGATTACATTCATAAAATTTTGGAGGATTATGTGGATGATATCTTGGCAAAATTCATACAAAGAGAAGATCATATTAGTATTTTATGACAGTTATTTGAAAGAATTAGAAGTTACAATATGAGGTTGAATCCTAAGAAATGTGTCTTTGGAGTTGATTTCGATAAATTATTAGGGTTCATAATCTCTAAGCGAGGCATAGAGGTAGATACTAAAAAGATTGAAGCTATTGTTAATATGCCTCCTCCTAAGAATATTTCTCAGTTATGAAGTTTACAAGGAAAAATCCAAGCTATTTGTCGCTTTGTTTCCAACTTAGTTGATAGAACTGTTCCTTTTACTTCCTTTCTTAGAAAGGATACCACTTTCTCTTGGAATGATGAATGTAAAAAATCCTTTGAGAAATTTAAGGAGTATCTTGCCAATCCTCCTATTTTGCAACCAGCTCAATTTGATAAACCATTTTATCTATATACTTCAGCCACTTTGAAAGCGGCGAGTGCATTTTTGGCTCAGTATGATAGTGATGGTAAGGAAAGACCTGTGTACTACATTAGTCAAACTTTACTCGATTACAAAACAAGATATACAGATTTGGAAAGACAATGTTTAGCTGTAGTTTATGCTTGTCAGAAACTCAGGCATTATCTCTTAAATGTTGAAGTCAATGTGATTGTTAAATTTGATCATTTGAAACATCTTTTCTCAAAAACTGATCTCTCTAGTCATCTGGAAAAGTGGGTGATGTTACTTACAAAATTTGATCTTAATTTCATTTCTCAAAAGCCGATTAAAGGACAAGCTTTAATAGATTATTTGGTTGAAGCTCCTTGTCCTCATTCCGATACATGTGTTACTGCGATAGAATTCCCCGATGAAAGTATTCTAGCTCTTAAACATCATGATGTTTGGGAGTTATATTTTGATGGATCTAGATGTAAGACATGTTCTGGTGTTGGTATTATCTTGATCCCTCCTACGAAAAAGACAATCCCTCTATCATATAAATTGACTTTTCCTTGTACTAACAATATTACGGAATATGAAGCTCTTATAGCTGGCTTATGAGCAACTTCATCCCTTAACATTAAAAATTTGGAAATTTATGGAGATTCACAATTGATTGTAGAACAAATTAAAGGAGGTTATCAGACTAAGAATGATAAAATGACACAATATAGAGATTTGGCTCTTGATGTTCTTTCACAATTCTCTTCTTATACGATTCAAACTTTACCTAGGAAAGACAATCGACATGCAGATGCCATGACAAGCGCAACTTCTTTGGTTTGTCTTGAGAACAATGCTAAAAATTTTCAATTTACTATACAAACTCTTAAAAACCCTATAATTTCTAATAAGGTGACCTCTGATTGTTTCAATTTTCATTTAGATGAATGGTCTTCTCATATCTTTCATTTCTTGAAAGATGGTACTTTTCTTGAATTGGCAACAAGGAACATGCGTAATCATATTAGGAAGCTTGCAACGCAATATATCATTTTAGGAGACACGCTTTACAAATGCTCTTATGAGGGTTTACTATTAAGATGTCTTGGTAGAAATGAAATCCCGGTAGCTTTGGCATAAGCTTATTCTGGTTCTTGTGGGGGACATTTTGGTGAAAAATCTTTTTTCAATAAACTTCTTAGAATGGGATATTATTGGAAAACAATGGAACAAGATTCTTTCATGTTTGTTAAGAAGTGTCCTCAATGTCAACATGGTAATTTGATTCATGCTCCTACTCATGAGCTTCGTAATCAAGTTTCTCCATGGCCTTTTGGTATTTGGGGTTGTGACCTTATTGGAAAAATCTTACCAACTTCTTCTCAAGGACATATGTATATCTTGACTACTACAAATTACTTTCAAAGTGGGTAGAAGTTGTTCCTCTTCGTTCAACAACTGTGAATGTTATTTGTGATTTCATCCTTAACAATATTATAACATGATTTGGTATTCCTTCGATGATATTTTCAGATAATGGTACCTCTTTTAAGAACAAAGAAGTCACAAAATTCTTGGAGAAATATCGAATTCAACATAGATTTTTGATGTAGCACAAACTCTTTGTTAACAATAAAACTCAATTACAAGACAAATAAACATAGATTTGAAACCTTCAATATTTGCCATTCACACTGACTACCTATACAGTTCGCTGCAAACTCTTAAGTAACCAAAAAACCTAGAAAATCAAGAAAACTAAAAATTACCCTTTTTGGTAGTTTTTTTGCATAGTTATTTTTTGCCATTTTTGGTAATTTTCAAAACAACACCTAAAAAGCTGAGTTTTTGCCTAAACATGCCCTTGACTAAGTTAGAATGAATTGCCAACTAATATTCGAGATTAGAAACATAAATTCAAATTTATTAGAAAACATAACTTTCTAAAAACTAGAGAAAAAATACTGAAAGCTGATTTCAGAGCCCTAAATGAAACTTTCATCTCTTGAAAATGTGCCAAAATGGACCCCAATCAATGTGAGATCATTGGAAAAACAAATGGCACCTCCTAAGACATGCACCCAAAAAATTTCAGCAAAAACCCAAACCTAAGTCAAAAGTTATGACCTCCGGAAGTTTATGTATTAGTTTGTGACCTACGGAAGGTTTTGCATCAATTTTAGACTCCTTACTATCCTCAATGTAATGGTCAAACTGAAGCATTGAATAAATTCATTGAACAAATTTTGAGAAAAATAGTTAATAAGCATGCGAAAGATTGGCATACCCAACTCTCCTATGCTTTATGGGCTTATAGGACTAGTGTTCGTATTGCCACGGGTACTTCTCCTTACAATCTTGTCTATGGTACTAATGCTATTATTCCTTTGGAATTTGAAATACCTTCTTTATGTGTTTCATTTCATGGGATAATTGACAAGGATACATTTCGAGAACAACGATTACAAGAATTAGAAATGTTGGATGAACAATGAATAAATACTTTGGAACATATAAAGGCTTATCATAAATCACTTCAGAAGCAGTATAATCATAAGGTAATTGAATGATCATTTTCAGTAGGTGATTTGGTATTATATGAGAATCAAAGAAATGTGAATGCTTTACCTGGGGAAAAAGAAAAGTTTAGCCCTAATTGGCTTAGACTTTTTTGTTCTAATTGAGGACTTTGGTTCAGGTACTGCTTATAAAATTGCTGATATGGATGATGTTTCTTTTAAGGAACCTATCAATATTATGCATCTCAAACATTATTATCCCTAATTTATCTTTCTTTCCTTGTGTATTTATGTATTCCTTATAAAATAATTATGTTTGTTTTATAGGTTATGTGGTTTTAGCAAATTATATTTGAATACATTTATACACATTCTTTCTTTCTGTTAAGTTTTATGCTATTGATGAAAATATAGTAATCAAACACTGAACTAACTAGCAAAGAGAGTTTTTCATTTATAAATTCTTTTTAGTTTTGATACATATCTGGCACAAGGCCCTATCTATCACTCTGTCTATCTCTATGCTCTGATGGTCGATGGCTCCCAGATCTCTCTGATCTATGATGAAAAGATGTGGATCTATGTCCGATAGTCTGTGAGTGGCTCCTCGATATGCTCATATCATACATGCACTCCTGGGCTCTCTGTAAGTCATCCATCAACCTCTCTTCTCTCTCTCTCTACACAACCTAAGCTCTCGCTGGACACACACAAAGATATCGGCATGCCTGTTGGGATCTCTGTGACCAATGGGAAACTCTTGCTCACTGGCTGGTAGTCGGTAGGTCAAACATGTATCCTTCAGAACTTGAGATACAAAACTCCTCCACTCTACCATGCTAGCTGGAAAATTGAAATATATTTATCTTTTAGTACTTTTTCTTCACAAATTAAGTTAAATTTTCAAATCAAATGCATGTTTTATACTTGGATCTCCCTCCTGGGCATCACTGAAGGATCTGGATAGTGGAGGTATGGAGTGACTACTCTCTCCATGCTCACTGTGTCTGGGTCTCAGCGGTGGTGTCTCTGTATGGGCGCATGGAGGTCGTCATGATCTTAGTGGTGATGTGTGAAAAACATGCACATCCAAATTGGTACTGGCAATAGGGGGCATCTCATCTTCTATCTCATCTTCTCTATCCTCTGCCCTCTCCTCCTCCATGGGTTCTACCTTAGAGATGGGCTCCTCCTCATCTCTGTGATCCTCATCCTCCTTTTCTATGCCACCATCTCGGTGTGTCCTCTCTGAAAGGCCTGGATCACCTGTGGGATGGTCATTAGGGAAGATGGGGTGGGTTCCCTTCAGACTCTAGTATTTGCTGTAGTCTCGGTTGATGCCTAAATAGGCCACATATGGTGATACCTCTATATCCTCTGTCTCATCTATATCACTATCTACAATGTTTGCTACTGATGGCCAGTGTATGGCGCTAGGTCTTTGATAATACCTCATCAGATGTGCATACTGAGATACTGCTCTAGGGACCCCCTGTATCAAACCGAACCATCTCATCACTCAATCATAGTAATATGGCATCACTATGTGACTCTGATGACCCTCTAGTAGCTTGTGTTACTGTGAGTGCCTCATTTGGTGTTGCATAAATAGCCACTTTGTCATGCGATAGTAGGGTCTCCATATCACATATGTGCCTAGAATACAGTCAAGACATACCCTCCAATAGAGGATATGTTTGTGCTACCATACATCTCTCAGTGGATAAGCAAAGCCTCTTGGTTTTCTAGCATCTACCATCACAAGAACACCCTATGGTTGTGTACATGTGAAGTGCTCAAACAACCAAATCTACAAAAGTGTACATACCGTGAGACTTTCTCCTTGATATCTCACCAACTGACATAGATTATGGTATAAGTGGGCTAGCATGCTGTGACCCCACGTGAAGATGGTCCTATCACTCTCCATCTTGTGTACGAGATGGGTGAAAGGTGCTGAAAATATTGTACCCTTCATGTTGGGTAGTACAACCAAGGACAATATACATAGCATCACCCTCCGTACCAAGGGTGTCGGGCCTGCCAGTATGGCTGATAGAGTGATCTGATTTGCTTGGGTTTGCATCTGTGGAACTCATCCTAAGAAATACTTTGCATCTGTGTGGATATCCTCAAGACCTCATTGTACTCTCGGTCTAACAAGATCACCTCAGACTAGAAGTCACAGGATCCTGTATACATCCTCTAGTCTCACAGTGATCTCACTTGAGGGAAGATGAAAGGAACATGTGTCCTCATCCCATGTCTCTACGAGAGCCTATAACATGGCTCGGTGGATTCTAATCTATGGTAGGACTATTACCCAATACAGTCATACGTCTCTCAATAACTGTACCTCATCCTCGCTTAGCTCGGATAGTCTCTATCTGATTATTAGTAGTGGCCCTCCAAAGGGATGCTCTCGGAGATGAACCAGGGCCTGAAAGTGCAAACATACATCATATCAACACTCTAGAATCACAAATCTATAAATCCAACTTGACTAGGTCAAGGTCGACCTTAGTTAGGTTAGGGTTGACCTTCCTGGGTCAAGGTCAACCTCATTCCAAAAAAGGTGTAGATCTTCCAGTTCATGTCGACCTTTAAGGGTCAAGGTCGACATAACTGGGTCAGGGTCGACCTTGCCTATAAAAACAAGAATTTGAGAAATACAGAAATCAATAACAACAAACTCACCTTGGGAAGCAATTGTCCGGTAGCCAGGCATTGCCTCAAGAGCTCCATACGTGTCGCTCGAAGTTCTTCTTTGCTCGCCATTCTGCTTTCTCTCTTCAAATCTAAAAATGGTAAGAATGAGTAGGTATGATTTCTCTTTCCTTATTTATAGTCAAAATTAGGGTTTTTGTTAGGGTTTGTTAGAGTTTACTTATGTTAAATTCAAAGTTCCCTTCATATGCATTTAGATAGACATTCACTCTTTTCATCATAACTTGAGTTCGATAACTCTATTTTCAGTGACATCAGTGGCATTGGAATTGTGATTTAGATACCTAACCCATTGAATCAGTTTAGGAAGGATATGCATCCTTATAATTGGTCTAGGAAAAGGCTTTCTCAACAAAATGCATATCCAGTGTATAAGGTTATCCTTATCACCCTGTTTCACCCTTTAGAAGTAGAAAGATGGAATAAGTGGGGCATAAGGGGCTCTATGCACTTATCAATTTCATTCTAGTAAGTCTTAGGTGATTTATGGATTTTCATTAACCTTGTGTGCTACATGTACTAACAATTTTTTTGCAGGATCTCTACATTGATGACTTGGTTATAGCCTTTTTATTTACTATGATGTTTTCGTACTTTAGCTTGCATATTTACGTAGTGTCATATCTAAGCTAAAATGGGAACTAAATGTATCATCTTAAAATGGAAGCACTTCTATTTTGGTAGGTTTAGCACCCTCATTTAGAGCATTTCTCATGATAGATTTGCATTTGCGATGCATTTGCACTTCATTCTTCTTTTCTAGGTGAAATTAGGGTTAGGACCCCAAGGATTCTCCTTAATTTCCCCCATTATGGCTCTATTTTCTAGGCAAGACTTGGGTATTAGTCCTCCTTTCCTTCATCTTATCTCTCCTAGGC
The DNA here is from genome assembly GCA_027943335.1 of Chamaecyparis obtusa. NCBI lineage: Eukaryota > Viridiplantae > Streptophyta > Pinopsida > Cupressales > Cupressaceae > Chamaecyparis > Chamaecyparis obtusa. Next base: position 218,726 of record BSBK01002636.1, read on the forward strand.
CTCTGGGCCCTTTTCCAATATTTTGTTATGATTTCCTGAACATCCCAAGTCTCTAGCCGACCTAGAGCTTCTCTATTTTCAAAGTTTACAGGGCTTGAAACCTTTGGTCAAGGTTGAGGTCGACCTTGACCCTTATCGGGTTTTGGTCCTCCTTTTCAAGTTTTGATCACAGTGGGTCCCGAAATTAAAAGCGGGCCTTCAGATTTGAATGCGGAAGGGTTTTAATTTAAAATTCATTTAATTATTTTCCCTCCGTAGTTGGTTATTGTGATTGGACCATAATTCGAGGTGAAATTTGAATTATGGTCCCTTACATTGCCCGAAGAGCCTTGCCTTGAAATCTCTATATAAGCACTCTCTTTTGCCTTCATTTTCATCAAGCGACTTCAAGTAGCAAGCAAGAGGAGATGAGGAGATGATGCAAGATTGCAAGAGAATAATATAGAAGATCAATATTTTGTTGATGCCTTGATGCAAACAAGCATTTGTGACAAGCCATTGTGGACAGTCATTTGGAGCAAGAAAGATTCCTTCTTCCTTGATCGACCATTTTCAACATTCAAGGATTCAAAAGATACAATCATGGGGTAGAAATTACAGATTGTGAGTTTGGTAGGTGTACTTTAGCCTTGGGGGCTTGGTATGCTTTCTTTATCATATTCAAATCTATGCATTTCTCTCTCATTCCAATTCATGCTAGGGTTTCAATCTAGAGGATTAGATCCTTGGCATTGCACATTCAAAGCTCTTCCTACAAGCAACACACACACATATTCTATACATTCGGCTATTTGTGAGGTGGAGGTCACCAAAATGGGGGGTTTGACTAAGGCAAAACACTATATAGCCACCCCAAAACACCATTGTTGAGATATCTACAGTCGCTATTTCAGGAGTTGTAGAGCAAATTTGAGTACCCTTTCGGAAAACTTCTAGGATCTACGAATAGAATTTACATCAGAGAAGTGCAGGTCAAGGTTGACATAAAGGGGTCGAGGTCGGCCTTTACCTAGGTCCAAGGTCGACCTTTCTCAGAAAGGAAATTTTTTTGGGTTTTCACTGTCTCTGTTTTCTTGTCACAAATCCGGTTTGCAGAATTTCCCAAAACTCAATATAGACACCAGAAATAGGTATTTTTCAGATCAAACTATATTATGAGGTATGTATTTTTATCTTATCTAATTTCAGTATTCTTTACAAGCATTTCCAGATTTACATTACTTATCATTTCCAATTTATATGTTTGGTGGTAAATATTAGTTAGGGTCTCTATTAGGTGCATTGTTCAAACCTACCTATCCATCACATTTTTCCACCTTACACTATGTATATATATATATACACACATATTTATAGATATATATACATATACATATATACATACATATACAATATACATATATATATATATATACACCATATACATATACATAATACATATACATAATATATACATATCATAACATATACATATACATATACATATACATATACATATATATATATATACACACATAGTACATATACATACATACATACATATATACATATATATATACATATATATTACATATATATATATACATATATATACATATATATATATATATATATATATATACATATACATATATATACATATACATACATATATATATACATATACATATATATACATATACATACAATATATATATATATATATATATATTATATATATATATATATATATATATATATATATATATATATACATACATATATATATATATACATATACATATATATATATATATACAGTATACATATATAATATATATACATATACAAAATATATATATATAAATATAACATATACATATATATATATATACATATACATATACATATATATATATAGTACATGTATACAGATATATATGTATAGGTATATATTATGATACGTATATATGTATAATTGTATATAAAATATATACTACTTATAGTTATAGATATAATATATATTATAAGTA
>BSBK01002637.1:0-259658 GCA_027943335.1 Chamaecyparis obtusa
ATTGGTATATATTTCCCAAGTAAATAAATTAATAGTGGTGATTTCATTAGTCAATTGTAGTGGAAAGATGGCACACTTCTTATGGAGGCATCTACTAAATAATTATACACTATTTTCAAAGAAAATTCATTAACTCTTAATTCATTAAATAAGTTGTGGGGCCTTTAGTGGCCAGACTTCAAATGGCCCTTTATCCTTGACTTCTATTGGCATCAACCTACTGAACCTAAAAATGTTGCTTTAGATGGCTCGTGTTACTTAAAAAAAAATGTTGTTGGCTCTGTGTTATCATCTGTAGGTGTTAATCCTCTTTGTTGTTCTTTATGTCGTGTGCCTAAGACTATTGAGCATATTTTATTTTCCTGCAAATTTGTATTTTTGTCTGTTTTTTTTTTTTTTTTTCCTCTCTCATCTGTTCAAAATCTAGACCTGGTCTGACATGGATACATGGATTGAAGTTCTTACATGCTTTGTTGATGAATTTAATGCTAAACTTAATAGATTTTGGCCTATTTTTCCAGCTGAAGTACTATACTTCCTTTGGAAAAGGAAAAATGATGAAGTTTTTCAAAGTAAGATGAGAGTACTTGATGAGTTCAATATGAAACTCACACTATTTCATAATGTCTCATGTATCTGCAGTCCTAGAAATTCCCAAGAGCAGATTTCTGATACTAGTCCAAGAAGGTGCTATGATTTTATACAAAATTGACATCCAGTCAGCTCACTACTTCAATACCTACAGTGATATGTTGGACCAAAAAGAATTAGACACTCTGAAGCAGCTGATTAGAGACAAAGGAATCAATGTTGACAAAGAAAATCAGCAGATTATGAAGACTCATAGACCTGATGACCCGAGTTGGGAAGCAGCGGCAGAGGCTCCACAAGCTGTTGATCCCCCTCTTGGTTCTTATAAGACTGATATGGCAGAAGGCAGTAATAGTGTCATCGGGACTTGGCCTGATGATTTTATAGTATATTGTTCTGTCTTTTTTTATTATACCAGTTAAATGTATAAACAGTTAGTCTGTATAATCATTTTTTATGTTGAAAGGCAATGTAATTAATGTACAGATGATACAGTGATAGGCCTAGTTTCCAGTTTTAGTGTCCAGTATTAGTCCTCAGACAGGCACAGCTCGTTCTATGTTGTTGATACTCAGCTTTTATAAAATATCTTTAATATAAAAATATTATTACATCTTCAGTAAATTATACCATTGATGTTATAATCTAAACCAGTGAATTAGGTTGGATTTTATTTTAGTTTATCTAGACATATGCATATTACCTTGGATAAATGACTCTGCGTCACGTCTTAAAGCAGTAGCATTAAGGATTATTTTAGATAGTTTCTTTTTATAGATTTAGAGACGTTTTATTTTTATTAGTTTCCTGGAGGTGTAAAGTAGTTTCAAAGCGGAGCTATAAATGTTGTTTCAGGTTATAAAGCAAACGGTTCACTGCTATCTGTAATAAAACAGTTTAGTGTTACATTCATAATAAAATTTATGCTTCGACGATTGCTCATTTTGAGCAATGCCTTATTCTGATCCAATTTGTACCGTAAGTTTCTTGCTAAATTATATTCAATATCATATGATTGCTGTCTAGTTTAGCAATGTGAGTAAGTTTTCATTGGAAATTAAAGTAGCAGTTATGATTTCGAAATATTGAACTTTATTATTACTCTAAACTGAATGACACACTTGGGATGATAATCAAAATAAAAGGTTCTTCAAAATCAGTTTCCTGAAATAAGCTTTTCTAAAACAAATTTCATGTCTGCAACATCTCATTATGCCATTCAATTTACGGTTAATGAAATTTGTTAGTGTCACATTTCCTTTGAAAAGATTTTAGAAAAGCTTTGTCCTGACAGCAAGTGCCATTCAAGGCCATTCAGAGATTAAAATTTTCTCTACTACTGAAACAAATTTACGTAGATTTAAAAGCTTTTTCAACCAGTCACGGTTACTATTTACATAAAAAATTAAAACGAATCGACAATTGAGTTGAATTTAATTAGCCCATTCATCAGCTAGCTGGAAAGGCAGACTAAGAAAATCTACATGCATTTTAAGTTTTCAAATATAACATAGGAAACCAAATTAACTATCTGTAAACCATCTCTCAAATTTCAGGTCTGGTACCACGATTCAATGGCAGAGGAAATATAATTTTAACTTAATTTTTCTTTAGTGACATACACAGTTAAACCCAATGATACATAAATGCGCCCATGAATACCACAAAATTAAAGAGCTATCGGTACTGCTGTTATTCTATTTGTGAATTGTGAATGATATACGATTACAATCAATAATCTTAGCCACTTCTCAACGACATAATATATACCGGCTATACTCAGCTCATCAATAAGGCCTATCGCCAATATAGTTGCCTGGGGATCATAGCTGCATATGACCCATGTGTCGTTGCTCTTACATTTGATAATTGAACACCCAACACTCGTGGTTGTCGCCTATACAATCTGAGTATATATTGGCGGACGTGGGTGCCAGCAGGGTACCTTCATTAATCTTCCCTGCACCTGCATTGACCTTCCCCACCTACCGTTGCCTTCTCTCAATGCCTTGTCGCATAATCGCAAGGCATTCTTTCCAGCCTTGCGACTATTCGCATAATTCCATTTTCTTCTGCCAACCACCGCATATAATACTATTTTTTTTTCTGACCTCTCTAACTACGTGGGCCCCTCTTTTTTTCACTTTTCGCATGATCGCATAACCATTGTTTTGTTTATGCGATCATGCGACCCGACTCATTTTTCAAACCGCCAACCACCATATTAAATGCAGTATATTTTATATTGTTTTTTATCTGACATTTCTCTTAATCCGACATTCTTCGGGCAATTCCAAATGTTTCTAGAGCAAAATATTATTAAAAAAATGGAATGTTTTTCTCTGACCTATACGCAGAAAATATACTCTCTGTTTTGTAGAAAATATAGTGTGTGTTCTGAGCATAGGCAGCTCTCTCTCTCTGTAAAACAAAAACTTGAAATTAATATATATAAAATTATTATTATTATTATTTCTGAGGATCAATACTCTGTTTTTACTCTGTTTTATTATCTCCAGCATTGTATGTTTGTGTCTTCCTCCATCAAATTGGTATCAGAGCACAGTTATTAAAAAAAGGTTTGCTGGAGATTGAAGCACAAAAAGGATCTAGGTATTATTTCTTGACAAAATTTCATTCTGGGTAAAGAGTAAATCACAGAACAGTTGAAGATCTAAGGAGGTGAGAAAAGAAAGAAAAGGGTTTATAAAAAGAAAAAGAAGTATTACTGATAAACCATGGCAGGGAACCAGTGGGAGTATTTCTCAGCCTCAGATTCTAATTTTTAATTGCAAAAATTATGATTATTGGAGCATAAAAATGAAGACTCTCTTTCATTCTCAAGATGTTTGGGATTTAGTGGAAAATGGGTTTCCTGAACCACCAAACTAGCAAGCATATCAGGCCCTTTCACAAGCTGATAAAGATTTATTGAAGGGAAATAAGAAGAAAGATGCAAAGGCATTATTTTTCATTCAACAAGCAATGGAAGAATCAATCTTTCCAAAGGTTGTAGCTGCTACAAGATCAAAACAAGCATGGGATAGTTTTCAAACAGCATACCAAGGCACAGGCAAGGTAATAATGGCAAAATTGCAAAATACATAGAAGGGATTTTGAAAATTTACAAATGAGAGACTCAGATTCAATAGATGTTTTTTTCACTCATGCAATGTCTATAGTAAATCAGTTAAGGACCTATGGAGACACTATTGAAGATCAAAAGATTGTTGAAAAAATACTTAGAAGTCAGCCTGCTAAATTTGATGTTGTAGTAATAGTCATTCAAGAGGCTAAAGATCTTTCTCAGTTATCAATAGATGAATTAATGGGATCACTTTTAGTCCATGAGCAAAGATTGAACCGAACAGGGTCATCATCATTTGAGAATGCATTCAAGACTCAGCTCTCATTTGGCAAGTCAAAAGGGAGATCAAACAACAGCAGAGGCAGAGGACATTTTTCATCAAGAGGAAGAAGAGAAAACACACAATTTGAAAATAGAAGACCACCATCAAGCCCAAATGCCCATTCTACATCAACAAGAGGAAGGGGGAGCAGTCACTCTCAAAGTCATCATCAAGGAGAAAGGTATGAAAAATCTAACATCCAATGTCATTATTGTAGCAAATTTGGGCATTATGCATCAGAATGTAAGAAAAAGCAATATGATTTGAATAAGCAAAAGACATATTTCACAAATGAAAATCAGTCAAACACTAGTGAACAAAACACAATATTGATAGCATGCAATGTAGCACAAGAAAGTTCTAAAAAATTGTGGTTTTTAGATAGTGGGTGTAGTAACCACATGAGTTGTAAGAAGGAGATGTTTTCAACAATAGAAGATTCAGTAAAATCAGAAGTTAAATTGGGAAAATGATCAAATAGTCACAGTTATGGGCAAAGGGTCAATTAACATAAAAACAAAACAAGGTGAAGATAAACATATTTCAGATGTATATTATGTTCCCGGATTACAACACAACTTTATAAGTATTGGGAAATTGGTACAAAAATGTTATAGAATATATTTTGAAAATGGTGAATGTGTGATCCTAGACAAGAAACCAAGCAATAGGCTGATTGCAAGAGTTGAAATGACAAAGAATACGATGTTCCCATTAAAAATTCAAAGTGGATTAATGATAGAGCCACAAGGTTTGCAAAAGGTTGCTGAAATAGCTTTTAAAGCTTCATACAAAAATGAATCTTGGTTATGACATTTAAGACTTGGGCATTTAAACTTCAAAAGAATGCAGTTGTTATATAAGAAGAAAATGGTATATGGGTTGCCACAAATAGAGCCACTTAAAACCACATGTGAGAGTTGCATATTGGCAAAACAACATAGAAAATTATTTTCAGTTGGAGAATCATATAGAACAAAACAACCATTAGAAATAGTACATTCAGACATTTGTGGACCTATGCAAACACCTTCCATAAGTGGAAAACTTTATTTCATAACATTCATTGATGATTTCAATAGAAAAGCATGAGTTTATTTCTTGAAGTATAAATCTGATACGTTTGCTGTTTTCAAAGAGTTCAAAGAAAAAGTTGAAAAAGAAAGTGGATATTTTATTAAGACATTGAGAACTGATCAAGGTGGAGAGTATGTCTCAATTGAATTTCAAAATTTTTGCAAAGTAAATGGCATAAATAAACAATTTACAGCAAGGTACACACCTCAACAAAATGGAGTAGTAGAGAGAAAGAATAGAACAATCATGGAAATGGCATGTAGCATGATAAAGGCAAAACACTTACCAAATGAATATTGGGCTGAAGCAGTTGCATGTTTGATATATATTTTGAATAGGTGACCAACAAAAACAGTGATAAATAAAACGCCAGAAGAAGCTTGGAGCAAAAGAAAACATAACATATCACATTTAAGAGTTTTTGGATGTGTGGCATACTCATTGATACCTCAAGAGTTGAGAAGAAAATTAGATGACAAAGGAGAGAAATGTATATTTGTGGGATATAGTGAACATTCAAAGGCATATAAGCTATACAATCCCATTACAAAGAAGCTGATAATAAGTCATGATGTTGAATTTGTTGAAGAAGAGGCATGGGATGGAAGCATAGACAAAATAAATTCAAGTACACCTAATGTCCTACAAGAGAATGAAGAAGATGAAAATCAGGTTGCAAATCCTCCTACACAAGCAAATGCTTCTACAACACCATCAAGAGTACCTAGCACTCCAAATCCCACTGCTCAAACTAGTAATAACAACAACGAATCTTCTGATCCAACACTTGCATCTTTAAGGTCTAGGTCCATAAACACATCAAAGAAGACAAGAAGTCTTAGAGAGATTTATGATGAAACTCAAGAACCTAAAAATGTTGATTTTTGTTGAGATTTTGCATTGTTAACATAAGCTAATCTGATTTATTTTGAAGAAGCCATAAAAGAAGACAAATGGATTACATCCATGGATGAAGAGATTCAGTCAATAGAAAAGAATGAAACTTGGGATCTAGTAGAACTTCCTAAAGGCAAGGATGTGATTGGAGTTAAATGGATTTATAAGACAAAGTATAATGTTGATGGTAAAGTAGCAAAGAACAAGGCAAGACTAGTGGCAAAAGGTTTTACACAAAAGCTAGGTATGGATTTCAATGAAACATTTGCACCCATAGCAAGAATGGATACAATAAGAATGGTCCTATCTATTGCAGCTCAAAACAAATGGAAAGTTTATCAAATGGACGTCAAATCAACATTCTTAAATAGAATTTTGGAAGAAGAGGTTTATGTAAGTCAGCCACCTGGTTATGAAGTTTTGGGAGAAGAACATAAAGTATGTAGATTGAAAAAGACATTATATGGTTTGAAACAAGCTCCTAGAGCTTGGTACAGTAGGATAGATTCTTATTTTGTGAATAATGGCTTTAACAAGTGCAGCAATGAACCTACTTTGTATATCAAAGTGAATGATGAAGAAGAAATATTGATAGTCTGTTTATATGTAGATGATTTGATATTCACAAGAACTATGCAAACCAATACATTCAAAGCAGCCATGAAAAAAGAATTTGATATGAATGATTTGGGCCTCATGAGATACTTTCTTGGCATGGAGGTATGTCAAAATGATCAAGGAATTTTCATATGTCAAAGAAAGTATGCTGGTGAATTGTTGAAAAGATTTAAGATGACAAATGTGAATCCAGCCCCTACACCAGTTGCATTGGGTTTGAAGCTTGGTAAGGATGATCAAGGTCCAAGTTTAGATCCAACTTTATTCAAAAGATTAGTGGGCAGCCTCATGTATTTAACCACCACAAGACTAGATATCATGTTTGGTGTTAGCCTTATTTCTAGATTCATGGAGAAACTGAAAGAATCACAATGGAAAGCTGGAAAAAGAATTTTGAGATACATAGCTGGAACAAAGAATTTTGGAATTTTGTATACTTCTTCAGATGATTATAAACTGATTGGATATACAGACAGTGATTGGGGAGGTAGCATAGATGATAAAAAAGCACTTTTGGATACATTTTTCATCTAGGTTCCGGTGCTATCTCTTGGGCATCAAAGAAACAATCAATTGTTACTCTCTCATCAACTAAAGCAGAGTATGTAGTAGCCACATCAGCATCTGGTCAAGCAGTTTGGTTGAGGAGAGTACCTTTAGATTTGGGACATCATCAAGAAGAAGCTATGAAGATCTATTGTGATAACAATTCTGCAATAGCCTTATCTAAAAATCATGTATTCCATAAACGGAGTAAACATATTGATACCAGATATCATTTTATAAGAGAATTGGTAAACAATGGTGACATTCATCTTGAGTTTTGCAAGTTCAATAAACAATTAGCTGATATTTTCACAAAACCACTGGCAAAGAATGTTTTTGAACATCTTCGCGAAGAAATCAACATTGCGGACATACATAATAGTGAAGATTAAGGGGGAGCATTGGCAGACATGGGTGCTAGCAAGGCACCTTCATTAATCTTCCCTACACCTGCATTGACCTTCCCCACCTACCGCTGCCTTCTCTCAATGCCTTGTCGCATAATCGCAAGGCATTCTTTCCAGCCTTGCGATTATGCGAACAGCCCATTTTCTTCTGCCAACCACCGCATATAATACTATTTTTTTCCTAACCTTTCTAACTGCGTGGGCCCCTCTCTTTTTCACTTTTCGCATGATCGCATAACCATTGTTTTGTTTATGTGATCATGCGACCTGACTCATTTTTCAAACTGCCAACCACCATATTAAATGCAATATATTTTATATTGTTTTTTCTCTAACATTTCTCTTAATCCGACATTCTCCAGGCAATTCTAGATGTTTCTAGAGCAGGATATTATTAAAAAAATGGAATGTTTTTCTCTAGGCTGTACGCAGAAAATATACTCTCTATTTTGCAGAAAATATAGTGTGTGTGTTCTGAGCATAGGCAGCTCTCTCTCTCTGTAAAACAAAAACTTGGCATTAATATATATAAAATTATTATTATTATTTCTGAGGATCAATACTTTATTTTTACTCTGTTCTGTTATCTCCAGTATTTTATGTGTTGATTCTTCCTCCATCAGTATAGTGTGTGCAATCTGGACCTGTGCAAGTGTTAGAAGCATAAACATACCATTTCCTTTCATCAATCCATGAATTCATTGCCTATCAACGTGTCCAATTTGGGCCTTTTCTCCAGAATATATTTTCACCGTAGGGCGATCCTTTTGAATGCTAAAGTGGGCAGTCATTTCTTCTCTGTCTCGCATAATTATGAGCAAAAGCAGCAACTGTGTTGTTGCATTTGAGTGGTGGAACTCTGACGGCCTTTCTTTCCTCATTCTGAGGATCAATGAAGTTTGCAATGGCCTCAGAGTTCGTCAAGCCTTCTACATGACATAATAACCCTACCACTAATAGGACCAGGAATATTTGGCATAAACGACTCATTCTGGACACAATATAACTGTAATCTAACAATAAGAATCGATCGCAACTGATAAGTTCTTCTTTAACAGAGGTTGCTATGGTAATCTTGTGAAACAACTGCCTTCTTCAATATAGGTGCAAACTGATAAAAATATAGCTGTTGTGTAAATTATCGATTAATCTGAATGTGGTCTAGAGAAAAGGATCAGTGTAAGCCTTATCGCTTGGAGTTTTAATGGCTTCAGTTTTAGGGTAAATACACTCATTCCTACTGGCCTTGCGAGAGCCTCACTTCGCTCACAATTTTTCTGATTACAAAAGTTATATGGTTTTGAGACATTTAATTCAGTGACAAAAACACCATGTTTAGCATTAAGTCATGTAGCCAACATTTCAAATGCGGCCGCTGAAAATAACCGGTGCTTTGAGCAACACGCAGGCTATTTACGTGCAATGACGTGCCTGTTATTTAAATCTATGTTGCATCAGACATTAGAAAAATCCAAAAACCCTCACATCAAAGTATTCCACGTGTACTCAAAATCAGAAAACAAACGAACACATTTTAAAAACTTTCTGCTTTCACTTGGTTGTTCATTAGAGATAGAATTCTGACTGAGTGAGGTTGGATAGATTTGGCCTTACTCCACTTTTCAAGTGTGTTTTGTGTAATGACTCCTTTGAATCTTACGATCATCCTCATTTATAGTCTTACTTTTATAGAATATCTAGCCTAGGTTGCAAGATAATTTGTCTTGGTATGGTCCCTTGCAAGGGAAGCTCATTCAACATTTATAATGTTGGTCACCTCCATCTTCTTCATCAAGCTTTTCTTGTCTCTAGAATATTTCTTCTTCCATTGTTAAATGGAGTCTTCTTCCATTGTTAAATGGAGCATGTGGTTGATGAATAATAGGAATTTTCAGAATTCAAATTTGGAGTAAGTCATCTTAAAATTAGGCTAATCTATATCTAAGATGACCACAAACTCCCTTAACAGATCCCCCAAGGCTGGTAGAGTATTTTATTCCTAAGAAAATTTCATTGTCAAGTCTTTTCCCTCTTTCAAGTGTACACCTTTGATTGTATCTTTTAAGAAACTTACTAAAGTTGATGGAACTACATTTTGTTGATTTACTCCTCCTCATTAGACGAAGTTGAATTTTGAAGGATCCTCAAAGTGAAACCTAGGGGTTTCAATGTTTGAAGTAGTCTTAAGAGATCAATTTGGTAATGTGATTAAAGTAGCTTGTATAATCATACGTTTTGCTACAAATAATGTAGCCAAAAATTTCACCCTTATCATGGGTTTGACTTTGGCAGTCAAATGTAATGTGACAAACTTATACATAGAAGGTGACTCAATGGTAGGGGCTAGGGCCCTAATGAACTTTTCTATGTAATCTTAGAACTTAAACTATTTTAAACAATAAACCATAAATTTATTAGACTTGTTGGTCCTTTTCATGAGATTGAGCATCGTTATCATGAGGCAAATGTTGTTGGTGACAAGTTGGAAAATAAAGGTATCCATGATAATGTGCAATATGAAGAATTGATTATGGATATGACTTGACCCACATTGTTGCAATGCCGTTATGGTTTCAATGACTAATCTTGAGTTTCCTTGTTAGATTTGGGTGGTTGCTTTGAGTAGGACTCATGCTATGTTAGAGGGGTTGATTCTTATCCGTTAGTTTTCCCTAATGGATTCTAGTTTCAAGTATCCCATTTTCTTCTTGGTCATGCTCATTGTCCATACATGCTACTCTATTTGTTCTAAGATTTTGGTTGTGACTTCTTTCATGCTAGGTGATGTTTTATTTACAAGGTTTCAATATTATAGCTATGTTTGTCTTCATTTTTATTTTTTATTTTTTTATTTTTTGAGAGAGAGAGAGAGAGAGAGAGAGAGAGAGAGAGAGAGAGAGAGAGAGAGAGAGAGAGAGAGAGAGAGTTTTCATGGAATTTTATAGATTGTAGAGGGAGAGGTAAAGATAGAGAGATATGGAGTTCGAGAGGGAATGATGGAGAAGAAGAGATAAAAAGATATACAAATATAGAAGAAGATGGAGAGGAAGATATAGAGAGGATGAGAAAGTGGTAGAGAGATACATAAGGAGAGTGAGTAAGATTAATAATGGAGAGGTGAAAGGTACAGGGGGGTAAGATAAGATGGAGATAGGGAGAAATATATAAATGCATCGATAGGGATAGTGTGTGAGTTCTCTTTCTCAATGGTGAGATTTATTTCATTGCCAAGGTTGAAAGCATAGATGCCTAAGAATTGAAATAAATTATACTTTGGGATTAGTTTATAACGTAATTTAAGTTAGCATAGTTGTCCAAACAAAATGTAATTATTTTGTACACATAAAGAAATAAAGAATAAATTATTCTAGTTTATATTTTACGGTGTAACAAAAATATCAACATGAGAATTCACATGATGAAATTTAAAATTTAAAGGGAAAACTATCAACATATTGATATTTATTGAGAGAGAGAGAGAGAGAGAGAGAGAGAGAGAGAGAGAGAGAGACTTATTAGTTTGTTATAGATACTAATGGCTCTTGGCTTAGCTCATTGGAATAATAGTTTTGAGATTGATGTAGAGAAGAATGTCAGAAGTGGGGTGGAATATCTCCATTTTCTTTAATTTTGGGACTGTGAAAAAACTCTAAGGAATCACCGTATTTGTAGTACCTTGCCCCTAGTTTGATTTTTATAAATTTTGTAATTAATCTAGGATGATAGATTATATGTTAGGAATTGGTTGATGCTTATGATTTTACTGACCCCATACTTGCATGTGTATAGTTGATGTGTTTGTTTTATATTTCTGTTTGATGTGCTTGATGTGGTTGAGGGACAGAGTCATAGTTACTTGCTTGCGAGATCCACATGATTGGCTGATCCCCACCATTGTCTGTTATATTTCTATATATATATGTACATGCTTGTCTCTTATGTAGATTTGCAAGTAGCGGGCATCGACTTCCCTGAATTGTTAGGATGAGCATGCCCTATCGCTAATCTCAATGGTAAAAGAGGGGAGATAATATTCAGTTCCAAATCCTAAGCTAAGCAAATTATTGTCCTAAAGTAAGGGACAAGATTCTGTGTTTTCACCCTTCTAAACTCGTCCAATTGGCAAAGAGTTTATACCTAAGTCCTGAGTTTGAATGTGGGTCCTTAGGTCTTTCTGATTCTTTGATTGTGGGGTTTGATGTGTATTCTATTTTTAGATCATTCTATTTTTAGTTGTGGCATAGTATTTAATGGTAATTAAATAAATGTATTTATTTAGTTTAATTATTATTATTTTTGTATAGTTGATGCATAAATTAATTGGGAATTAATTTTATGATAATTTTAATTGTGGTTGAAATTATTTAATTAATGTGAATTAGTTAAATATCCTCACTTTTGAAATATTTAATCTTGAAATTAATCTTTGTTTAATTAAAATATATGTATTAAATTGAAGGTTATTTTGGGATGTGTTATTTATGTTAACTAAATGTTTTAATTATTATTTAATTGAATGCATTATGTTGCACATTCATAATTGCATGAAATTGAATTAGTAATTCAAGTTGAAGTTTGGTTATGTGTTTTCAACTCAAGTCAAAGAGGAAAGGGGACTCTAGTTCAACTGAGATTGAACTGTGAACTAAAGTTCGTCTTCATGCAAAGCCCTTTTGATGTTCAGTTTATATTTTTGCATGTGAAAGGGGAATTCCTTTAAATATTAGGGGTTTTGGCCATTATTGGGGACACTCAAGTTTTGGAGGAGGAATTTTGGAGATAGATTTGTGACAGATTTGGGAAAGATTTTCGAAAGGCTTGGAGTCTGTGTTCTTTCTTCTGGTCATCTTCGAATGTAAATAATTTTTGTTTGAGGTAGGTTTTGAAGTTTATTCTTGTTATTCATTTTCAGACCTCTGTGGAAAAGAAAGGTGTGTCTTCATTGTGCCTGTTGGATCTATTTGCATGAAAAGTTTTGTATGTTTTTGTAATATGATTTAATAGTATTGTCTATCTATTTTGTGATTTGATGATCCTGAGGGATCTGTAGGAAAAGCTCTAGAAAACCCAATTGGACTAGGGTTATGAGCTTGTAGTGAAATTATTAGAATTTTCTTATTCATGTTATAGTGTAATCGTTATTGTGGTTTATATATATATATATATATATATATATATATATATATATATATATATATATATATATATATATATATATATATATATATATATATATATATATATATATATATATATATATATATATATATATATATATATATATATATATATATATATATATATATATATATATATATATATATATATATAAAAGATTTGTTCTTGTTAAAAAATTTATAATTATCAAATATTAAATATTTGATAAATTATAAATTGGGCCATTTGTTAAAAGTTTATATTTAAAAAAATATATATTTGAAAATTTTATATTGGAAAAAGTTTATATTTTAAATGTTTCATTTTGGGGTTTTAATAACCCACCGTAGGCCCTCTGGCATACTGTTGTGCGCAAAACCCTAGGTATTGACACATGACAATCCCCGAGGGGGCTACTGTGTGGCAGTACTGTAGGTACTATCACTGGCTGCAGGGGACAGCGTGGCAGGGGGTTGTGGGGACCTGCGGGTACCCCCTCCCCCCCGCCCCCTTAATATATATTTTCGCATTTTAGTTTTTAAAAAATTAAAACTTGTTTTGATGGATAGTTTTTAAATTATGTTGTTAATTTAATTTTATTAATTTAGTTTAGTTTTTTTATTTACGTTTGTTAATTCATTTTTATTTCATTATTATTTAAATTTTTTCTTTTGGTAATTAATTAATTATATTCAATATTAAATGTTAATTCTTTTATTAAGTTAGTTTAATTTATAAGTTGATTCTTATAATATTAAATGCTGATTTTTATAAAGTTATATTGTGAGTTTTTAATTTGTACTTTAGTAATTTAAATTGGACTATTATGTATATACTTAGTTTGATTTTAAATTGAATCAGGTAAATTATGTATTTATTGTGATATTTAAATTGCTAGATGTATTTGAGAAGTTAGACATTTTTGTAATGTTTTAGATTGCTTGTAATTGATTTAAGTGTTAGGTTGAAAGGATCTTTGTCTAATGGATTTGTATATATTCCTGTGTAAATTTTTGTGATGCATCTTTATTCATTTGCAATTGGTCTGTAAAGTATTATCTCAATTTGTTTTGGATTGAACTTTAGGGGTTGTAGTCAACTTTTGAGGGTTATAATCTAGAGGCAGGTTTTGGATATTCTTTCTGTCATGTTTGGTTGCCATGCATATGATGTGGTGTTGGTGAACTTGTTTTATGATGTATCTAGTTTTGCATGTTGAATCTAGTTGTAAAGATTCAAGGGTTTTGATAACTCAGAGTTTTATTGTTCGTGTGAAAACCTAGAGTAGGTCATCTAAGTGTATATCAGGAAGTGGCTTATGAATTGGTGCTAGAGCCCAGAAGTGGCTACCAGGAGATCCCATTACAATTAGTTTAATAAGTGATAATTAATAAACATTGAGAGTTTAAATAAACTTAATAAGATATTGTGTGCCTCGCCCATGCCTGAGTTCCTGATTAAGTTTGACTAGGATGGGAGTTGAGATGATGCTTGCCACCTATATGGACTGGATATGGCATAGGTAGTACCTTGTCTACACAAGAGGTTACTATAACCACATAGAGTCAGTAGGGCGCTGGGGTCTGAAGGGACTACCAGGATAACCCTAAATTTGACTTATGTGATGACACTTCTTGTATGCATCTTAGGTTTCCTACGTGTTTCATTTGCCTCTGGTAGAGTATGTTATACCTTGTTGTACTTTTTGGTATCCTTTGAGTTAGAAGCTTTCAGGACCTCTTCCTTAGGTTTTGTTGTTTGTTATCTAAGTGAGATCTGATGTTATCTCCTCAGCATGGTGGGAGTGGACCGTTTAGGTTCACGAGGTCGGGTGGTAGTGATTCTTTTACCATTTGAGATTTTGATGTTCGTGCACCGAGGCTGGATGATCCTTGTGGCAGTTGTTCCTTCTTGATCTTTATTGATGAAGATGTTCTCTTGTTCTTCTTCTTCTTGTGATATTGTATCATTGTTTCTGATATTCAGAGATATCATGTTGTTCTTCCATTCAATTATTGTATTACATACCCTATGGCATGTGTAGTGGATGCAGATTATTATGGTTACCTTATGGTACCAATTGTATTTATGTAGTCATGCATATGATGTTGTTTATATTCTTTAGTTGTATTCTTAGGATTCATATCTTTATCTTATATTAATTAATTAACTCTTTCATAATCTACATCAAGGAACCCTTGAGAGTTATAACCTATGTTAGTTGTTTATTGTTATGCTTTGCTTCCACATTGTAAACTTTGATGTTATTGATTGTTAACATTTTTTTAAACAAATTATTCTGCAAACTTAGTCGCATGTTTTAAGTTAAGTTCTTCTGGGTTCCCTGGCAGGGCATTACAATGTTCAATCACGAGGAAGATCAAGTTGTGTTATTGAGATTTTTAAAAGAGAACCACCTCCTTTGTGTTGTAGTGCATTTTGAAATAATTTTACATATTTTGTGTTATAGTTAATTTAAAAAAGTGTCTCATATTTTGCGTTACTATGCAAAGAAAATCTGTGAGCGAGAGACAATAATGATGACTAGACTAAACACCAATAATATTTCAAATAGAATATTCTAATATCTAATATGATCAACAACCATCCTAAACATTAAATGGAAGTCACTCCCCTACTATTCATGTGTACTATTTTTATAGATACAATCGTTACTCTACAAACAATGTTATGACAAGCATGTGAGAGTAGCACACAAGAAAAATTTCATAGAATATTCAAGAAACAACCCTAAAAGAAGATGACTAGAAGCCACTAATGAACTTCGTATAGACATACTCCTTACAACACATGAAAATAAAGCATTTGATGGTGCTACGCATCTATTCGCTATAGATGATTTGGTGAATCTACACAACAAGAAGATGTTGAAATAATGATATTGCTCGATCATAATAAGCACAATAATGAATTAAGAAAACATAAATAATAATATAATAGATGATGAACAATTAGAAAAATACGTACTCCTTTGTGGGGGACAATGGATTATACTTACAAAAAATATATGGATAGAGATATGACTTTTTAATGGAGCTCTTAGTGAGGTGCTTAACATTATTTATGGGCTAGATTGTAAGCCACCAAGTGTGCCTATGTATGTTGTCATACATTTAGATAATTATTGTGGTCCGTCGTAGAATGAATAGGATCCAAAGAGCATATTGATTGTAGTTGTTACATTAGGTAGTCGAAGGCAACTCCCACTTACCATGTCATGAGCTATTACTATACACAAATCTCAAAGGCCCAGACTGCAAAAAGAAATAATTGACATTAGTAAAATAGAGACAACGAATAATATTTAAAGCTATATCAAGAGTGAAAACTCTACATAGTCTCTTTATCCAGCCCGCCTTCACCTATGATAGGTATGCTAGAATGCAAAATCATATTCATTTAAATGGAAAAAAGAAGAATTGCGTCTAAATCAACTAGCACTAGAAACAAAATGCATCCATTGTGCATAATATGCACTACCATGAACAAAATTACCAATAGTAATAGTAATGACATTGGCTGAGATAAAAACTTAGATTTAAAAAATAAGTTCAAGTGGTATATTTCAAAAATCATTGGACTTTTTATTTATGAAAGTATGAACTATAATAATGTATAACCTAAATGTCTGAATAATTCAACGTTGCATTGAGTATATTTTCCTATCAGCGTAACCCTTGCAACCCTCAAAGGTGCAAGTGCTAGTTTATTTGGTTTTTGGGTTTAAACACATTCCCTCACACTATATCATTAAGGAGGGATTTGTGTTGATTATATCCTTGTGTCTTCCCATTAATTAATGTAAGAGGTATAGAGTATCTAATGAATTTGAATATATATTTCTAAGAATTAGAAATATAGAATATTATCAAATTAAATGGTTCAAAATTATCTGACAAAAATTAGATTATGTATATCATAATTAGGGTTTTTAATTCAAACACTTTGACATATTTTTTTAATTACTTTAATCCTAAATGCTTAGGGCCCATTTGGTGCTTGGAATTAACCTGGAATAGGAATTATTTAATGCAAGAATAAAATAATTCTCTATTTGTGGTC
Source organism: Chamaecyparis obtusa (assembly GCA_027943335.1). NCBI lineage: Eukaryota > Viridiplantae > Streptophyta > Pinopsida > Cupressales > Cupressaceae > Chamaecyparis > Chamaecyparis obtusa. The sequence continues at coordinate 16,787 of BSBK01002637.1, forward strand.
ATTTTTTTAATTTTCGAATTAGAAAACTAATTCCCATAAAACTAATTCTCATTTTCAGCCCAACACTTGCATTAATTATTTCTAAAAAAACTTGGAATTCATTTCTTATTCGAGAATAATCTTTTCATGGATTCGAAATTACAACAAAATGTATAAGTTTTTCGGGTCCGTGCGTGAATGGTTAAGGGATTATAATCTTATTTTTTTAATAATTTTTTCTAATAATTTTTTTTATAATTTTGTTTATTTTATATTTTTTTTAATAATTTTTTTTAATAATCTTATTTTTTAAAAGTTAATAATAAATATTTAATTTAAAAATATATAAGTTAAAAATACATATATATTTCAATTAAAAAACCAGCAACAAAAATGATAAGTTCAAAAATTAAAATTTGTAAGATTTTTCTTTTCTATAATATTAAAAAATAAAAATTAATCTGAGAATAGGTCCTTATTCTAGAATAGGCCTATTCTAGATAAATTAATTCCATGCACCAAACGGGCCGTTATAGAGCTCCATTAGTTTAAGCAAAAATTAATGAAAATTTTTTAATATTATTATACAAATTTCTTTCGTACAAATTTGTGATGGACATGCTTGCTTAAATAGTTTTGTATCATATAGAGAATGAGTATATTAAGTTCAAATTTTTATAAAGTGACAGTTGTAATTTCTTTTCTTCTCATGTCAATGATCTATTTCCTGATCTAGTTGCGATGGACTACTTCAGTATTCTATTCTTAATAACATGAAATATAAAACTAATTGAGTAACAAAAAAAGTTATGAGTATTGAAATTAAAATGCTTGACAGTTTGGGAATCAAATAAAAATATTAGCAAATAGTAACAGTGCAATTTATCTGCTACAATACTTTCATAATGTGGTACGAAACATTGTAAATATGCTTAAAACACTGAAATGCATGTATTTCATAGATATGCTAGTGAGGCACTCGTGGAATGAAAACCCCCATAAAATAATATTACAGGTACAGGTCAGGTTTTCAAAGTTAATTTTAACCATGGTAGGCTAGTGTGTGTACAAGGAATCATCCCTAATAAAGAAACTTATATATGCAACTTAGATCGTAAAACATTATTTTGATAAAGAAAAACTTACCGCTAAAGCTGCGGCCATCGAGGGAGAAGAAGAAACTAGTAAAAATATTGGATCATTCTTAAGAATGAAGCCATCAGAGGTCAAATGTGATAAGGATCGCAGGTACTCAACATTACAACATGTTTTCAAGGTTGAGTATTATAAATGCTTTCTTTCTCTTTAATTAATCAGCCATCGCGTGGTGAGAAGGAAGACAATTGCCATAAGAAATTGTTGTTGCAGTAATGGTATTTATGTGAAAGCTGGTACACCGGCACCCATATTGATTCTATACCCATTTGACAGATGAAATATTCCATTTATCCATTCATATTTTCCGTCTAGAATATGGTATGGGGATGGTAACCAATGTCTTGTAAATAGTGGTTAAATAATTTGGGTTATGAGTTGTTCTCAATTTGAATATATTTCTTTACACCTTCAAATTACCATAACTATATGTAAAGGGGATGTGGCAGTCATTGTCTTGGAAATAGAAGCTAAACAATTTGGATAATGAGTTGTTCTCAATGTGACTATTTTATTAAATTAGTATAACTATTTCTAAAGACATATAGATAAGTGTTTTAAAATATTATATTAATTTATTATTTTATTAAAAATATTTATTATGTTATTATATTGTAATTAATATTTTATCATTATTGTATTATTATTTTCTAATTTTATATTCTTATTATTAATAAAAAATAAATTTTAGGTAAGAAAATTTTATTACTATACTATTATTTTAGTATATTACAGAGAGAGGACTAATTTATTAAATGTGAAATAAAAATAATATAAAATTTTTTAAAATGAGGAAATGATTTTTTTCATACATTTAAGTGTTGCAGACATGTTAAAAGTATTTAAACTCTATTCACTAACATTTTTCAAAGAGAAATGTGAACTCTTTGGTATCCTTAATTCCCTTCAAGCCAAACTGGCTACCAGAGATTTCTCTCCCCAGACACAGAAGGATGAAGAAGTGACTAGACACAAGTGGTGGGACACGTTAAAAAAGGAAGAAATTTACTAGAAGCAAAGGTCCAAGATCCAATGGCTCACTGAAGGAGATAGAAATACGGCTTTCTTTTATAGATCAACCAGTATCCACAAGAAAATGAATACAATTACTTCTTTAGTGGATGAAGGGGGTACTATAGTCAAGGATAAGGAAAAGATTAACCAGGTGGCCATCAACTACTTTGAGGAATTATTCTCGGAGAGGGGTCCCATATGCCCGGACAATATTCAAAATCAACTCCTTGAGAATGTCCATTGTGCTGTCACTTCGGAGGACAATGAAAGAATTACAGGAAGGGTCTCAGATGAAGAGGTTAAGAGTGCTATTTTTGTTATGGGCAGGTACAAAGCCCCTGGCCCTGATGGGTTTCCCTTGGCCTTCTTTCAGGATTTTTGGGACATTGTCAGTTCTGATGTAATCCGCGCTGCCAGGGATTTCTTCAGAACTGGACATCTTCTCCGACAGCATAACCAAACCTACATTGCCCTCATTCCCAAATTTGACAATCCTTCCTCTATGATGGATTTCTGACCTATAAGCCTCTGCAATACCTTCTACAAAATTCTTACCAAGATTCTTATTGGTAGGATAAAGCCTCTGCTGGACAAGTTAATTTGTCCCACTCAAAAGGGATTTGTCCCGGGAAGGAAAATTTTGGACGCGGCTATTACTACCCATGAGGTCATTCATTCTATGGATAGGAGCAAGATTCCAGGTATGGCCTTTAAATTGGATATTTCTAAAACTTATGACAAGGTCAATTGGTCTTTTGTGATCAAAATTCTTAGAAAAATGGGGTTCAAGGACAAAACTATCCAAATCATCAAGGAATGTACCCAAATGGTGTGCTTCTCTATCTTGGTTAATGGCTCCCTGGGGGGCTTCTTCGCCCCTGAAAAAGGTCTCAGATAGGGAGACCCCCTCTCACCTTATCTTTTTATTATGGTTGCTGATATTCTTAGCAGGAATCTTTGTATGCTATCAGAAAGAGGGTTAATTAAGGGGGTTAAACCGGCTTCTACCAGCCCCAAGGTGGTGCTGGAAGAATTTGTGGATGATACCTTCCTGTTTGGGTTTTCTTCAGTGATTGAGGCTAGGTATTGGAAGCAAATTCTGGAGTGCTACACTTGGGGTTCTTATCAATGCATTAACTATCAAAAGAGCCATTTATTCTTCTTCAATACACCTCTAGAGACTCAAAATAAAGTGCTTCGAATCCTTGGATGCCTCTCTGCTTCTCTTCCTTCCACCTACCTGGGTCTTCCACTCACTGTTAAAGAGGTCGCTCAGAATTTTTGGAATTCTATTCTTGAAAGGACTCAGAAAAAGCTTTCGGGTTGGAAAGGGAAAATGTTGAGAAATGTTGGCAAACTTCAGTTGGTGGCGGCTACCCTTCAAGGTGTCCTCGTCTAGTTCCTATCACTCTTTAAGATCAAGAGCAGCATGGCTGATAAGTTGGAAAGGATCCAGAGGACCTTCCTATGGACAGGATTAGAGGAGAAAAAGAGGTTGTCTCTTGTGAATTGGGACACGATTTGCCTTCCAAAATGTCTTGGTGGTTTAGGGTTAAGAAAAATCAAATACATGAATAAGGCTCTATCGACCAAGATTTCTTGGAAGCTCATTGAGGGAAAGGCTGAATGGTGTAAAATAATGGAAGCCAAATATCTCCAAGGCCTCCCATTTAATAGGAAGTTCCAAGATACTAACCTTCCTACTGGTTCCAAACTATGGAAGAAAATCTACAATTGTAGGAACATCATTGCCAAGGGGGCTTTCTAGCAGGTCGGCAATGGGAGGTCTATTGGGTTCTAGAAGGATCACTGGATCCTAAACCTCCCCAATCTGGGATGTAAATTCAAACCTCTCATGGAGAACCTTAGACCTATTCTTGGCAACAGAGTCTCTAATTATATGAATGACATAGAGTGGAAGGACATACATATATGGATGCTGGATAGATAGGATTTGAAACAAATGGGGAAGGAGCTCATGGAGAACCTTAACATCAAAATTTTAGACCATAAGGATACTATCCTATGGGCCCCCACCCAAACGGGGAGGTTCTCTGTCAAATCTGCTTACAATCTGTTATTAAAGGAAAATGGTAACTCAGAAGATTGGAAGAAGATCTGGATCCCTCAACTCACACTAAAAATTAACTTTTTCTGGTGGACTCTCATGCATGGAAAAGTTCTAAATCAAGACAACCTTGTTAAAAGGGGCTTCTCCATGGAAAATAGATGTGCCCTTTGCTTGAGAGAGGAAGAAACAATAAATCATTTGTTTATACACTATGAATATGGTAGTAATATATGGCATCAACTCATTTGCAATCTGGGGGTCCAATGGGTCTTCAGTAGGGAGGTTCACCAATTCAGCTTCTGGAATTCTCCCTCTAAACATCCGTTGCTCCAACTGCTCTGGCGGCTGATCCCCCCACATGTCTGTTGGATGATCTAGAAGGAAAGGAACAACCGGATCTTCAGAGATGAGTGTACCCCTGCTGGAACTTACTTCCAGCTTGGTACCAGATTGCTTTGTGAGAATACTCAGGTGGCCAATTGGAAGCTCCCCTCTGCACCCCCCAAGGCTTGGGAGGTTAAAATTTTTGATAATTGGAATATCCTATAGGGGTTCTCCCAGTTTGATGACACTAAGAAAGTTACCCGGAAAGCCACTAGATGGCTGGCTCCTGCCAAGGGGTGGATCAAATTAAATTTTGATGGTGCTACTAATGCTAAGGGCCAAGGTGGAGGAGGGATCCTTTGTGACCACAATGGCAGTTGCGTAGCTGCTTATGCTAGACCCATTTTTAATGGCACTATGACTCAAGCTGAGAGTATGGCTCTGTTATGGGGAATCCACACAGCTATGAGTTTGAATATAAGACATATGGCAATTGAAGGGGATTCCAAAATCATAATCCAGGCTGTTAATGGGGGGACTAGCATCGGATGGAGAGCCAACCCCATCCTGTTGGAAATAAAAATGCTTCTAAATAACCTTCAAGATTTCACTGTCAAACACACGTACAGAGAAGGGAACCAGGCCGTTGATTCTTTGGCTGCGACGGGCCTACATCAGCAAAGACTCACCACTTGGAATGAGGTGTCAGAATTGCCCTTGATGACTCAGCATATCATTGAGGAGGAGAAGAATTTGAATGTTGCAACACGTTATCATGATTAATTCAAACTTGTGTTGGATCACATGCCCATGTGTCTGTAAGATTTTTGGGAATTGTAAAAGGTGGTTTCTTCACCCCATACATTTTGATAATCACCTCCCATACATGCGAGGTAATGGCGGAATGACTTAGGCTACCTACTTGGCAATTTTAAAGAACGGGCTTATCTTTGGCATTATTTCCATTAATAACACCTACAGATCTGCTAGATTGGTTGGTATAGTGCACACCTCCTGAAGACTTTCTCAAAGAAAATGATACATTAAAAGGTCTCGGGGAAAGTTTTGCCATTTTATGTGGTCTGCTAAAAATTAGTACCCTACTCGGCTCTCTGGTTTTTCTACTCATCCGATGCTAGCTGATCCTGATTCTGAAATGGGGGGAAATACTTTGTGTATTGAACCTAATAAGATTGATGAAGCCTTTTCTAGTGATGCGCTCATCACTCACTACTGTAAAGAGGGAGGGATTTAGGGGTTTATGGAGCGCATGAGAGGAGGACATGATGAGAGGATCTTGAAGCAGTTTGTCTCCACTTGGAATAATTATAAGGTCTCGGTGGGAGGCCTTCATTTCCATCTGAATGAGGAAGTTATTTCCAAAGTGACTGGTCTCCCCATGACTGGAAGAAAATACAAGAAGATGAGGAGGACCCCGGATCCCACCAGCCTCAATCAGTTCTTTCGAGAGGGGGAACAACCTATGAAAAAGCAAGGAGGGTTCAACAAAGAGGAGCTCCCCAACTTCTGGCTTAAAATCTATCTAATTATTATGAAATACTTTACTCTGGAGGGTAAGTTTACTGTTTACTACTACTATCACCTACCATTTTTGAACCATATTAGGAATAAAGATTTGATGTCTATTCCTTTTTATCTGCTTCATTCTATTGAAAGTAATATTGCTGATATTAAGGAGAATCTAGACAAGCCCATCCCCATTCTCCACTAGGGGCTCCTCCTCCACCTCTTCCAATTCCACAAAACCCTCTGTCCTGCCCCCCAACCCCCTATTATCCAAGAAATCAGCCAAAATGTGCCTCTGGTTGAAGCTACTAAACCCACCCAATCCTCTCAATCCCTTCAATTTGTTCAGACTTTTGAAACTGATATGGTCGAAGGAAAAATACAGAAGAAGACCCATAAGAAGTGGAGTGACCATGAGGACTCCTATATATCCAACTCTATTGACCTCAAAATTGATTCTGAAAGTACTCCCATAACCAACCCCAAGAAGAAAGATTTGGAGGACCTAGGTATTATTGAGGTGGACCTTAGTGGCACTGGGTGAAGACACTCTAGCAGGATTTCTAAGGAGCAATGCAAGTCCAGACTTAAGAAGGTTGCTACCCATGAAGCCTTTGAGAAAGATTCCCCATCCCATGAGTCCCTCAATGACTCCTTTGATCATCTGACTAGCCCCCATAGAGGTGACCCCCAGCCCCATTCTAGTCCCCAGCATACTCAGAATCTCTCCATCAACCCCACCCCGCATCCGAGCTCCACCTGAGAACCACATAATCATGAGGATGATCCCAATGTTGACAGAGCCCCCTCTGAGGTGACTAATTTCAAAGGCATCCTCAAGAAATTTTTTTTGGAGATGGATAGTGACATCGATGACCTCAGGAGGAAGGTCTAGAGGCTTGAAGACCACTACAAGCTGACCAACAAATTTTCCCTCAAAATCATGAGGAATTCGGCCTCTATTTTGTGTCTTGTGTAGGAGAAGCTTGCTGGAGGAGCGCTGCCAGAGGACGAAGACAACAAGGATATCTTCCAATTTTTGTTGGAAGAATGGTCAAATACGCTGCTATTTAAGTAGCTAGGGTGTAAAAGTAGTTAATTATGGGGGTCTTTATTTTTCTCAATTACTGGTCGGAATCCCCCGGTGTTGTTTTTGGGGGTTTTGTCAATTGCTACTATTTTAAGACTAGCCCGGTGTGGCTCTGGTTTGCTTACAATCTGAACACTATTAGTTGTAGGTCTGATTTTGTTTTTTGGCTTGCTAGCATCGTGATTTTTGTTTTTGATAGGGGAAAGTATGTTTAGAGTCTTGGCTTCAATGCTTCAATGCTATAATGCTTTGTGGAACTCTCTTTCGGCTAGTGCCATTAACATGTTATTAATGTGCCTCTAGTCTCTGTTATGGGCCAGCACCGTCTTGCTGCTTTTGTCTATCAAAAAAAAAATTCAAAATGATTTCAAAATGATTTTTTTCATATATTTTAAAAGTTCTATAAACATGTTAAAAGTATTTAATTTCTATTGGTCAATATTAGAATTCATCTATTAACAATGTCATCTCCTATTACTGCTCTTATGTTGTCATTGTCTCTATTGTTGTTGCTTCTAAGTTGTAGGTTTTTGCTCCTCTTATTGTTGATGCAACTCCTCATAAGGGCTCCTTGGTTTTCGTCGATGCCTCTTCTAATGCAATACCCTTATCATCTACCGTGGGGGCTTTTTCCTTGAAAGGTAGTGTTTTGACTTCACCTCTGCCTATGGGTCTCGTCTCTAGCTTGGTTTCTTAGTTATTGTGATGATGCTACTTAGGAATTATCTTATGACTCATTGGGGTTCATATTTTGGTCATTGGACTGGTGGTGGGGGAAATGGTTCTTCCCTTGATTGTAAGAGGACATCTATTGAGACTAGGCCTTTTCTTGTTTAAAAATTGATCACTATTTCACTGGAGGAGAAAACTGTAGTAGAGATTGGTCATGATGCCTCTACATTTCTTCCAATGCAGTGATCTGCAAATTTAGGGGTTTCTGGCCCAGTCTTTAGGAGCTCCATGTTTGGATTTCTAAGCATTGGGAACCCATCGTCTCTGATAAGATCCAAATTTTTCCCTATGGCTAAGGGATACTTTATTGCCAAATTTGACAAAGGTGTGGATAGAAAGGTTATTCTATTTGATAATTTTTTCACCTAGGAGGATCATTTCCTATTGATGATAAAACCATGGCATCCAATTTTTAACCCTTCTTCTAAAACTTTCATCAAGATGCCAATTTAGGCTAGAATTCCATTCCTCCCACTTCATCTTTGGGTGGATTCTCTTTTGGAATAAGTGGTAGAGGTGCTTGGAGATTTTCTAATGGTGGATGTAGAGTCTTTTGATATTTCTAAGGTCCACTTGTGATCATATTCTGGTGGATATTGATGCATCTAAGGGGTTGCCTATAGAGGTTAAACTTATGTCCCCTAAGGGTAGATGGATCCAAGCTTTGGACTATAAATGGATGCCCTTAAGGTATAGAAGATGCTTCAAAATGGGTCATGTAGTAGCTAAATCTAATCTAGATAAAGTGAAATTGAAGAAGCCTTATTTATGGTGGAAAGGCTCCTCTTCTTAGCATTACATAGTATTCAAAAGTTCTCCCCAAATGGTTGGGAAGGAAATTCTTGTGAATGGATCATAGGGTTTTGATCCAGGTTCTTCTTGTTCTAATCTTGTTACTTCTGTGATTATTTTTTATAAGGTTCTTTCTAGTGTAACTGTTGGTGTTTCCCCTTTAGTTGATGGTTCACCTAGTATTTCTGATAAGGCTCCTACTAGTTCTTCTCTCATTTCTCATGATGGATTATGACATGATTCCTACTGGTGAGTCAACTGGTGTTGTTCCTTTGGCTATTGGTGGCTCTGGGGGCTATGTCTATCCTTGGTTCTCATTTGGCTAGTTCTGTACAGTGTTTTGTCCCCTCCATAGGTGTGAAAAATTCTATGATAGATTCAATGTCCTAGTAGGATGTGGTTTCAAAGGTGGAAGAAGGAAGGATCATAGTAAAAGGTAAACACCCTAAGAGGTCTTCACCCTCTTTTGATATGAGCTTTTCATTTCATAAGAAGGGGGCCAAAGGAAACTCTTAATGATTGATGGTTTTAGATTTAGGTTGGGATTTTGGATCCTTTCTCTTTATTGTGTTTTCATGTACTCCTTTTTGTGCAATGTTTGTTCCATATTGATGGAGCCTTTTGTTAAAACCCTCATTTCAGTATTGATCTATTCCTCTCTATAAGATTTCCTTGAATATCTTTTGTGATCCTTTTGTACAAGGTTTCAAGGCCCCTTTTAAAACCTTCTTTTTCCTTAATCAAAAACATTTTCAATCTATATATGGTTGTAATACATATTTTCTATAAGTATTTTATTCCAATATTTTCAAATAGATAAATATATATCTTTCTAGTTTGGCAGCTCCTCTGTCATTGGCTACTACAAATTTCATTTCCTTAGTTCTAGCCTACTAAAATTCAGCTTCATCTACAAATGTGTACGTGTATAAACCTTTTAAGAAATCTCTTAATAGTAAGTTATTTGAAGTTGGATTTGGGCACCTTCTCAGTTTTAGTTTTTGAAACTTTTGGATGGCTGAAGGTGTCTCATTAATGCACCAGTTTCATATATGTTTGAATTCTCCTTTCTCTATGTCAGCCTTACTTTTGTTTAGGTCAATAAGAGTTGTTGGGTGCTTCCTCAATCATGTTGCATCTTCCTTTTTTCATTTTAATAGAATCTCTTTTAGTGGTTCTTGACCTTTTATGATTTAAAAAGTAAACATTCGCTACTCTCAAAATTAAATTGAACAAATTAAATTGATTTAAAAAGTTAATTTAAAGTTAAATATTAAGAAATAAAAGACTGAATAGATTCATTATGAAAATGTAAAAGTGGATTAAAAGAAATCATTATAAAAGAGAAGTAAAAAAATTGAAACTTTAACAAGCGACAGGACTATCTAATATATAATCTTATATTTTAAAAAAAAAATATTTTGCATACACATGACTTCAATGACTGGAGTATTTGAAATGACATAAACATTAAATCCTCTTAATAAACCATATTTTGAATTGATCAAAATGTATAGAAAGAATTAAAATATTACATTCCTTTAGAATATTGATGGTAAACATGTAAAGTTCTTTGAATTAGAACTCACATTTTACCAGAAAATGCTACAATCAATATATACAAATGATATCCCTAAAATATAGCAAATGAAATTGGAACAGTGTGAAAGGAAAATTATCCCAATTGAGAGGTAATACAAAAATTAATTGTAAGAAATACATGAGTATTAATGATTTCTCTTTTTTATGTGCTAGTTTTTGTTATTTTAAAAAATGGATTTCGCTACAACAAATATCCTTTTTCCCCACATAATGTTGTTTAAAGCATAAATTAAATTTGTTTAAGAATTTTGACATATTTTCTTCATAAAAAGAATTTTTTTGTGTTTATGGCCTCATGTTCACTATTTTAACATTTTCACCTTTCACCCTTGAGCATAAAGGTTAACAACTATCAAGCTTACTATACACATTTTTATTAATGTAAAATACTATTTCATTTATAATACCATAATCAAGGATGCTTCGCTTGTTAAAAGAGGTGCCTTTCTCATGTAGCTCAGTTTTACTTGATTTTTAAGAATTTTATCTATTAACTCTTTAATTTTACCTTCATATCTTCTCTCTTCCTCTTCCCTTAATCTAAGGTCATTCTAGAAGTAGGCACAAAATTTTATTTTTAAGAGCTCTCGATTACTAGGATAGACTTTATATGAATCTTTCTTATGCTAATTTAAAGGACTTAGTAGTTATTTATTGGAGGAGATGAATTCTTGTTCAACCCTTTCTTTTTATTCTTAATAATCAATCGTATCACTTTTTATTAGTACCTCCCTATGGTAGGTATATTATTGCATCCATTTGATGCAAAGTGATATATATTTTGACCAATAGTATTGCATAATTTTTTGAACATATATGTATTTTTTATAGTCTATAAATTTGTGTTTATTTTGAATTTCTTGAAAAAACTTGTTATTTGTGTGTCTATTGACTATGAGGGAAAACAACATGGAGAAAATTCCAATTTGTGTACTAATTAGAAAAAAATAAAAACTATCACAAAAAGCGATTGGAAGTAGTTTATATATCATAAAATAAAAGTACTTTGACATGTCGCTCGATTAATTGTGTATTAATAAAAATATCAAAAATCTAGTATGATTGATGGAGAGAAGAGATGATATCATTGACTAATTTTTTTAAAATATAGTGCCATTAAATGTCTACCAATTAGATCGGTAGTGTGTCATTTGTTCTTTATCTTTGATAATCTTTGTCTTAGTGGTGTACATACATAGTTATGTTACGTAGGTGGTGGAGAGTTCTGATAAGAAAAATCAGAGAGGGTGTGGACCCAACATCAAAATAACATCAAGTCTTTAAACAAGATAATCTAGAAATAATTCACTAGAAGTTTTAATTTAAGGAACTAACTAACTAACTAACTAACTAGAATAGAAAGAGAACTAGAAATATAAATTAAACTAGGAAACAAAAGTAGCCACCCATACTAGAAAAATTCACAAAAAACTAATAGACCAAAAAAGTAGGCTAACAACCACAACTAGTTGGAAAGAGGATGGAATCCCTTCCAATATTCATTGAGCTACCATATCTTCTCAAGGAAAGAGGAATATTTAGGGGGTGTAGAATAAAGATCCCTAGAAACTAACTCCTCCTTAGGCACTATCTATAGAATGTCCTTTCTCTTTTTTTTCTTCAACTTCCTTTCTCCCAACATAGCCTAGATAAAATTGATAGAAAGTTTGGTCTTATCCATCATATCCTTACTATATTTGGTGAAGCCAAGAAGCTTTTTGTAATGGTGAGACTAATTCTCCTTCATATTGTCCAGGGCATTGAGTATCTCCATTTTCCCACCCTTAGAGGGTATCTAGCTCTTAATCTCATTGATTTGGTCCTCAATAATATCCAAATTATTAAGATTTTGACTAAAATCATTAGAAAACTCACATAACCTATCATCACCTTCTCCCTTAGTCCATTTCTTCACCTTCCTTTCAACTTATGTTCTAGCATCTAACTTATCAATTTTCTTTGAGTAATTTGGAGATGAAAAATGATCCATTTGCACACTATATTTTGTCTATTGTAAAAAAAAATAACTCATCCACTTTCCTATCCAAGGACTCTAGGTAAAAAAATCCTAAAGGGCTGTGGGAAAACTTGGAGGGTGAAGGAATTTTAAAAATCTAAGGGTTGCCAGGGTAGAAAAGTTGCACTTTGGGAGAAGGGGGAACAATGGATAATAGGAGTCATCGCTGGAATTAACTAGGGACAGGGTTGAATCCATGGAATAGGTAGAACTTGACTCCTCAAAATGGTTAACCATGTTGTCCTTTGAAGGCTCTAGACCTAGATATTTGTGTATTTCTTTGCGAATAGGATTGATGTGGGTAGACCCATAGGATAGAAAAATAGAAGGAGCTTTGACATGAAACAAGATAGGGGTAAAACTAGAGATATTTAGATCAATCAAGAGAGAAGAGGAATCTCTCACCTAAGGAATAAAGCTAAGATAATGTTTATATAAATGAAGGATAAGACCCTGGTGAAAGTGAAGCCCTTAGTTACCTCTGGAGTCGGACACAAACTGAGATAATGAGGACTAAATGTAGAATAGAAACTTGAATTTTAAACCTCTATAAAAATGATTCATCATAGAAAACAAATGAAAATGGAAGCACTTAAATCTACCTTCTAGAGTGATGAATTTGATGAGAAGGAATGCAATGATCTTCCACTTACTGAGTAATGCCTCTTTGTTGAAGCCATTCTATAGTCTTGACATTTTATCACCCAGGTCAATAAAATGCTGAAAGTCCTTGTAATTAGCCTTGGAATTATGGGGTAATTACTTTCCTTCCAAATTTAAACCAATTGCGGTAATAATGGTTTTTGTAGAAACATCAAAGGAAACACCACTAATAGTGACCTTCACATTGACTTAGGAATCAAAAAACTCCTCAGAAAGACCAGGGTTATAACCCTACATAGCCTTGACATAAATATCAAAATTACCACCTTGATGATATTCCACACCTTCAAATCATTCTTGCAATCTTCACATAAATCTGACTAAAGATGATTTAAATCCCCACCCATTCTATTGAGAAAACAAACACTATGAGATAGAGGCCCAAAAAGAACAAAAAACCAGAACAAAATCCAAGGAAAGTGCTTAGATAGAGAGGTATTATTCGTAGATAAACATAAAACCCAAAGAAAAAGCCAAAGCCCAAATATCAAGATCCGAGACAAGTACTCTTCATTTCTAATCATTATTAAAATAACTGATAGTATCTTAATTTCTCAGGTTGGAAATATCTCTACTAATATCCACACAAACTTCCTTATGGAGAAAATCTATTTCATTCCAAAAAATGATATTTTTCATGAAGCAACCATCCACCACTAGCCTATTCATAGTGTCATTCCCCTCCCAATAGTTGTATTGAGGGTGAAAACCTTCCAACGTGGCAAGGAGGAGAGAGATTTTTTTAGTGACATGTATTGTTTTGCATACAAATTTATAACTCCTTGTCAGATTCATTATAATATTCATTGCATCACCTTTCACTAAGATTTTATGGTAATCATGTTTGACCTCAACTACATGGGCACTCTAGGACCCCAAATTCACTACATACACATCTAACATGACATCCAACATGTCTCAAATGAGACCACCCCCACCTACTCGACCTGGGTTACCAAGGGAAGAGCCATGAAATTTAAATTTTACCCAATTGGGATTAGAGGGGGACCACTTAACCAAGTTTCTTAGCCAAAGTTTGGGGGACTTATAACAGAGAAGATAACGAAAGAGACACTGTTTCCTAGCAATATTCCAATCTTTGGAAGAAGGGTAAGTGAGATGATTAGAGTAATAAATATTTATCACACTTTCCTTAGTATTTTTCATAGTGGAGTAACAAATATCCATCTTAATAGCATCTTTATTCTTAAAAATATGATTATTCCTATCCTTGTAAAGGGACTATGTGGCATAAAGAAGTGAGTTCCATGATAACTTTGTAGTGAAAGGGTGAGAGGAGGGGGGATGCCAACTCTGAATAACCACTAGAGATCTTCTTATCAAACCCGCTATCTTCTGAATAAGTCTATAAACCTATATTTTAGACTCCAAGAATATAGATCTAGGAGAAAAGAAGGTGATTAATAGTCTCCTCATGAATTTCACATAAAGGGTAATGACTAACTAGCTGAATCCCTCTCTTCTTAAGATTATCTAGCATACAAATTTTCTTGTGAAAAACTCTGCACTAAAAGAACCTAAATTTGGGTGTCACCTTTAGAGACCATATCTTTGACAAGTCGAAATCCTAGGGCCAATTGGGGGAAAGAAGGACAAAACTAGACTTGACAGATTAAATTCCAAAATAGTTACTATTCCAAATTAATTGATCTAGTTGATTAGTTATGTAGAATCTCTTAGAGCTAATAATATTTAGCAATTCCAGATAAATATCTTGAAGGGGACCTTCAAACCAACCTATTTCAATCTTCAAATTCAGAGGGGAGAGGGAGGGATCCTAATAATCACTTACTTAGGAACCAAGACTTTCCTTTAGCTATATTTTCAAAGAAAGGATAAGGGAAGGGAAAACAAGAGAGGGCATAGAGAGATCCAAGGGTCCTTCAAGAATCTAAAAGTGTCACCATCTCTATTTAGCCAGAAAAAATCTTGATGAAGAGTGGGAATAGTTTTTGCTAGATTATTCCAAATATTAGATCTAGTAGGCAGAGACATAACAAAGAATATATGGATAACACCATTTTTCATGTAAATAGCTTGCATAATCTCAACCCAATCAATAAGGGACTTCATGAGATTTCAACTAACCTTGGTCAACAAGGAAAGATTCATGGTATGGGAATCACTTACATTGAGAAACCCATTATTGTTTGGGGTACACATTTTCCCCATTCGACCAAAGAAAGTACTTTTATCTTCAACACCAGAAAAGAGAAATCTTTTTTTGATTGCATCCAATTTATTGGCCAATGAAATTGGCATATAAAAGAGAAACATAACATATGTAGAGGTAATTTGAATGACGATAGTGAGAATCTATAGCTTACCGACATTACTAAGCAGAGAAACCTTCCATAAAGCAAGTTTATATTAAGCATGTTGAGGAAGACCAACCCAAACAAAATTATCAACTTCATCCACCAAAAAAGGCATCCTAAGATAATTTGAATGTAAAAAATTAATTTTACAGTCAATGATGAATGCAATTCTATTTCATATGTTCCTTGGGGTGTTGAAAAAGTATAAGGCCCTTTTATGAAGATTAATTTTTTGACCAAACACCAAAGCATAATTCTAAAGAAGATTTTGTAAGAACCATGCCTCCATAACAATGGCCTCACCTATAAGAAAAGGATCATCAATAAAATATTGATGAGAAAGTAAAACCAGGGATGACGATAATTTATAACCCACAAGAGGACTGACCTTGATCAACCTAGAAACATTCCCATAGAGAGCATCTACGAGAATTAAAAAAATGTAAGAAGAGAGTGGATCGGCTTGTTTGAGACCTCCAAAAGATGATAAATCCTTTATGAGAACCTTAAATGAACAAAAAATAATTAGGTGAGTAGAAACATGCCTCAATAATAGAAAGAATCTTCACATTGAAATTGACTTTTTTGAGAGTAGGTGAGAGAAAATTCTATGAAAACAAGTCATGGGCTTTAGAAATATCAAGCTTCAAAATCATAACTTCCTTTTTACTTGTCTCCATATAGTGGAGATCGTCATGAATAGTAATTATTCCATTAGTGATCTATCTACCTAGAAAAAATACTTTTTGTTGAAGATGGACCTACTTGTCAAGATTAGGCACGATTCTAATAACTATGAATTTGGATAGAATTTTCTAGGTAGTGTTGCAGCTCCTAATGGGCCTGAATTGGTCAGTTTATTATCTCTTTCCACCTTAGAAATGAGTACATGAAGGTATTATTTAACTCTTTGAGGATAGTACTAGAGGAAAAGAAATCCCTAACAACCCACAAGAGATCAAGCCCAACAATATCCTAGTATTTCTAGAAAAATAGAGGGGGGAAACCATCCATACCTTGAGTCTTGTAAGGACTTAAGGAAAATGTAAAAAATTTCACCTTTTCTAGAGTGATCATAAATTCCATGGCACGAGCATCCTCATGGGATATAATACTAGGAATAGACTCCAATAAGGAGTCACAAGTTCATGAGAAGATTTGGGATCCACAAGGGGATATTGATTATGGAGAGAAGATAAGTATCTAACAACCTCATTTCCTATATATTCATCTAAAGTAAGAGACACCCCCACAAGATTGACTAATTCTCTTATGGAATTCCTCTTCTTATTTTTTTGAGAAGATTAGTGGAAGGATTTGGTATATCTATCCCCTTCAGTTATCCATTGGATTCTAGATATCTGTTTCTAGAAAGATTCCTTCTTGATGAGATTATGCAACTCCATCTGCAAGGATTTTTTGTCTAGCACTCAGTAGGCTTCCCATCCATGTTTCCAAATGTCACTCTAAACTTCTTCTAGCTTGATCTTCATTTGATATTTTTGAGTGAAAATGTTCCCCAAAGAAATTTTATTCTAATTTTTCCTATTATATTTCAAGTATTTTAACTTGTGAGGGAGTTTTCACATATCAATGCCATTAAATCTCACTTGCCCCTAATTAATAAGAAGAGATTTCAATTATTTATTGTATGTCCACATGATCTCAAATTGAAAAGGGAACAAAACCTTAACAATTTTGGGGTCCCATTTCAAAAGAATAGGATGATGGTCAAAACCATATTTGACATGAGAAGATAAATATAAATAATCATAAATATCCCAATCTATGGAAATAAGACAATGATCTATCCAAACTTGAATGATTTGATCTCCAGTTTTCATGTTGGACAAGATAAATTTATTCTCCCATAGATTAAGGTCCAGGAGGGCCCCTCTAGCTAGGAAGTTGTGCATATCTTTCATTGAGTCAGAAAAGTCATAATCTCCCATTATTTATTTGATCAGAAGAGGTGAGAGTTAATATCTCCTATCTCCATGCACTAGTCATTAGAGAAGTTAGAGGGATCTTGTTGAACATCCATCCAAAAGGACCTTTTAAGATTCAAAGAGTTAGGAGCACAAATATTAGTGAACACCCACCTCAAATTGGATTGAGGGTTGAAAAAATAAATATGTTGAGCATTCTTAGACTATGAAAGAAGATAAAAAAAATTTAGAAGTTTAGGTTTCTACCAGATGTAAAGGGTACCTCATGCCCCATTTAAATCCATGGCCTCATCATAGGAAAAAGGCTAGATAAACTTGCTAATATTAAGAAAAGATTCCCTTGACATCTTGGTTTATTGTAAAAAAATGATGCTTGTCCATGTAGATAATTAATTAAACTCTCACCTAGAATATATTTGTGGGGAGTATTTATTCTCTTGATGTTCCAAAATAGATCAATAATTATATTAAAAAAATTTAGCAGGACTGCTCGAGAGTTCTTTGACTCCCATTTGTAATATCTTTGATTGTTGCCACCTAATGAATGTCCCTAGCAGAATGCCTATCATATTTTCTAAGGTTCCCTACATCTTCCAATCTTTTGATATTCGGGAGGGAGGATAAAGGAGGGGAATCTTTGACCCTATATGAGGACTTGGAAGATGAGAGACCCCAAAGGAGGGATAAACAAGGGGAGGGGAGGGGAATGGGGAGCTTCCACCTAAGGCTAAGAAGAACTAAAGAAATGGGTGAAGGAGGAGCGGGGGAATAGGGAGTTTAAAGGAGAAATGAGAAGAGTGGGAGTGAGAGGGAGTAGGGGGTTAACACACAGAACCAACTGAAGATGACTAGGAATAACAACAAGGAGTTCAATGAGAAAGAAGACCTCAGAATAGGGGGAGGGACCTGAGGAACATCAATAAATGGAAAATCTAAAGGAAGATACTTTTAGATCCCCTCTCCCAAAAGAGATACCTTCATAGTAGGAGAAACACCAACAACCTAAGATCCCTTCTTAATATGTCTCTTCAAACCCTTCATGAAATTTGAACACAGGTGGTTGGCAGAGGAATAGTTTTGGCAATAGAGAGTGGAGTTGGCATATTCCAAACATTCATAGAAGGAAACAAGATGTGGCTGTAGTACAATGGAGATAGGAAGCATGGTCCCAGGAGCAAGAGAAACAAAAAACTTGGCAAAAAGGAACTGACTTGTACTTTTCATGATCACATCCACCCCTAAAAATTCACCAGAGGAGTTATCAATCCCTTTAGTCACTTCCTCATCCAAGAATTAAAGAGGAAGAACTGGGAGATAAACCCACATATGAAATACACCACTTAGATGGGTCATTGGATCAACACCAAGCCACCATTTACAGAGTGAAAGAGGATCCTTTTTATAGAACCAAGTACCCAAGGCCAAAACAAGGAGACAATATTTCTTAATAAAGAAGGATAAATAGAAGCAACCTTTAGGCAGGATCAAAATGCGAACTAAAGCTTTTACCTTCTAAGATGACAAAACCCACTTTTTGGCCCGTAAAATGTCTGGTATACGACCTATAAACTTACCCACTAGTGCATTCTACATCTTGGAGAGGGAACAATCCAAGGAAAGGTCTAGGACATAGACATAGGTCTCTTTTGTCATTTTAACATTAGAAACCCTACCTTTTGGGGGCAAGGAATCCTGAAAAAGACTTTTCCCAGACCATTTAGATGCAACTTTATTAGAAGAAGATAGAAGAGAGGACCCACTTCCCTTGACTTTTTCCACCTTCTAGGGGTCTAGCACATAAAATTCAGGAACCATGATCACTGTGAAAAATGGTAGAGATACCCCCCTATAGTCTTCAAGGATGCAATCCTGATGGGTAGAAACATAACTATCATCCTTGAGCTTCTCTTTGTCAAGATACACCTACAAAATCCTTCTACTTGAAAGCTTCATACCTTCCAAGGTTTCCAGCCCACTACTTGCAGAGTCCATATTAAAAAATCTATTCAAATTAATGAGCAAACACTTGATTTGAATTTTCCTCTTTACTATCCCTTATTGTAATGGATTTGAATTCTTGTTTGATGTTCAAGCATTTCTACAAAACCTCACTCCATTTGATATGGTTGTTCATATATCTAATAATATTTGTACCTTTTATGGTTTGTATAACATTTTTACATTGGTGAAACATTGTCTTCCATTATTTCACAAAACCATTCTCTTGGATAAATTGTCATAAGTATGATTGTCAAGATAGTGATACTCATTATTCTTGAAATATTTCATTAATTAATTATTGAGATTGTCGTAATAGTTGGTGTAGAGTTGAGGACAAAGGCTTTTGATTTATAATTTCACTCATGTTTGAGTTATAGGAGTATTAAGCTAATGTAGGTTCTTATAGTTTGAACCATTTTTTGATGTGAAATGTTTTTTGTTGAAAATATATAATATTGATGAGAACCATTAGTTAGGGATGGATCATTCTAGAATAAATTTTATGAGGTGAAATTGTACTAAATCTTTATGTATACATAAATTACTATTAAGGAATTCCTTGGTTTGCATTATTAAATTTCTACATTTTTAAATTAAGAAGCAATAAGAGGGTGCTGGCCCAAGGTACAATAGACATCTAAATAAAGAAGAATTAATAGTGGATTAATTCAACAAAAACAACATTAGAGCACATAAACCATCTACCTCTATCAAAAACCAAAATGAAAAAACTAAACCAACACAACTGCTTGGTTTAAAAAATCCATGAGATAGTATCAAGTTTAACCAGCATAAAAACTAAACTATGCCACATAGGGCTAATAACCATAATTAAAGTTTTAAAATTAAAACTGTAACAAAGAAAATAGTCCAAAATTTTTTCTTGAAGTCAGCAACAACACTATTCAAAGCACCACCCCGGTCTAGCAATAGAGTCATTTGTCATCCCATAAGCACTTGGAAAGTAACAAGTCAACCCTCTCTTCATTCAGGAATTTGAAGAGCTCATGATTTCAATCCATGGACTCCTTCCCATCTAAGGCCTTCTCGTTTAATAGACAAATGGTTTTTGAAGAAGAATGCATAACCTTGAGGGAGAACTTACTAACATCAACTAGTCTCCTATTGGTGTTGTCTAGGTCATGATTAAGTTTGGCCACCATATTCTCCAAGTAGGAAATATGATACTTGATTCTTCCCACGAAGCCACCTCTTGTAATAATTTTGGTACTTTCATTCATGGTGTCTATTCCATTATTGGGTTCCTTTTCCTCCTTACCCTTATCAACCGAGGTAGTTTGATTATCATCTTTACCCTCCTTCTAGTCAGATAAATTCTTAGCCTCTTCCCTGGTAGGAGATCCCACCGATGCATCCTTCATCCGAAAACTCTTTCATGGCTCTTTTTCCTTGTTCTATAGCAAGATGGGAAGAATGACGAGTAGATTTGGGATGAGGGTCGATAGCCATCGGGCATTCCAGGTTAATGAAGATCTTTTTACACTTCTTGGGGGTGGATGAGATGAATTTTCAAGGGTTAGGTCATGCTTGGAGCCAGCCTGCGAGCTAGGAGTAGGGTGGGTCTCTAAGGATTTATGGATGGTAGAAGTGGTGGAGCATGCCATAGACCCCAAGGGAAATGATGTTTCTTGGTAGTTTGGGAGACTTCCATAGTGGGAGGAGGGCAAAGGGAAAGGTGAAAGTTATACAATCTGAGGATTAACCCCTGGTGAAGGTAAATAGATTTTCCCCCCAACGTGATAGCCTCATTTGTATATTAGTAACATTAGACTCTAGAGAGTGTAATAAGTAAAACAAAAAAGAAATCAATAATTTATGCCAAAAATAGTTTAAGAAGGGAAGATGGTAGTTATAGAAAGTACCATAGCGACCCTCCAACATTAAGTACTTGATGATTAATTTGCACATTTTTGGCCATAATTCAGGCATGTCATAAATGTTGTAAGCTCCATTCTTAAACACCAGGATTTCCTCATTTTTTAAAAACTAAAAAAGTATGTTTTGGCCTATTCTTTAGAGGTTTTTTTCCATTTTATTCCCAAAGTGGACATTCCAGTAGCTTTTTTGATGACCTCCTTATTGATCTTGAATGTAATCTCATTGATGGTGACCCTCCTTTCATTTCAGGTCTTCACAAAATGTCTTGAGATCATTTCATTGTGGCCTATATGGTTTTCTATGAAGGGAAGAATCCCTCCCTCTTTGTACAAGTACATGACCATGGGGTCAGAGGAAAACTCAACTTTGATTTTATCTAGTTCAATCTTATGCCAGTCACCACCCATATTCTTAGAGACCAAAAAAATAACCCACACCCAGAATTTAGCCGAGTAGGAGTTGCACGTAGCCCAATAATTGAAGTTACCCACAAAACCACTAAAACCATAACTAGAGTGGTCATCCACAAAACCACTGAAACTAGAACTAGAGAAAAGTCTGAAGGTAAGGCAGTTGTAAAAAATGGTGGAGTGATACTCATAGCTTAGTATTAAGGTCTTGTCATCATGGGTGCCATAATAAGGGTCTATTAATTACCCTTTTCCTAATAAATCACCGCCAGAGATGCCACTCGAGTTGACATGTGGGAATAACGTTATAAAATACAAAAGGCATCATTAAAATCCACTCCAAATCCATTATTTTCCTTTTTAATTCATACTTGCCTTAGAATCCAATCAAAATAATAATGGCCCATAAAAGGTAACATTGTACAGCTAAGCCACGTCAACCCCTTGTTAGGAATGAAGAGCCCTCTAATAAAATCCATGTGGTATTTCAGAGAAAAACTAGCACTAGTGGTAGAATTGTATGAGCACCATGACCCACCCATTGGTACCCAAACCAAGAGCCAATTTTTAAACATAATGGAGTTCAATATCAATGTCTCTCATTTTCTGCCTAAGAAGGTCGTAAGTATCCTTGGGAAGTTCACTAACAGTCCTCCAACATTGTAACCTGTCTAGTTGTAGACCAACAACATCCATTATATCTGCCATATAGTTACCTTCCCTATAAGTGTGCCTAATATTGGCCATATGAAGTCATTCCATTAAACCACATATATCATATATAATGTAGTCAACTTTCCATCCAACCATGGATTTTCCTTTTATAGCCTCAATGATAACTTTGGAGTCCCCTTCAATTTTGATGCTGGTACATTCCAGGGTGATGGTAAAATTCAAACCCCAAAGGAGGGCCATACCCTTGGCCTGGTTAACAATATGGTTCTGAATGGGACCAGAAAAAGAAGCCACCAATCTCCCCCTATGATCATGAATGATACTTCCTCTTTCCTAGAGCCCTCCGTGGACAGAACCATCAAAAATAAGTTTTAGCCATGAGGGTTGTGGTGGGGACCAAATAGTAGCATTTCTAACTGTGAGTTTGGTGTTTTTGTATCTGACGAACCCCTTGTCAATTCCCCAAATCTTAGCAGTTCTATAGTCACAATCGGAGGGGGGAAGACTAGCACTCTTCCAGTGGGTCACTAGAAAATTATTCTATAACATTTTGAGTTCCAGGTTGAAGACCTCGGTTGTGGTGAGCTCACTAAGGTAATTTTGGTGATTCTCTTGGAAATCTAATCTCTCGCTACTTTATTTTATCTTTTAATGCATTAAAATTTTGTGAATTTTTGTACCTTTCTTCATTTTATTTGTATATCTAGATCAACTAAGGCTCCCCCATTTTTAAATATTTCTTTATCTTTTCCTTCTAATTTTTATGAATGTTAGTTTTACTTTCTCAAGTTTATTAGCATTCGGAGATTTCAGGAAACATTTTTTACGGGTTGTGTAGAGGCCTATGAATTTGGATGCTTATTGGTATAAGTAATTTATTTTCTATATGGTCTTTATATATACTGAAGCTATGGTTTTCTCATTACTTTTGATTTCTTCTACTTTTTTTATTTTGTATATCTACTTCAAGTATAATTTTTCCATTTTCTTTTTATACCTAGTTCGAGGAGTGCTTATTTATTTATTTTGATAAGTGTTTATTTTTATGATTTATAATAATTTTCTTCTCAAATTATTATAATTTTTAAATATTACTATTTTTTATTGTCTTTCTATATCTAATTTAGCTATGGTTTCTCCATTTTTAATTCTCTTATACTTTTGTGAAACCCTAGGTGAACTAGATGTATGGAGGAAGATGAATGAAGACAATAATAGGGAAACATCATAAAATGGGTATGAGAAAAAAAGGAAAGATTAAACCCACTAATGTTCAATGGTTTTTGGAGGATTACAAAAAATTAAAAAAAACATGTGAATAGTTAAGAGATGAAATGAAGAACCTATAAATTTGTTTGCATATGTTCTGATCTAATTTTTACTCTTTACATATCTAGTTGAGCTAGTGTTTATACATTTTCTCTATATTTCTAACTATATGACATACATATATTTTTTCAATAGTATATTTTGTGGTCTCTTTTTGTCTCTATATATCTAGTTGAGCCATGGTTTCTCTATTTTCTCTATATATCTTCTTTGGATAGTGTTTATTGATTTCTTTTGATTTGTATTCCTTTTCCTTTTAATATATTTGTAATAAAATAATTTAGTCATTTTATTTTCAAACTATTGGCATGTTTCATAGGCATTAGCACATACATGTATGTTTGAAAAATTATCAAAATTACCATTTGTCAATTTAAATGGACATGGCTAAAAGGAGGAAGCCACTGCTGAGTTCATCAAGGGATGGAAAGGTGATACAGTGACTATGTATGGCATTACTTTTTATTTAACTATTGGCTACATTTTAGAGATCGCTAGCCTTCCCTATGATGGTAAAGAGTTTTATAAGGAAAGAACAATTGTGGACAAGGTTGTTAACAAATTTCCTAAGAATAAGGAGGAGAGGAATGCTCCGATCAAAGTGGGTGACTACTATGTCAGTGAGCAGATCAAACCTATATGGAGGAATATGTTGTCATATATTAGGGTATATTTCACCTTGGATGGTATGCATTTGAGAGTCCATAGCTATAACTTTTCTCTTTTGACCCACTTTCATTATAGAGACCAGGTTTCCTTAGCTTTCTATATATTTAAGTCTATGAATAATAGTGTTATTAAGAATAACAATAAAACCTTCAAGTTTGTTCTTCATGAAGGGATTATCTTTCTATTCGCTAAATACTTCAAATATCGCTCCCTCAAACCTACCATTAAGAATGAGAGAAAAAGGGAAAGTGAAATGTCTAGGTGGGTGAGGCGAAAATCTCCATTGGGGTCTAAAGTAAAAAAAAAAAAAAGGATTACTCTAGATGGCAACAATAATGGTATGGAGATCAGGGATGACTTAGTGAAGAGCTTGGAGGAAATGGACGAGGTCATGGAGAAGGTGAATTTTTGGCAAGATAAAGCCAATGGGATAAAGACTTGATGATTCTAAGGCCAAAGGTGTCTCTGTCTCTTAGAAGAAACATGAAAAAGGTGTCAACAACCTTTCCCCTCTAGTGAATGTGAATGAGAGCATCTCCTTAAAGATGAAGAATTATGGCAAGTGAACTGATGGAAAAAATAAAAATCTCTACTATTTTTGTCAAGGTAAGAATCTAGATATTAATTTGATTGATTATTTATCTACTAATTCTACTAAGAATCATATAAACACTCACAAGACTCGTATAGAAAATATTACGACTAACCCCATGGATATGAGTGAGAAAGGTGACTTGCAACAATCTGTTGCTAGCCCTTCTAATCTAGAGTTCCTTCACAAGGACAAAGCTAAAGTTGATATTTCTCTTCCTCTAGAACAAAGGATTTATAATGAGGTTAGTGGGGTCTAGAGTAATATTTACAGTTGGGAAGTCAAGTTGGATGAGGAAATCAAAGCTAGGGAAATCCTAGAATAAAAATGTAGCAAAATCCTTAAGTACATGAAGCTGTATGAGGATGGGTTGAAGAAAATTATGCATGATAGTGATGGAAAAATCATATCCTCCATTAAGAAGATCAAGGACTTCACTGAGTAGATGGATATAAATGTAATTGTGTTGGATGTCGATTTGGGTAGTCAAAATATTAATGCTATTGAGGTTGCTAAAGATGCTCCTAGGAAAAGAACTAGGGCTAGCATGAACAAGAAAGGGTTTGCCTCTTCTAAATTCATTCAGAATCTTGATAATAGTAAGGAGGAGGTAATCATCACTGGAAACTAGGTTTCTAAATATCTAAAGGATCTTATTTAGTTAGATTTTTTTGTCTGCTACTTGTGGGTATTGTTTTGTGTTTTTTTGTTCTTTATCTTGCTAGTTTTGCCAGGTTGTTGGTTGCTAGTTCATTGGATGGTTTTGTGTTTTTTGGCCAGAAATGACTCTATCTTTGGTTATCTATTGTTAATATTTCTTAACTTGATGTAAGGGGTTTCAAGTACTCGTTAAAATCCATTTTTTAATCAATCCAAAACTTAAATGGAAATTTACATCTAATGGATGCAATAATATGTTTTTCATATGCAGGGCCTAATAAAATGGAGGCAAGAAGTGATACTCATGAAATGTAGTTTTTCATCTAATTTTTCTTAATGATATTTGAGAATTATTCCAAGCCATATTTATGTATGCCAAGACTTTTTGGTTGAGATCAATATTATTTCCTACTTTTAGCCACTTCTAGTACATGATATTTTTTTTCATACTACTATCATGCTTTCTAACTGTGGGACATTCATATATGTTTTCAATATCATGCTTTCTATTTGTGATAACTAATAAATTGAGGTAAAAATTACTACTCATGCAATGCAATTTGTTTTTTGATTTGTATAATGCCCCCAAAATTTCTTTAGATCTATTGAGGTCTTTTTTTGTCCTATATATGTTGTTAAACTAGAATTTCTCTATTTTATTATATATCTGGTTTGGATATGATTTATTTAATTCTTTTTCTCTATATTCATTTCTCTTTAATTTTCCCATCTAATCTGATATATAGTAATTTTGTTTTGAAAATTTTGTGATGCTTCCTAACTATGAAACATACATATATGTTTGAATAGTTTTCAATTAATCTTTGTCAAATTAAATGGGAATTTTCATATAATGAATGCAATAGTATATTTTCCATATGCAGGAACTAATAATATAGAGCCAAAATGTAATACTCATAAAATGTAACTTGTCATCTAAATTTCTTGATGCTATTTCAAAATTATGAAAATCCATATGTATGTAACTAAAGGCTTATTGATTCTATCAAAATCTTCTTTGAAGAGATTGACTTGCCAAAAAATTATCAAATAACTAAGGATTTGGTCATGTCCAAGGCAAAATGGAAGATAGGGGATGGCCAATGCATTAACTTCTAGAATGATAACAAAGCTTCAATTGGGCTGATTGAGAGATTGTGCATGACTCAATATCTAGAGGGAAGAATGCACCCACATCTATGGATCCCAAGTCAACAACTACAGAATGGACAATAATTGGGATGATCTCTACCAAGTGTCTCAGGACCTAATTCCTCATTTGATTTCCCTCAATGCAGTCTCCATGTCCTCTACCGAGGATGAGCTTATTTGGGAAGGCTCTTCAGATGGGACCTTCACTCTAGCATCTACCTACTCCTCTCAGATGTCTCAGATTCAGGAAGCTAATCTTCTTTGGGCTAAATCCTGGATCCCTAGCCTTACAACAAAAATTATTGTCTTCTTGTGGCTTTTTCTTCAGAATCACATTCTTACAGTTGATAATCTTATCAAGAGAGGTTTTGAGATCTTGAATAGGTGTGTGCGTTGTAGATGCCAAGAAAAATCAGTAGATTAATTTTTTATTCACTTCTCTTTTGTAAGTAAAATATGGAATCTCCTCCTTTCTGTTCTGGAATTATCCTAGTGCTTTCCCCTATCTTTTAAAGAAATTTTTTCTCAATGGGATTTCTCCTCGTATAATTCTGAATTCCAATTATTTAGCTCCTGGATTCTTCCACACATTTACTAGAGAGTTTGGAAAGACTGCAATAATCACATCTTCCATGATAGCTCAAATCCTCCCAAAGTTATCTTTGATAAGATCCACTTTGGTGTAAAAGAAATTTTTTATTTCTGTGGTGGCTCTAACCATTTTGGAGGAATGGTCCAGGATGCTTCCCTTAAGAGGAGTAAGGAGAAAAGATAGAATTGCACCTAGAGTTGTCCCTTGGAAGGGTGGTTCAAAGAAAACTTCAATAGTGCCGCCAAAGGGAATCTTGGCATGGTTGGCAATGGAGGAGTTATCAAGAACTATTATGGTTTTGGGTTCGTAGTTGTCATCTTTCCTCCCAGCTCTGAAACTAACCACTTTGCTAAAGAGAGTGCAGCCCTCCAAGTCACCAAACTTACCAATGACATAGGGATAAAAAATCTTTGGCTCGAAGGATACTCCAAGAACATCATTAACAGCTTAAAATTCAATCATTCTACTTCATGGACTATATCCAACATGATAGAAGAAATGCATGCCCTTTTAAATTCTTTTGAAGTAGTTCACATATTCCACATGTATAGGGAAGCCAACCATGTCACTAACTGGTTTGACAACTTAGTAGTTAAAAAGGAAGCAATGATGAGGTGGCATCATGGCAGAGATTTCCCTCATGGGGTGAAGGATTTAGTCGATAGGGATAGAATCCAAGGAAAGGAGGGAATCATAAATGATAATAATGAAAATTAATGCAAAATTTTGGATGTGCCATTCCATAAATGGAAAGAACAAGAGGGATAGAAAGGCTAATTACTACACGTCCCTTTTGCATGATTTTTGGGTATTCATTCCCAAGAACTGCATCCATTCCCAATGGAAAAAAAGAAGAAAGCTAAGGATGACTGTTGCTAGAACTAATTTGAACAATAGCCTTTAGTCTCACCAAAGAATCAGCCAAATCCATCTTGGTGCAATGGTAGGGGAAATATACAAAAGGGAGCCCACAAATGACAGTACAAAATGGAAGAGGTGCACTAAGGTTTGGAATGCTCTGCAAAAAGGGGAAATGACTACCTTCATCAAAAGGTTACATGGTAGCAAGCAGGTAGTCAAAAACATCTTCGTGAAAAGCTAGAATGAAGGAAGCATGGAGATTGAGGGAAAGACTTTCACTATCACTAAGGAGGTCATCTTGAAAGTCACCAGGATCCCCATTATTGGAAAAAAATTCTACATAGACTGCAACATCTCTGACAATGCTGTCAATGACTTCGTCAGAGATGAGGAAGAGAAGAAAGGTATAGTTAAAATGGGAACTTACTACCAGCCCAAAGGTATCAAAGTGTTGTGGAACTTTGTTCTAAATGCCCTAATATTGTATGTCACACTGGACACTAGGTTCGACAGAATCTGGACCTACCACTTTATGTTTTTGAATCATCTCAGGAATGGTATTAAGGTTTCCATTTTTTTCTACCTTTATTATTCAATTAATGATAATATTAAAATGGGTTTAGGGAGAAGAATATAGCTAGCCCAGCTCTACATGATGGTATGTTACTGTTAATATATGAATTCTTCAAAGCCCAAACACTGGGGAAGGATATAGTGGATAATAAATAAATAGCTAATGTTTCTGGGTCAGATTATGTCCCCTCAAACCCAGATGAAAATGTGGGAACACACTCTAAGGATTATAAGGAAGAAGAGGTCAAAAATATGAAGCAGGGCTCCTCCTCAAAGAAGAGATTAGCGCGCTCGCTCAAAAAAGAAAAAATCCTCTAAAAAGAAGGCTAGAAATGAGATTTCCTCTAAAAAGGAGTAAAATGAAAATATGGAAGAAATGAACAATGATGATGAGGAGTGTAATTATAGAGGTAAGGTTAGTAAGAAAAGAGAACATACCACAGGAGATAAACACAAAACAAAGGGGAATGTTCAAGCCATCTTTCTGTTGATCTGGCCATTAGCAAAGAGCCTAACACTGAAGAACCTAATGATGACTAGAGAGATCCCTCTACTGAGTCCCCCAAAACTCAAGACCTTTTAGATGAAAAGAACCAGTCAAGAGGGGAGTATCATAGTAAAGACTCCGGTAAGGGAGAAAAAGTGTGGTGGAGTTTCAACATGAACATAGTGCAGATGGGGATAATCAAGGAAGCTGTGAATCCCAAAATCCTCAAGGATGTTGATGGTAGAATGTAGAAGGAGGACCTGATTGACCCTTCCCTAGCCATCCTCTGTGAAAAGGCCAAGGAAATGGAGCTGAATCTTCTTAACAATGCAAAGAATAGTATGCTTGAGCATTTTAGGTCTTTCAAATGGCTCTTCCATGAACTTGAAGAACTCAAGGAAGAAACCTAGGGTATTGCAAACAACAAAGAATAGAAAGCCATAGAGGATATTCATCGCCTAAATTCAAGGATCAATCAACTAGAAGATAAAATGAAAAGCCTTGAGGAAACCCTCAAAGGCATAGTAGAGAAAAACTTCAATATCCTTAAACCCTCCAATGAGCACATCAAATTGCTCATAGACAAAATGGAAGAGAAGATGGATGGAAAGGATGAGTAGATAACCAAAGAGGAAAAAAAGGAGAAGCCCAATGAAGGTCTAGGTAAGAGAACAAGAGTGAGGTCAAAGAGAAACATGGACGAAGAAGACTCTAATGACATTCAGAAGATTAAAGAGGTGGCTGATAAGATGGAGCTTCTCAAAACCAACACTGTCATGATGCTCAGGAACCTCTGCTGATATTTCCCCCTAGTGCCTTTTCTCATATCCCTTTTTTTCTCTATTTTGACTATTTCGACTCTATGGTAGTTGGTCTCTCAGCCTGCCAGTGGCATGTTTCTTCATTTTCTTTTTCTTAGTTTAGTCTTGAACTCTTTAATGCTACATTTTAAGATGTTGTGGGTTTCAGGAACCCTGTAAAACCTATTTTACGTAATAAAAAACTAAAGGCTTATTGATTGAAATTAATTATTTTCTAAGATTTGTGTTTGTGAAGGTCTTGTTAAAAATTTCTATAATGTGCTATTTGCATGTTTCTACTTTATGCTTTCTTCAAGGAGAAGAAACTATAATGATTCTAGATAGTATAGATATTTGTTGGTTTATGATAATTGAAGGTTACATGATGAAAAGTTTATAGAGACAATAGACTTGGTTTCTTGTAGCAGATTGGACCCCTTGCAATATGACTTATTTTTTTATAGAAGTAGTCTTATATTAGTAAATTAGATGTGTGGTTCTTATAATTTATATTTTCTCTATCTACTACAATTAAGCAGTGTACATAAATATTTGTAGAAATTCTAAAGGTCATTTTTTCTTGTATAGAGCAGATGTTTGTGGAATGAGTTTATGCTATCAAGAATTTTATATTAAAATTTCTTCTTTTCATGGAAGCTAAAGTTAGGTTCTTTGACATGGTGATATTTATTCTACAAATGTATTTAGTGTTCAATCATGTTATACTACATGGAAATTAAAAGGAAACTATAACTATGCAACATAATTGAACACTAAAAATTTCTTTATAGTTGTGTGTTATAGTTCAGATAATTTTGCATATTTTAAAATTATTGAAAAAATTTAGTTATCTATTTTTCTATTCATTTTTAGGGGAAAGAGAAAGGAGAAAATTTAAATTTGTATACTTTAAGTAGAGGTTTTTAATTTCTAGAATCACATTGGTGATTGGGATGCGGGACTATTTAGGTCTAAATAATGAAATAGGAGAATAAGTATCACTTTTTTCACTTGATTCTTGGAAAAAGATTTAGATGTTATTGGTTTTTGTATGTATTTATTGTGTTTCTTTGAAAGCTTAAATATTTCTTTTTTAAATTAAACTTCCCTATCTTATGAGGTTAGAAGGAATGAATGCAAAACTTAATGCTTATTAAAGTTTGTTTACTACATTTATTTATATAAAACAACTAATACTTACACTTCTACATTGGTATACACATTGTGTCAATATATTTAGTGTTGAATTATTTTGTGCCTTGGAAATCCAAAGTGAGTAATTTGGTCTAACATATATTAACACTGTAAATATATCTATATTCATATTTCCTCAATGGTCTTGTATTATTGTTAAAAATTTAAATGAATCTTGAAGCAAGTTTCTGTTATTTTCATAACTTATTTCATTGTTTCATAGTCATATTTCTACAAGCCATTGTCTACATTCATTTTTTTATATTCATATTTATACTCCTATCATGTTAAACCTTTAATGAAGGGTTCAAGACCAAGATAATTCATTAAAAAATGTATATATATAATTATATGATTAAGTATTCTTTAATTTAATTTAAATATTTAATTAAGACTAAATTATTATCGGGAAGGTTGAAACCTCATAAGACTTAATTATTTACAGTGATACAATGAAGGGATTTTAGAGAGAAATTATAGGAGGAAGTAAGAAGATATTTGGACCAGTTAACTGTGACGAATGGAAATGGAATAAGGAGTGGGATAATTTGAAGAAAGGAAGAATGGAGACCTTGATGGAGTAGTTACATGGGATAAAGCCTACTGTGTTGAAGTAGTTCTGCAAAACCTGGGAGAATGGTATGGTTATTGTGGGAAATCAGTTAATGGAGGTCATAGAGGAAGTCATAGCAGAATCTATTAGCATAAGCATGGAGGGTTTCAAGTTTTATAGAGATAGAAGAATTTTTGACAAAGTTCCTGAGAAGTTCCCCATTACTAAGATGGAGAAGTTGAGACTAGTAAAGGAGGATGCCTCCTACTATATCCCTAAACATATTTCTCATCCATGAAGGTATGTGTTATTTTACATTATCAACTATGTAATGCTTGATGGTATATTACCAGAGTTTATGGACATCACTTTATGTTGTTAGACCACTTTAGACATAATGTGAAGATTAGTCTTCCTTTTTATTTGTTGAGTTCTTTCTAGTCCACCATTACTAGTTTTCAGAGGGATCTGAAAGAATACCATGCCTCTCACAAGGGCCTCATGGTTCTAGTGTATGATCTCCTAAAAAAAAAAAAGTGGAGAAATTTTTTTTGAAGAGTCACACTAGGGATGTTGAAGAAGCAAAGGGCAATGAGGAGGATATGTATGGAGAGGAAATAGAGGATGATGAGGAAGATCCCTCTGAGGCTTTTTCTCTAAAAAAGGCTAAGTTCAAAGGCTTGTCTTCTAAGAGTAATGCTATAAGGGCTTCAGTCGATGAATTTGAAACTAAGAAATGTACTGAAGATGAGGGTTTTGAAGAGGAAAATGGGAAACAAAGAAAAAGAGGAAAAAAATTATAAGAATAGGTACTAGGAATAAGAAAAAAAGGGTGTTAAAGAGGAGAATTATTCTTTCCTCAAAAGAATGAAGATAATCTGGAATAGGAGAAGAGTGTTACGATTAATATTGTAGAGGAGATAGTTGAAGAGGGCAGGTTGGAAGATGACATTTTCAATCAGGGTGATGGCCATATTTATAAAGATAAGGAGAAGGATAATTTACATTATGCTTACTAGGTAATGGATGAGATTGTGGGCAATATTGACAAAGATCCTCTTGGTATGAAGATGACTGAGAACATTGATGACAAGAGCTTCTTGGTGGATTTTACCTACACTCTTAGTAAAATGATGGATGATGTGAAAAATATCAAAAAGGACCAATGGGTGATGGGTAGTGAGGCTAACATCATTAAGAAGACTAGTTTCAACAAAAAACCTATTTTTGTTTTCCTGGATGAAATAATAGAGGTAGTTGGAGGTTGAACCCACAATAGTGGGTTACACTTTTTTTCCTGAATGGACACTGAACTCTACATTTAAAAAAAAAAAACATATTTGGATGCATATTGTTGTTAAACCGTTTGAAATCAAAAAATTAAGTAAACTAGAGTCTTTTATCATTTTCTATCTAAATTCTAAATATATCTTTTATATTTATTTTTGAATTCATTTGAATGGTTTTTTCTTTCTCCCACAAAAACTGGTATGTTGCTCAAAAACACCATTTTTAAAGAGTTGCATTATTTTCATAGAGCATAAATTTTTTTCTAAAATAGATATCAATGTGATTATTTCAAATTTAGTTTTGTAAAATCCGTACAGAGGGCATGTGATTGATTTAAAAACATTATCATGATTATTTCATATTTTATTAACGTTTGAAGTTGACTAAAGCATGATTTTGGCATACCTTGACTACATTGCTAATAACTTGTCATGTATTTGTCCAATTTGATTTTTTATTTTTTTGGATAGAAAGAGAACTTCATTACCTAGGCCAAAGATTTTTAGAATTCTTTTTCTCTCATTTACTATTTTTCCATAAGCATCAAACATAGAGGTAGACAAACAGTGATATATCTATGTTTATTAAAACTAAAAGTACAAAGTCATAAAAAAACTCAATAAATATTAACATTATAATTGTTACCCAAATTTTCCTGTGCATACAAATTTGGCCAAAATCCATTCAGGAGACCCTGTTTTAACCCTGCCAAGCATCCATGAAAATTTCATGGTTTTATGTTTGGTTTCTTGGCCTCTGCAATTTGTTTTATCCCCTAGTCTGTAGTTAAAAAATTCAAAAAAAGTAGCCATTGTGCTCATAAAACCTTGCAAACCCTAGTTTTCATTCTATTTTTGTGTTACCTTTTTAGGCCACTTAAATCCCTCTAAACACACGTGCCCTTTAAAAGTGACCACCTTCATGTGTTAAGTCTCTAGGTTGTCGGGCGGGGTCCCTTTTAATATTTCCTACAAATGCCTAAGTCTCCAGACAATACTTTCCAAGATGGCTCCCCTTTTAACTTGTGATTATCGCATGTTCGCATGGAATCTTTTGAGCCTATGCGATCATGCGACAGAGTGACACCTATCTTGGCGGGCCCAGTTCTTAGTTGATATAAGATCCAATGGTTATCGCATGATCTCATGGAATCTTCTAGTCCCATGTAATCATGTGACAACCATTGATATGGTATTAGTATTGCAGTGCTTCAAATTTGTGTGGGTCCATTGCCATGTAGTTCAAGGTGTCCACTTCTAGTTGGCCGTGAGTTTGGTGACATGGAGAGGTGTTAGTGGAGCCCAGTGGCTATCTTTCCTCAAGGATCTGATAGTTTTTCCTTGTTCACAAGGAATATTCCTTGCCCTTACAATCATGCGATAGCCATTGATGCTACTTTATTGCCATGGCTCTGACAGTGGGTCCTCTTTTCTAATGTGCTCGCCCCTCATTGGCTAGGGTTTTGAATAGGTGGAAGTTTGTCAGTGGGGTCAGCTTCCTCAAAGGATTAAGTTCTGAGTAGGATCGATGATCGTTATTATACTACCAAGGTAAGATGCACACTATCTAACCTAGCGGTATAAAGAAAACCATACGATGAAGATAAAGAAGGCTGTGGGTCCATGTTGTCAGATGGGCTGATGTGTAAAGCTTTTGATAGGTTGTGAGTTGGTGATGTGGAAATCTTTCAGTGGGGCTGAGTATCTTAGTGAGATGGCAGGGAAGAAAGATATATGGTGGTCGCTTGATCACATGGAATCTTTTGAGCCCATGTGATCATGGGACTGTCATCCGATGCAGGGTCCAGGTTCCTTTGACTTCTGAAGTGTCAGTCTTCTCCGACGTGCTTATTTTCTATTGGGCACTGTTGATGACATGGTCTATTGACTTTTCAAGGAGGTTTTCAACTAGTTTGTAAGATAATCTAAGCCGTTCGACTGTCAAGAAATAAAGAACATTGACGGTCATGTTTTAAAATGATCAGCTAGCCATTAAATATTCAAATTCAAATATCTCTGTAGAGGGTTTTCTACCAGCGATTGATACAAACAAGTTGTGGCTACAGAGGTAGCTAAGGAATTCATGTCTTTAGGATGTTTTTAGTTGGAAAGGATGATGAGGAAGTCTGGGTGAACGTCATGTGTCAATTCTTGTCCCTGTGAGGTACCATTTTAGCATTCATGGCAGGCCTATTGCAGAAAATTTGATGGATCCTAGTTGCTTGTCCACGGATTGATGCAGTACAAAGATGGGCATGCAAACAAAATATCTGATCAGTTGAGATATTTGTAGAATTAACATTTATGATCAGACTTGATTGATTTAGGGTTTGTTATTCTATTGTAAATTTGTAACCCTAGTTAGGTTTTTGACTCCTACCTACGTGCAGTGGAGATCTATATAGTTAATTTTGGAGCCTTAGTGCTTAGAGAGTTCACATATTGTAAAAGAGAGAGTCCACCTTTGAAAGAAATTCATCCTTTCTCAGAAGGCTATTTGTCGTATCTTCTCTACCCTCTGGTCTTCTACTCTTTGTAATCTCCCATTGATAATCCAAATATTGTAGAGGTATTTTGTGACATCTTCTTTGTCCCTACGCTTCTATCTTTGAATTATCTCTTAATGAATTGAAGTCTATGCATGTTTTCAATGAAAACTTAGGGTTCCTGATCCCTCTTACTTTCTGTAATTATGTGTGTTATTGTGTTTGATCTGATTTAGATATTTTTGTTGGTATACTTCAGCCCCCTAATAGTCTTGTCTCAATCCTACA
The DNA here is from genome assembly GCA_027943335.1 of Chamaecyparis obtusa. Lineage (NCBI taxonomy): Eukaryota > Viridiplantae > Streptophyta > Pinopsida > Cupressales > Cupressaceae > Chamaecyparis > Chamaecyparis obtusa. The sequence goes on from BSBK01002637.1 coordinate 52,551, forward strand.
CCGAGTTGCAGAAGTGAATGTCTGCTTGTAGGTCATAGGTTGTGTCTTATGTTCAGGCCCTCCTGTGAAACAATTATGCAAGCCTATTGAGTAAGTTGTGACCTGCTAGACGTAAGCCTTTCATTGATTCTATCCCTCTATGCTGCAATTCATACCCCTAATTTCAGTGTATCACCTAGTAGGTAGTTTGCTTTCAGTTATTTCCCTTTCCAAGCATTCCCTCTATCCCTTTCCCTCAAAAGTTTTACTTTCATGTCTAGAAGAAAATTAAGGTGATTATCCAAGAGGAACTAGCCTAGAACCTAGAGGTCTCATCTCAGTTAGCATAGGTCCCACAACCTAGAGATGGTTCCCATGTTATACTAGGTTATCAAGACTATGAGAGCTTGAAACAAGGGTGCAAACTTAGTGTATAACAATTTTGACATGCCCCGTGGGACCAACAAAAGAAGTCAATTTCAATGATTATGCTATCTCTGATATACTGATTGCATAAGTACAAACCTTAGAGAGGTTAGTGTTCAAGTATATTTGGTGACTTCATTAGTGTTAAGAACAAGCAGACCCAATTGTTTATAGAGCTTATGAGGAAAATAGACCCTTCTTATGGCGAGATTATTTGCATTTGCACCCTTTAATCATGGAAGTCCATTAGTCTTTGCTCAACATCATGATGTGCCCTTCGTAGCACTAAAAAGTATACCTAATTTCACAGGTGAAGGACAAACAATAGCTTTGGAACACATAAGAGATGTGACCACTATTTGCAACATACACAATATAACTCAAGAAGATGTGGCCACCAAGCTATTAGTAGCCTCTCTCAAAGGTAAGGCTCTTGAATGGTTTAGAACTTTAACAGTTGGCTCCATTACTTCTTGGGATAGACTTGGAGACCTCCTTAGCAAACACTTTGAAGATGATTCAAATTCTTTGTCTCTAGCAGAGAAACTCCAAATTATAAAGAGAGATCCTCGAGACCAGATGACTGATTTTAATGGCAAGTTTCTCAAGACATGGAATAGGATTCCAATGAATATAAGACATTTGATAGATTGTGCTTTCCTTTATTTTTTGAGAGGCCTGACTAGTGATATATATGTCATGATTCAATCTTTAGGAGGTACTTCATTACCTCAAGCATTTGATTTAGCTGTGAAGGCAAAAAATTATCTAATCCAGGCTGGTATGATAACCCCAAGGCCACCCATGCCTATCTCTCTTAATCTTCAGCACATTATACCTCTGTAGATGTCTTTATTGACTCCCATACCTGCATTAATAGAACCTCATGCTAGCACTAGCTATGGGAAGTCCATAGATGACCTTCCTCAAAAGCTACTCAAGGTGAAAAGTGATCAACAAGAAACAAACAAGGAGATGATGAGTCTATTGTAGGCTCTAAATAAATAGTTGATCACTATAAAAGGGTAGAATCAGGAGGTTAGGTCACCCTATCAACAAGAGGATCAAAAAACCAACCAGTAGTGGCAAGTTCAAGAGAAACCATGTCAGGAGCATAGGCCACAATATCAAGAAGAGCATCAAAGAAAAAGGAAAAATTTAGTAAAGAGACCTTTCCATCCATATAATCCAGTCAGGAGAGCATTCCCAACACAAAGCATCAAAGCAGCTGGCAGTCACTTGAACCCATTTTTTGGGAAGGAGGCTATAGATTTTCTGCTTGTTCTCTTAAACTATGAGCTTCCTGATGGAAAAAGGTCTGAAGTGTTACAACAAGGGACAGTGGCTTCTCAAGAACGTCCCCTTAAGGATGGAATGCAACAAGTGACCAGACAAGAGACTCACAAGATTCAAATCTCAAGCTTCCTTCCTGGTAAGTCCACTGACACTTCTGCTGAATTTCCAAGCTTAAGAATTTCTCCTCTAGTTCAAAATCTTAGTCAGTAGGAGCCTAATCTCAATGCATTTTTAGAGCCTATTCATGACCCTATCTTAGATTTTGATCCACTTCATCTTGTTCCTATAGATGAGATACCTAAAAGGTTTGATTTCCTAAATGATAATGAGCCTGTCCTGCAGCAGATAAAGCCCTATAAGCCAATTCTTAAAGAGTCCACTACACCTCAAGCACTTTTAGGCCACCAGGAGGAAGGTGATTTTTGTCTTTTAGGTATACCTTTTCATGATAATCATGAGGAACAAGTAGGGTTATTACATCAAGATGGATTAGAGAAACATATAAGAATAAGAGAGAAAGTGAAGAAGTTGAGAGCCCAGCTAATCTTTTTGAGGAGATGCCTTTTTATATTGAGCAAGATAAGGTAGTGCAAAATTTATTAATTGAGCTCATTGATTATGATAAGAAAGATCATATAAGTGCTGCTAACTTAGAGAAACAAAATGATTTTAATCTGATAATTGATGCTTTATTCTCAACTCTTGTTGATGATCCTCATCTTCCTAAAAAGGATAATGGCTTGCGTGTGCTTGAGGAAGGGTTTGTGTTCCAGGAGGTTAATTGTGTCCCAGCTATAGAAGAGGAGAATATATATTAGATTATCATGGAGGGGAAAATTCTTGATCTTCATGATGAAGACATTCATAAGATGCATACTGAGCAGCAAGAGAGGCCTAGTTTTATGCTCTCAAAAGGGTGTCCTATCAGATATCTAGCCCAGGTAGGGTCAAGCAAGACATGCATACTCAAGGAATCAATGGAGGGTGATGTCAAGAGTCCACTCCTTGGTGACTAGGGGCTTATTTAGCTGTATCAAACTCTCAAGGAGGACAACATCTGTGATCTAATTGAGGTTAGTAATCTGGTATACCAAATTCAGGGATTGATTTGCCAGATAGTTCAGTGCATTTTTTTGTTCCATGTTCTCTTTGGTGGCATCAAATGTGAAAAGTATAAGATTCTAAGGAGGATGGGGAATTATTTCAACATACTAGTGAATGATTTTGTTTGACCAGGATTCTGTAACTAGTTAGTTTAGGATAGGTTAGTTTTCTTGGTTTCTTCCAATTTTCTAGCCTAGTTTTTATTGCTTTCCAAGAAGTGCTTTTGCACAAGTTTATCTTTCTGGTTTTAGTTTTGTCTCCCTATCAAATTTTTGTGCTCAATATGAACCCATGCCTAATGGATTGTTTATAGGCCACTGGTTTTCCATGTCTAGCAGGCTTACATCTAGCAGAAATCACCAAAATGTTACCCAAATTTTCCTGTGCATAAAAATTTGGCCAAAATGCATTTAGGAGACCCTGTTTTAACCCTACCAAGCATCCCTAAAAATTTCATGGTTTCATGTCTGGTTTCTTGGCCTCTACAATTTGTTTTATCCCCTGGTTTGCAGTTAAAAAATTAAAAAAAAGTAGCCGTTGTGCTCATAAAACCCTGCAAACCCTAGTTTTCATTCTATTTTTGTGTTACCTTTATGGGCCACTTAAATCCCTCTAAACACATGCACCCTTTAAAAGTGACCACCTTCATGTGTTAAGTCTCTAGGTTGTTGGGGTGGGTCCCTTTTAATATTTCCTATAAATGGCTAAGTCTCCCGACAATACTTTCCAAGGTGACTCCCCTTTTAACTTGCGACTGTCACATGTTCACATTGAATCTTCTAAGCCCATGCGATCATGCAATAGGGTGACACCTATCTCGGTAGGCCTAGTTCTTCACTGATATAAGATCCAATGGTTATCACATGATCTCATGGAATCTTCTGGTCCCATGCGATCATGCGACAACCGTTGATATGATATCGGCATCACAATGCTTCAACTTTGTGTGGGTCCATTGCTACATAGTCTGAGGTGTCCACTTATGGTTGACCATGAGTTTGGTGACATGGAGAGGTGTCAATGGCTCCTGATGGCTATCTTTCCTCAAGGATCTAATGGTTGTCACATGTTCACAAGGAATATTCCTTTCCCTTGAGATCATGCGACAACCATTGATGCTACTTTATTGCCATGACTCTGACGGTGGGTCCTCTTTTCTTATGTGTTCGTTCCTAATTGGCTGGGGTTTTGAATATGTGGAGGTTTTTCAACGGGGTTAGCTTCCTTAAAGGATTAAGTTTCAAGCAGGATTGACAATCGTCGTTATACCGCCAAGGTAAGATGCACACTATTTAAGCTAGTGTTATAATGACAATCATCCGATGAAGATAAAGAAGGCCATGGGTCCGCATTGTTAGATGGGCTAATGTGTAAAGCTTTTGATTTGTTGCGAGCTGGTGATGTGGAAATCTATCAGTGGGGCTGAGTATCTTAGCAAGATGGAAGGGAAGAAAGATCTACGGTGGTCACGTGATCGCATGGAATCTTTTGAGCCCATGCGATCATGTGACCGCCATCCAATGTAGGGTCCAGGTTCCTTTAACTTTTGAGGTTTGGTCTTCTCTGACATGCTCATTTTCTATTGGGTGCTACTAACAACATGGTCTATTGACTTTTGAATGAGGTTTTCAACTAGTTTGCAAGATAAATTGAGCCGTTTGACTACCGAGAAATAAAGAACATCAACGGTCACATTTTAAAATGACCGGCTAGTCATTAAATATACAAATTCAAATATCTATGTAGAGGGTTTTTTGCTAGTGATTGATTCAAACAATCTGTGGCTACAAAGGTAGCTAAGGAATTGATGTCTTCAGGATGTTTGTAGTTGAAAAGGGTGCTGAGGAAGTCTGGGTGGCCATCATGGGTTGATTCTTATCCCTATGAGGTACCATTTTAGCATTCATGGGGGGCCTATTGCAGAAAATTTAATGGATCCAGGTTTCTTGTCTGCAGATTGATGCAGTACAGAGATGGGCATGCAAACAAAATATCTGATCAGTTGAGATATTTGTAGAAATAGCATTTATGATCAGACTTGATTGATTTTGGGTTTGTTATTATGTTGTAAATCTATAACCCTAGTTAGGTTTTTGACTCCTACCTACGTCCAGTGGAGATGTATATAGTTAATTTTTGGAGCCTTAGTGCTCAGAGAGTTCACATTTTGTAAAAGAGAGAGTCCACCTTTGAAAGAAAGTCATCCTTTCTCAAAAGGCTATCTATGGTATCTTCTCTACCCTCTAGTCTTCTACTCTTTGTAATCTCCCATTGATAATCCAAATATTGCAGAGGTATCTTCTGACATCTTCTCTATCCCTATGCTTCCTTGTTTGAATTATCTCTTAATGAATTGAAGTCTATGGATGTTTTCAATCACAACTTAGGGTTCCTGATCCCTCTTAATTTTTGTAGTTGTGTGTGTTATTGTGTTTGATCTGATTTAGATGTTTTTGTGGGTATACTTCAGCCCCCTAACAGTCTTGTCTCAATCCTACACTGAGTTGCAGAATTGAATGTCTGCTTGCAGGTCATAGTTTGTGTCTTATGTTCAAGCCCTCCTATGAAACACTTATGCAAGCCTATTCAGTAACTTGTGACCTACTAGACCTAAGCCTTTCATTGATTCTATCCCTCTATGCTGCAATTCATACCCCTAATTTTAGTGTATCACCTAGTAGGTAGTTTCTTTCATTCATTTCCCTTTCCAAGCATTCCTTGTATCCCTTTCCCTCAAAAGTTTAACTTTCATGTCTAGAAGAAAATTAAGGTTATTATCCAAGAGGAGCCAGCCTAGAACCTAGAGGTCTCATCTCAGTTAGCATAGGTCCCACAACCTGGAGATGATTCCCATGTTATACTAGGTTATCAAGACTATGAGAGCTTGAAACAAGGGTGCAAACTTAGTGTATAAAAATAATCATTGGAAATATTTTTCTCTATAGTACCTTACTACATAGATAGGTTTGTCAAATGGATTCATTTGATCTACCAAATGATAAAGTCAAAGTGATTTTTTGTCATCATTTTAATAGGTGCAAAGGAGACTCCATTGTAGTTATGAATGAGGAGTATATATGTTATATGAATATATATTTTTATCTAAGAGGCTTTGATCTAACCATTTGTAATGAATTCATTCAAATGGAACCTCTCAAGGTTAAATCATCATATATTATTAAAAAAATGTGTTATTTTTGCAAAAATCAGCATGTCTAAAAATGTGTAACCCACTATTTTGGGGTCACCTTGGAAGAGATGAGGCTTTCACTGCTATGGCGGAATAGCTTTTTGATATGGGGAAAAGACTTAAAGAGAAGAGGATATAGAGGCATAGTTGGGAATCTTGAGGACGGGCTTGGCACTCTAAATAATAGAGTAGATAATATCGAGCACTTAGTAAGGAAAATTGGTGAGCAATGCCTTGTTAGTCTTAGGGATTATACTAAACATGCAGAGATTTTAATTGATGAGATGGTGTAGGAGAAAGGTGCTAAAGAGGCTACGGAGATGAAATAAACTACAGGGACAGGGAAATGTACACAAGCTAACACCAGAAAAGCTATCACTAAAGATGATGAGGGTAAAGACCTGGAGGACCTCAATAACTCTTTTGGGTGGATGCAACTCATGATGATTCAGGCTGAAGACCTTATGAAGTGCATGTAGCTACCACTTTCATGGTTGTCTTGTCTTCTTGCTATCCCTTTTGTGTCTTTTTGTGTTTTTTTGGATATGTCTATTCCTTAATTTGTTCTTCAATATTCTATTCTTTGGTGTTGCGGCACATGTTCTGTAAACTTTATGGTTATTCTTTTATACTCTTTTCAGGTTTCAGGTCCTTGTAAAACCTATTTTTACTTAATCAAAACTAAGGTAAGCCCCTACAAAACACAAACTCAGTATTTATACATAGTTTTTGTTTATTTTCTAAAATAGGAGAAAAGAGTTTCATATCTAGTAATTTTTGACAATGAAAATAAGAATCAAATCTTAAAAAGTAGCCTAGATATCAATTGTTGACATAGTCTGAGTTACTAAAATGGTCAACAACACTTTCTGCAAAACTTTAGGTAAATCATCAAAGTGACATCCTAAGTCTATATTTATCCATCATATCAGCTTCAAGTATTAATATGAGAAAGTTTCCTATTAACAATGTCCACCTATTTTGATCAGGTTCTATTAATATGTTACTCTTTGATTCCTCTTTCTAGATATTTATTTTGAGTTGGTATATTCAATCTATAACTTACTTTGTATGCTAATTTTTGTAAAGATACCTATCTTTAGACATAGTTCCATTTTAATCTTATCCAATCACATCAATGAGTCAATCAATCAACAAGAAGTAATAATTACACAATCCATCTATGCCCAAATGGAGTAACTACCTCAATTAGTATGAAATTAGGTAATTTGAGTTATTATTAAATGAAAACATTTATGGAGATTGGTTTGATCCTTAGTTTTCATATTTAGAGTAGTGATTCCATATTTCCATCCTTTTCAATTACACCTTAATATTAACATCTAATGTCTACTACTTACATTTCTGATAAAGATACTAGTAGTTATCAAACATAGACTACTAAATGTATCGCTTAGTATAATGGTCTACCTCTCTAGTAGTAGTTATTATTGATAATAATTTTCACATAATTATATGTTATAAAATTTTAATAATAGCCTACTATATATTTTTTAAAAATTTAAAATTAAAATAGAAAATAAATTGAGATATATGATGCAAAACTATGAACATCATTGAGTTGTACAGTTTTATACATAAGTGCACTAATTTTTAATTACAATTTTGTTTTAAAATAAGCCAAAAGACCTACTACAAACAAATTTTGGCAAGATGTGAAACCCAAAACTAACCTACTATAAAAATTAAAACAATCACACCCAAAAAATGTACCATCACCAAAAGATCAACAACCCAGATTAACGTATTAAGGAAAAGCTCATGCCACAAAAATATAGTAACCCAAATCTCTCAAAAATAAAATAAGGTTATTTTAAAGGATTCCTAAATCTTTAATAGGAAACCATGGGTATTTTTTGCACACATTACCATAAGTTGGGTTTTAACAAGGCTCCCAAAACCTTAAGAGAAAGAGACATATAGATAAATATTAAAGGAGTTTGAATGTAAATGATCTTCCTTGGAAATTATTTCCACAAAGATAATTATGGGTTAAAAAGGTGCCCAAAACCATAGCAATGAGTTTTATCAAATCCCCGATGACCTTTACAACCAAAATCATAAAGAAACAACTAAAAGAGCAACCAAGAGCCATTGAATCATCCAAAGACGCCATATATCTGACTCTAAGAATGAGATTTTAAAATGCACACAAAATTTTGAATTTAGGACTAAAAGATACCCTAATAGAAACCAAAATATTTTTATAAAGGCCCTCTAGTAGAATGTCCATACCCCTTTTGGAAAATTACTCTCCACCTCAATAAGCTAGATATCCACCTCTATAGGATCAAAAGAGGAAGAGAACACCTGTGAGAGAGAAGCCACCATCAAAATAATCCTACATCCAAGTTTTGAGAGATAGGAACAACATATACAAACCAACTTCCCACCTCTCCCACAAGGAAAATCACCACCTTTATAAGAAAAGCCCCCACCTTAATAGAAATACTAACAAATGAAAAATGATATATATTGAACAAGAAACAAATATTAGACATACTAGGAAACCCCACCTCTAAAGGATATTAATTTTCATCTATAGGAATTATATATCATTGGAACAAGAGAGGAACTCGAATGACCCTCTAAGAAAAATAGAGTAGAAAACCTAGGCATAGGAAAAAGTCATGAAATTCAAAACACAAAAGAAAAAATTAAAATAGGAAAATGAACAGCAAATCGAGGAGTAGAACAAAAAAGTCCCAAAAGAAAAACACAAACACAAAAGACTACAAGGAAATACAAAATAAGAGAAAACAATAGTGCCCCAGTAAGTAAGCAGTGCTAAAGAAAGTGACATCAAATAAAGACATCCACAAGAGCACCAAAAAAACTAAGAAATTGTACCCAAAAAAGACAATCAAAATACCCACCAAAAGGGACACCAAGGAAAAATTTGAGACAAAACCCAAAGTAGGAAATAAAATGCAAAACACTAAAAATCTCCAACATGAAAGAAGCCTAGCCACAACCAAACAACCACAAATTCATAATAGGACAAGGAGACACATAGCCAAAAGAAAGGAAAAGACAAACAAGACCAAACAGTATGACCATGAAAAAATGTCCTAAATAGGGACAAACAAACAAAAGACATCCAAAATCTCTACAGGAAGAAGGAAAAACCAACCACACTCACTGCTTGTAGAAGGCATAAAGAGTCATTGCTTATTAAAACCCTACAAATGCTCCCATTCCTACCTTACCTCATTTTAAAATCCTTTTGGATCCTTCTTGAAAGAGATCATTGACATCCATCATTTATAAGTGCATTTACTTTTCTCTTGTTTTGGAATCCCTTTGTAGTATCTCTATACTCTCATATTAAATAGGAGGGGTTTTTTTTATCATGGTACTTAAGAAAATATTAAGATATAATTTTTTATGTAATTTTGATTGTGGTACATTGAGAATTATTGTATTTACCATTACATATATATTATTGGAACATTGTGGTACTTATTATCATACCATCTCAATAATTAATATTTAGCTTCTATTACCTAATAACCCAATATTATACAATTTAGTTTAGTTCTTGATGACTATTCATAGAGTAAGATAGTCACATTCTTTCATTTTTTTTAACTTTTTTACCACATGAGGCATATAATTTTATACGTTAACATTATTATGGTGCAAAGTAGATCATAACTTCGTATTTAAAAATAAATTAGGTGATTCAATACATGCTTTTGCACTCTTTTAGGTTCCTCATAGTGACCGCCATCTATGGTAATACATATTTGAGCTCTAATGGTATATACTAATTACAAGTGCAATCAACTGAATTTTTCAACTAATAATTCATATGATTAATAAAGATAAAGGTTAAAATACCTTCTATAAATTCCATCACTTATCTCAAAAGCTAGTCTTGGAAATTTTATACAAAGAAAGTTTCATATTTTAACAAAAAATGATATAACATTAAACAAGTTTGAGTCAAAATGATAAAAGATAAATAGATATTTACCAAGCCCTTGTCAAATTTCATTAAAAATGCAAAATGGAATGTGTTAACAAAAAAAAAAAACTTTTTGTAGGATAATGGCACTTAATATCTAGAAATTGAACCACATTGATTAATTTTTCCAATATTTAATAGAAATAGTGTGGTTTTCATTACAAATAGACATTGATGGGAATATTAAAATAATGTATATAATATTAGGAGTATTACAATATTTATTTATATTTAATAATCTAAAATATATCTTTAAGATGAATTGAATAATCATTTTTATGTTATCATATAGAAACATTTTATTAATTTTTTATTTTATTAATACAATTGATACACTAAAAGTCCAACTTACGAGTGTAACAAATTTTATTTTAATATTTTCTTGTCTTTTACATTTGTTAGTACCTTTTCTAGTCTTTATTGAGCTTGAAAATATTGTCATAATTTAGCTAAATTTATATTTGTATGGTATATCTTATTAAAGAAATGCATACCATTTTGTAATAGTTGCACCTTACTAGGTTAATTTTAGTTTCTAAAATTTAAGAATTCTATTTTCTTAAAGTAATATACATTTTTATTCTTGTTTAGAAGGTCTATAATAATCTCTAGGTATTTTAGCGATTATTTTTATAGGTAAAAGGCCTTAGCCAAATTGTTTTATATCCATCCTGTACATATATGATGTAGTGCTAATGAGGAATTGGTCATCTTCATTTAAAAATTCATGTTAAAAGCACTACAAGAGTTCTATTGAAATATAACAATTACTATGGCTTTGTACACCCTTTTACAGAAGTGATTACAATTAGCTATGCAACTCTTCTTTTGTTGCATATGTTAACTAATAATTCAAATTTAGAAAATGTCTAGCTATCTCTTTCTACCTATGAATAGAAGCATATAAAGGAACCCAATCCTTGTTTTTGCTACCTTAGAGATGTGGTCCTACTTCCTTCATCTATTTAGGGTCTTTTACAAAATAACAACACCCTCTTGATGTGTTCCTACATGAAACATTATAACAACTTTAAAATAAAAACTTGTCATTTATGTTAGTATCAATCATACAAATACTATGAATCATCCTTATGGACGAGTAATTTGGTTATCTTTAGATAGTACCCTCCTCTACATAATCAATTTAGGCACATTTTTACTTCTTAGAGAAATCATGGTTGTTGGTCCATCTTCAATATGTGATTTAGTAAAAAATAATAATTGATAAAATTAGACAACATAATTTTATTAAGATCTAGATGGCTACATAACAGGTTAATTAAGGAGATTAACATTAATATCAAATCCATAGTGTAAATTTCAAAATGAATTACCAATTAATTGAGCCTAATAACCATTAACATTCATCCAAAGCTATATCAACTCAAACTATGAGCCATCTTAATTAAGGACTGTTTGGAAGAAAATAAATAATTCTCCTACTAATGCTAAATCATTAATGAAATTACCACTCTGATTAACCCCTTCAAATAGCTAATGCCACTGGCTTGGAGAATGCAACAAACCAACCAAAACATATGTATGTGAAAAGAGTAACTAACCATATATGAAGCTAGAAGTATACAAATATTAAAGAGAAGAGCTCAGAAGACAACATAAGCAAACAAGGAAAAAGAACCATTGTGAGAACTCTTTTTTCAATTATTATGAGAATAAAAAAAATTAGATATCAATATTGACCTATAAAATAATTTTCCAATTACATGAATATAACAACAATATTTTAATGGACTAGGAACAACTTTTAACATGACAAGTCTATATTTATTTTGCAAATGATTTTCCCTTCCATGGCATACTTTTTTTTTTATGAATAGTGTCTTCTCTATTAAAATTAATATAAAAGTTACATATTCACAAGAAAGGGGTCAGGCGACATAAAAATCACCCCGCAGAGTTCACATGGTAATGCTAAAAACAATAACTATTCATAAAAAAAAAATAGGCATAAAGCCTTTAAGCTGCAAGAGCATTGCCGGAAGGAGGAGGATCTTTATCATCAGAACCCCAAACATTATTGGGGTTAACACGAGGGTTGGGAATTGACCAACCATCATCTTCTACTTCTTTCTCTTTCTCTTTCACCTGGGGCGGGGAAATGGCTAGACCCAGGCGGGGAAACTTGGAGGAGGTGACAGGAGGCCAATTAGAGCCACAAAGGGTACAAGAAGCATCAGGAGGGGCAGACTGAGCCAGAGCTTGAGACCACCCAAAAGTATGGTGAGGTAGAGAAGCCAAGTGGCACCACCAACCATCATTTCCACCTCTAGGAGAGTGGTCATGGGGAGCTTGCGACTGAGGGGTATGGGAGTAGTGAGTTGAGGAGCTACGCCTAAGGTGGCGGCCTTTGGGAGGAGTACCTTCAGCATAAATGGCATCAGGAGGAACCCAAGAAATAGTGTAGGGAGCATTGCCCCAATGATTAAGTAGCTCCTAAACGTGAACCACCTCCAGAGCCACTTTATTTGCTTGAACCTGAATCTGCATCATAACATTATTACATATGAAAGCCTTGTTATACAAAGCAACATTTGTATCAAGGAAGCTGTGAGAAAAAATAACGACATTCCTATCTTTCCACAGAGTGAACAAAATCTCCATCTTGAAAGTATTGCAAATCTGGGTAAACTTGGAAGGAATTCTAGGAGAATGCCCTAGGATAATCATATGTAAAGAGAAAGGCTCGAGCCTAAAGGGTTTAAAAAAATCATGAATCCACTACCAATACTATTGAGCTCTCCTACAGAACCACAAGATGTGCAATAAAGTCTCAGGGTGACCACATAAAGGACATCAAGGGTCATGAACACCCATATGTTTGAGCCTAGGTCCCATAGGAAACCCTTGTAAAAGTAAACACCAAGAAAAGATAGTCATCTTGGGCTCCGTAATGGTAGCCCAGACAGTCTGAAGGTGAGAGCTCTAGTGAGAAGTGGAAGATTAAAGATACCATTTCTGGTTAAGAATGTGCACCATAGGAAGATGGGGAGACAACCATTTGTAGCCTAGCCTCAATTGTAATTGATGAAAGGAGTGGCAGGATACCATTTCCAATCCTTCCACCAAGGCCAAACTTCCTGTATACCAAGCTTATGAAGCAAATTATCAGGAATTGTAGAAACTAGCAGATGAAAAGTCTAATGATCTATGTGAGCCAAATGGTATTTGATGCAAGAGCATCTCGGGTCCTTGGAAATCATGTGTCACCAAAAAGAATTTGAAGTTGTCTATGTTTCTTAGTTCCTACTTTAACTAAGTTGGTCAGTAGTTGGTCAGTTTCCTTTGGTTACCGAGCATGGTCGATTGTTTCCTGGGTGGTTGGTTATCTTTGGCACTTGGTGTTGCTTCTCTACTACTTGGTTATCCTTGCTCACCGATGGATTTAGTTTTAGTTTTAGTTGAGGCCGACTTGTACATTTATATTGGATTGTAGATTTAATGTTTGTATCCATCATTGGGAAGTATGTGGTCCTAGATTTGATTGCTACTTTGATTAATTATGGATCTGAAGGCTGACTCAGTTCGGTAGACTCTTGTATAAATGTAGTTGTTTGGTGGTAGTTTAGGAGGCATTTTTTGGAGAGACAAAATATAGTAGACATTAGATTGAGGAGTTGTAAAAGATCCTCGCATGTTTGATGACTTCTAAATTTCATTGTAATATCAGGCTGTAATCAGGAAGGCCTTACAACCTGACATGTATGGTTGCAATTGATGAAATATATGAAAGATCTGGAATTCTCTCTCTCACTCTTGTGTTTGTTTTTTTCCACACGCTTTGAGAAAGTTTGGATCATTAGGGTGTTCCATTGCTTGGCCCCTCTTGACCTTGCCTTGTGTCAGGTGGTATCAGAGCAAGGTTAGATCTTGATCTAGGTCTACGGATCTAGGTTTGTAGGTTCCTCTTGAAGCCCTAGCTCATTTTTTGTGGGGTAGCAGATTGTGATCTGACCTGCAATTGTAGAGGGTTGTCAAGATGGTTCATGGGAGGTGAGATGCAAATCCAGGATTGGTAGATATGCTAAGGTAGATTGCTGCTAGATTAGAAGTAGTAGAGACAGCCCAAAGAAGAGGCAAACATCTTGAAGATGTTAGTGATGATGAAGTTGAAGAAGAATAGGAAAATGCAAAACCTGCACCTGTTATGGATCAAGGTGAAGAAAGATTTTTGAAATCTTTGACAAGTTTGAAGTCTACACCAGATTTTAATCCTCCTGAATATGGTGGAAAGCTAGATTATGATGAATTGGCCGACTGGATCACTTAGATGGAAAAGTATTTTGAATATGAGAATATCCCTGAGGATAAGAAGTTAAAGATCACAAGAGTTGGGAGTTCCCTTTGATCTTCACTTGTAGATTTATACTTTGATGGATAACTTAAATAACACTTTGACTCTATCACCACTCCAAAGTCTACAAGAAAGAGGGCCAATTAACAAGGATCAAAAGAGATCCTCCTACACTTTGAGCCTCAATGCTCAGGTGGGTGTACCCTTGATTCACTTCTTGAAAGGAATCACTAAATGATATACAACTATATACTCTTTACTAACTACATTAAGATTTTATCATCTGAATGTTTGTGTGTGGTTGATGACAATGAAATGCCTCCAGAGGATGGACTGGCTCCTTAACCTAGGGAAAAGAGTCACCTAATTACATACATCAGTTGAAGATCTTGATTCAAACAATCTTGGGCTCAGGATAAGTGCTTTGCCTATTACCCCTCTCCCTCAAACACAAGGACATCAGATTCTTACTTGGTTGTAAACTCATTGAACCCACCTAAAAGAATTTAATCCTAACTTTGTTAGGAACTCAAAGATGACTTCACAATACTCTTTGTTTACCATATGTTAACACACTTTGTGATATTAACATATATGAGCTTAGAACCAAAACAAGAAGACATACACAAATGCAAGATTGGAACTCAATAGTATTTTCATTAACATATTCAGGATCAATATACAATCAAAACAACACAAAGATAGGAAATACCCAAAATCCAACTCCTCTATCAGTATAACACTATCAACAACCAGGGACCAAAAGAAAATGTTTTGGAACCCTTACAAAATCAAAATTTCTACAACTTATACTCCCTAGTCATCTTGGAATTTTGAAAGAGAATGCAACAAGCTACAGATGACTTAGGGTTAGGGTTTCAACCACCCAACCAACTAGAAATGGTCATGAAGTTATTACAAGGGTGGAAACCTAGGCAACCAGCAGAAAGAAAATCCTGGAATGATCCTCAATCATGAAAAATTCTCTATGAAGGTACTAAGGATTGTGAACAATGCCTAAATGTCAACCCTGCAACATGCCTTGAGCACAAAACCACATAGTACAAATCCTACAGACAATCACTCAACACCCTAGACCACACTACAATAGCAAGCACCACCAAATCAATCCAAATCAGCTATTAAAACCATAAATTTTGGTACTTCTTATAGCTGGAAACCCTCTGCAAATTCAAATTTGAAATCAAATGGCTACATTATGGTGCTAGAAACAAATCAATGGTCAAAATTTGAACTTAGATCAAATTTATATCGCGACCATCAAATTTTGTTATTTCACGGGCCTTTAAATCTTAACTCAATTGATAGCCCAGGGTTAACTCAAGCGAACATGCGACAAGGCATTTTCAGTTCACGGAATGAAAACACTAACTCAAGTTTAACTCCATGACCTAGCGACCCAAAGAAAACATTAACCTCAATCCCACATTTAGCGAACTAGCGACAAAAGGTTATAGCTAGTTCGCGAAACACTTTATCTATCCACTAGAAAGTTTAGCGATTTCCTGAATGCCTGTTCGCTGAACCGCTAAAACACTTAGAGAACTGCCACTATTTCACGTGAACAAGCAAAGCCTTAATAAATTTTTCAAACCGCCAAAACATTTATCAGAAGCATTAAGCCTTCCCTAGGAAGATCAATGGTCATTTGAAGTTCACATAGACTTCCAAGATTCTATCAGATTACACACCCATCATTAGATCGAGAATCTCCTCCCATCTCTAACAACAATCTGATAGGAAACAAAATCAATGGCCATCACAAGATCTTAAGCCTCTGACAAAACCCATAAGATTATATTTCATTCGTTGATTCTCTGACAAGATTAGGACCCACTAACACATCTAAAAACTAGGTCCCACTGACAGGATTCCACCTCCCACTACGTGGACCAACATAATTTAAACAATTCAGATATACCTGGTAAATGGTCCCACTAACACAACCAATGAAGAGGCACCAATTGTGCATATGTGTTATTTTGGACCCACCGAGAACATTATACCACCAGGAAGATCGGACGGCTAGCACAAGATTTGAAAGGCTCAAAAGATTCTATGCGCTTACACACCAACTGTCGATCAAGAATCATCTAATCGAGATACCAGGCCCGCTGTGCTTTATAGGATATTTTGATGAATGATAGACCACCACGTGAGCCTACCTGGCAGTAGACCCGCCTGCATTGAAAGGGTTACGTCATGGAAATGAATCAATGAACGTCTTAATTTTGTAAGCCTCTGACACATCTCATGAGAAGATACACCCACCATCAGATGGAGATGGTGTCAAAGACCGGGCCCATAAAATAGTAAGGCCGAAACATAGGAAAAAAATTAAATGCTGCGACTTAGGCTTTCAGGAAAAATATTAGGCGCAGGAGACATAGGAAATATTAAATTCACCGGGGGTAAAAACTTAGGAAAACTTAACACTGGGGCCAACCAAAATATAAAGCACATGCATATTAGGACCCTTAAGTGACCCACGAAAAGTAACATCAAAATAGAATAAGGGCCAAGATTTTTCAAAGGGTTTTGCATGTAACAACTATTTTTTGAATTTTTTGCTAAGGGCTCCTAGCTAGAAACATGAAAAATGACACAGAGACCAGGGGAAAGATGCCAGGGTCATGAAAATTTTTGCACATGCTAACAGTGGCTCTACCTCAAGATGTATGCCTCCTATAGGCATAGCAAGGACTTAGAATGACTGGTTTAAAGCAGACCATCCCACTGGAAAAATTGTAGACAATAGGGAAAAAGCAAGGCAGAACAGGCAATAGGACCAAAAACTGACAGACCAGGACAAAACAGGGTAGGGGCGAGCAGCTTATTTATAGAATCTACAAAATGTATAAACCTAACTACTATTCATGGAAAACAGAATACCTCAATTGAAGTATTTCTTCAAGAATTGTCCATGAACTGGCAATTCCTGAATATCACCATTTAATTCTTTGATAATGTATGTATCTTGGCCCTATTTCTCATGAATTAGATATGGCCCTAGCTAGATGGGATCAAATTTACCATGTTTCCCCTTATCCTCCAATTTGGCATTCCAAACTAACACCAAGTTCAAACTTTCTATCAACAATCTTCTTATCATATAAATTCTTAACCTACAACTGCAATTTGGCATTCCTTGCAACTAATTCTCTTCTAGTCTCATCCAACTTAATGAGGTCCTCAATTCTCAACTGCATCTCATCATCTATGCCATCATCATATAGCTAAACAAATTTATACATTTCCAATAAGTTATTCTAAGGCATTCTTGCATGAATTCCATATACTAGGTCAAATGGTGCAAAACCAATTGCCCTCTTCATAGTTACCCTATTAGCCCACAGAGCTAATGGAAGCTTTGAATTCCATGCCCTCTTATTCTTTTCAAAAATTCTCTTTAATATTTTAATCAAACTCTTATTAGTAGATTATGCCTAACCATTTCCTTGTGGATGATAAGGTGAGGAATTAGAAATCTGAATTCCCAAACCTTTGCAAAAGTCCTTATATTTAGCAAACCTGAAGCACATGGCATTATCACTTACTATTCTCTCAAGGCACCCAAACCCTGTAACAATATTATTCATCAGAAAATCAATTACCACCTTACTAGTTGCATTTCTTGTAGGTATAGCTTCTACCCACTTTGTAAAGTAATCAGTGGCAACTAAAATCCATGAGTGTCCTCCACTTGACTTGTTTGGTATCTCCCCTACGAAATCAATTCCCCATTGTTGGAAAGGAGCCTGAACTTCTACTAGTTTTAATGGCACATTTCCTAAAAATTTAAGCTTACCAAGGAACCTTTGACAAGCATCACACCTCCTCACCAACTATTCTGCATCATTGAAGATTGTGGGCCACCAGAGTCCTTCTCTCAATATTTTATGAGTAGTTGTTTTACCCATATAATGCCCACCACAAACTCCCTCACGCATTTCTTTCAACAATATTTCAACCTGATTTTCATCTACACATTTCAACATTATGCAATCCAAATTCTTTCTATACATTTTACATTTCACAATTACATACTTGATGGCATGTAATTTCAATGTCCTCTTCCGATTATCATTCATTCCTATTGGACATATCATATTTCTCAACTAATAGATAATATCTTGATACCAAATACAATCATCCATATCACATGTATAATCAATTTCAAAATGATTTACCTGATTTGCATCAAGATTCGATTGGGCCATTAGTTTCACCAATCCTTGTCCTCTAACCAATTTAGTAATCTGGACAGCAACATTGAAATCTTGGATCCTATTGATCCATCTGCATCTTCTCCTAGACACCTCCTTATGTGAGAAAATATCCTTCACAGCTACACTTGGCACAAAAGCAATCAAAACTGCTCCCATCAAGTAACACCTAAAAGCCTTGATTGCCTTCACAAGTGCATAAGCCTATTTTTCATTTATGTCATACTTCAATTCTACAGCCTGCAAAGATTTACTGAAAAATGCAATAGGGTGCTCAAAACCATCCTTATTCTTTTGTAACAAAACTGCAGCAATAGTGTGAAAAGATGCAAAGGAAAAGATATGCATTGGGACATTATAATCAGGTGCCTTAAGCACTGGTGCATCTTTGATAGCCTGCTTGATATTTTTGGAAGCCTCATCAGGCTCACCCTCCTAACTGATTGTAGATCCCTTTTTCAACATCTTAGAAATAGGTCTAGTAACCTCTACAAAATTTGTCACAAACCTCCTTAAGAAATTGACCTGACCAAAGAAGGATTGAATTCCTTTAACATTCTTTGGTCTCTAAATTTTATCAATGGTTGCTACCCTCTCAGGGTCAATTCTCACTCCTTTCTTTCCAACTAAGTGGCCAAGCAACTTACCTTCAATGACACCAAAAGAACATTTCCTTGGGTTTAATGAAATGCCATATTCCAAAGCCCTTATGAATATTTTCTCTAAATGAGTACAATGGTCTTCTTCCTTCTTGGAATAGGTAGTTAGATCATCTTGATATACAATAAGGAAATCATTAATAAAATTTAAAAAGGCAACATCCATTTCCCTCTGAAAAGTAGCACCAGCATTTGTGAGGCCAAAAGGCATTCTCACATAAACATATGTCCCCCAAGGTGTTGTCAAAGTTATCTTGAATTGCTCTAATTCCTTGATAATGACCTGATTGTAGCTAGAGAAACCATCCATCATAGACATCAATTCTGATCTGGTTACTCTTTGCAACATAGCTTTCATATTGGGCAGACAATAATTATCCTTTAATGAGCTGATGCTCAAATTCCTGAAGTCCACACAAAGCCTGATGTCACCATTCTTCTTTCTCATAGGAACAAGGTTTGACACCTAAGAAGAATGACCTATAGGCTTGATAATGCTAGCATCTCTCAACTTCATTAACTCTTCTTGCATCTTGGGTGCCAAAGTGGGATTAATAGGCCTTTTTTTTTGCCAAAAAGGTTTAGCATCTTCTTTCAATGGAATAATATGCTGAAAAAAATCTTCTCTATAAACCTTTAGGTCATCATATGACCATGCAAAAACATGCCTAAATTTTCTTAATAATTCAATCAAAGATTTCTTTACCTTTTTAGATATATCTCTACCAATGTATACCTTCTTAGGTGCCTCATGTGTTCCAAGATTTATCTCCTCTAGATCAGCATGATCTTCTCTTTTGATATTCTTTTGAACTCTATCTTGGTTATCAAAGATAGTCTCCAAAACAACAAGCCCCTTGGGCACCTTGTTAGTTCTAAGCTGAATGACCTCATTGCCAAAGACAACCTCCCTTCCTTCTACTGACTCAACCAAGGTTGAACAATCAAATTCCTGACCATGATACTGATCTTCACAACTCATAAACTTCAAGATATCATTATCATCATCAAAAACTTGCCAATTCTCAATATTATCTAGTATGCTAGGCCTAGCCTGAATTTCAACTTTAGAGATACCAGAAAATGTAATATTAGTGGGATTGATTGCAATATTGGCTAACAAGTCAGCCATCTTATTGTCACTCCTATCCTTCCACTCAATATTGAAGGCATCAAAATGTTCAATCAAATCCCAAACTTCATTCCTATATTGTTTCAACCTCTTGTTCTTGGAAGCATATACTGACCTAACTTTGGACACTACCAATTCAGAATCACCAACAACATTTAAACACTTAATACCATGCTTATGTGCCAACCTCAATCCTAACAACAAAGCTTCATATTCTGCTATATTTTTGGTACAAAAGAAATTCAATGTGAAAGAAAATTTGTAGGTGTTTCCATTAGGAGAAATAAGTAAAATACCTACTCCTGCACCATCTTTGCAATTTGCACCATCAAAGTACATTACCCACAAATCACCCTTCATAGAATCAGCACTTACCTCATCAGAGATAAGTGACAAAATAGGTTCATTCTCAAATGCAGGGATCTCTACCCTAAAAGCATTAATATCAGTATCCACAAAACATGTAGTTTCATTATCAATATTTCTCTCAATCATGTGGCATACTCTTGGCTCTCATTCAATCTTGACAAACTGATCATCAATCTTGAAAGTGGCATAGGACAAATCACACTATAAACTTCCACCCATGGCAGCACTCCACCTTCTAGATAGAAGCATCCCATAACGAGGAGGGATATCCACCACCAAAACAGTCATTGTTAACTCTTTCTCTGGATATGTTGCCAGCCTATATGGCATTGCATTGATAGTCCCAATAACTGGTACCTCCCTCTGATCCATTGCACAACATCTGCCTTGCACTGTATCAACTTTAAGGCCCAACTTCTTCATGATTTTGAAAGGCATGATAGTATTAGAGGCACCACTATCAATCATACAATTTTTCAACTTCATTCCATTCACAAGAACACTTAAAAAGAATGGATCAATATTTTCAAGGCTGGCATTGACAGAACTGTCCAAATATATTGGAGGAATTTGAGACACAATTCCCTGAGTAGCAACTCCTTTCAAAGCTTTATCCTGAGATCCATTGCATGCAACATCATTTTTATGAACATTACCTACCCATGAAATAGCTATGTCTTTGTGTTTAGGGATCCTCAACAATTCTAACAATGGAACCTTAATTGTAATTTGGGACAATACAGATAACATATCAATAGGAGCAGAAGAAGGAATCTCAGTCTGCACCACCTAATTATCCTTCTATTTATCTGACACATTAGGTGTATTGGCCACCCTCATTTTTTCAATCTTAGCCATTGTGTTAACTGGCCTCTCAATCTCACTAGAAATCTTTTCAATTTCAACTCCCTTAGGCTCACAATTCTTACCTTTTACATTCTTGAATTTCACCATGTGATCACCTTTTGATTTGTTCTCATTAGGTTCTCTAGAGTTGGTACTCTTTATAAACATTCCTATAGCTTTCTCATTTATATTCCTTGCCATGATGCCTCTGGTTTGCACTTGGGCAATCATTTCTACAGTAATCCTATCCATCTCTTCTCTAGAATGTCTTCTCAAATTTACTGGCTTAGAAGAAGAGTTCATGTTACATGTCTTCCTATCAATGTCTTCATCATCAGAAAATAATTCTTGATGAAAAAGGGCCTCATTGTATCTCTTTACATTTACATCTGCCTCTTCATCAAAATCATAATCATCTTCATATCCTAGATATGAAGAAGCTATGTTGCATCCGACATCATCTTGATCTATCTCCTCGCTACCACAATCTTGATTTGCAGCCATAGATTGTGCAACCACACAATGCTCTGTAGAATGAGGGGACTGGCATGAAACACACCAAGGTATGTCCTCCATGACATTTATTGAAGCCTTTTTTAGAGGGTCAGGGACACCTCTGTCATCATTTTCTCTTGCAGTAGGGACAATAGGCTTGTCATCCTTCCATTGGGTGTTGTAGGGGTAGTTCTACAATCTATTCTGCTTATTGAAATTATTGTTGAACTGAGGCCTTTCATTGGTAGGAGCACTAATGTTCCTATTTGTAGGTGCCTTCAAATCTTTCAATGCATTGAGCACCTTATCCAATTTATCTTCTCCTTGCCTCCTAGATCCAACATTCTTATCATTTTCTTTTTTGTATTTCTTGTCCCCAAACAACTTTGGGTCATCTCTCTTTCCCCCCAACTTTCTTGATATTTTCATGTTGTTCTCAATATTGACAGCAATCCTAAAAGCATCCCTAAGAGTTCTTGGTTCTTTGTCTCTCGACAAATATCCCATCTTTCCATCAAATGCATTGAAATATGTAGTTAGACAAACATTGTCATCTAACTGCATGACTTGGAACAACTTATGCATACCCTTCTAGAATCTAATGTTGAATTCAGCTGCAGATTCATTCTGATTTTTCCTTATGGTATTGAATTCATTCAACATAAAGCTAGCATTAGGCCTTTCACCATACTACTCTTTAAAACATCTCTCAAAAGAATCCCAAGTATCAATACATTTGTTAGGAAGTCTCTTAAACTTATCTCTAGCATCCTCCATTAGAGATTGAACAAATAATTTCATGACTACATCCTCATGCTCTACCTCATAATCATTAAGCATGTCAAAAAATAACCTAAGATGCTCCTCACAACTAATAGCATTATTACCAGTAAACTTAGGTACCTTGTCTCTAATATCATTTGGAAAAGCATTTGGGTAACCAAGAATTCCATCAAAACTAATTTGCCTATAGCCTTCTAATTGCATAGGTCTTCTTTGAAAACTTGAACTAATGTTAACCCTAGGATCAACATTAGCATTTACATTTATTTGTGCATTTGACTGCTGCCTAGGATTAGCACCTATCCTAGCAGATGAAGAAGGAATTGAACTAGTAGCATTACTAAGTGGAATAGTAGTAGTCATCGATGGCATACCTAGTTCAGTAGCAGATGGGCCAAGAGCGTTAGCTGATGAAGCCTTCAAGAACTAGATCTTTATTCTATTTTCTGCAATGGAAGCTTCAATTTTATCCCTCTCTAATTCTCTTGCAAGGTCCTCATCTTCTTTTCTTCTTCTCTCCATTTCTGTGTCCTTATTTGAATTGTGGGGTGGGACCCTGGGTATTGTCAATGATCTACTTGTTTGATGTCCCACCATCTTCTACTTTCCTTTCTCACTAGTGGCAACAACAGGCCTAGTGATGTCACACCCATCTTTATCTTTAGGCAAAGGAACATAACTTTGCACTTGTCTAACCACAGGGCCTTCCTTATAAAATTCTTGATCTTGCAGTAAGCGCTCTTGCTCACTCCTCAAGGCATCAAGATCACCAAAGACATCATGTTGCAAAGTCTCAGGAGCAGAAGCAAGCATCTTGTTTATCTCCTTCATTTCATTGATCTTTCTAAGAAGAGACTGTCTTTCTATTATGGCATTCACCTTTTCAACCTCTCTCTCCTTTTGTAACCTCTTATGTATGGCATCCTGCTCTGCCAACTGCAACCTTAATGCATTTAAATCATCAGGATCTACCATAATGTCATCAAAACCTGATGACACATCCATATCAGAAAGATTTTGATATGGGAAGTGGACTTGCCTAGGTCTCATGGGTTCTCTTCTGAAATTATCTTCATCAAGATCTAAATCAATCTCCAAACCTATCTCTCTAGTTTTTTGATCTTGACCTGTAGGCAATGGACCTTTGTCCTGAAATACAGCTTCTGGGGTATCATAAAATCTATCTTCAGAGCGACCATGTGAGACCTACCAGATAGTCATACTATTACTATTATGTTTTCCATACTTTCAATATTTATTTTATAGACATACTAGACTTTTGAGACACCTAAGTATTTGAGGATCTGTTGAATCCTATATTATATGTTCAGTACTTGATTATGTAATTAGGGTACACTCTAGATACTTCATGTTAGGATTCAGTTTTAGTTACGATTATGATGCATGTGATGTTATATGATGTTTTAAAACTATTGCAATGAAAAGTTGGTTTAGGAAACCAAAGCTATGCTTAGTTGATTGATTTATAGACATAGTTTAAACCATGTAGTATTGATGTATTATGTTTATATATCATGTTGATTGGACCTACTGATGTGTGCAATGAGTGTGCAGGATAAGTTGACCATGGATCTAAATGTGGGGATCCAATACTGGAACCTATGTTTATACTGTACATACCAAGGTCGTCTTTGTATAAAGAGACATGGACCTCGTTGTGTAGTCTTTTATTTATATATGTGGTTTGCATGAGTGTATCTAATTTATCAAATGTCTATGTGTATTAGCCATGTCTATTATTTTATTTAATGTGCCAAATTTGGCAAATTATGGCTTAAGTGTTGGCATGGTTAAGTATTTTAATATTGTGTGGGTCAAGGGCTTAACTAGGGAGTAACCTTAGGGTAGGATCAACTAACTTTGGGTTTGGAAGTTTCTAGAAGTCAACTGAGACCAGAAATCCGTGCATAAACTTTGAGTGAAGTTTAGGAGGGTCTTTTGGGCTCCCATAGGCTAACTGGGGTCATTTTTTGCTACCCAGGTTGATGCCTTAGGGGTTAGGGGTCATTTTCAACCCATTAAGAGCCTTAAAACTCATTAATGACCCCTCTAAAGTCAAGGTTTTCATTTTGCATGAGATTGAAGAGTTGTGAAGTTTTGGTTAACCTCTCTCTTCTTCCCAAACTTGCATTCAACTCCATTTATGGTGAAGGAAGGCAAGTGGGAAGAAGGGAATGGAAGTTTCTTTCCCTCTTCTGATTGGCTCCTAGATTTTAGGAAGTTTACCTATTTAGGAGAAACTTGGAGTAAGGTTTTAGTTGATCACCCACTCTCTAGATTTGGAGACCACTTGTTGGAAAAAGCTTAGGAGAGAGGCTAGCTTTGGAAGGAGTTCAATTTTTTTTTAAGATTTCAACCTTTGCTTGGATCAAGGTAGGCCTTGTGCTATTTTTGTTATTTCTTGCATATGTTTGAGCTTGGAGCTCCATTAATGGAGTCCATGGCTTTTTATGGTTCATGTTGTAAAATTTATGTTTTGTAAAAATGTTATTTTTACTTTGTGATCTCATTTTGGGATGGGTTTCTTCAAGGTTTACTCACCTTAGGGAAGGTGGAGTAATCTTGAAAGGGGTAGTAGGATGTAGACTCAGGATGTGTAGAGTCTCCCACGTGTGGAGGGATAAAACATGGGGTTCACGATACCCATGATGCCAAACATGGTCTACGGGCACCTGGGGGGCATAAGGAGAGTTAGATTGTATCTCTTGGAGATGGTCTTCCCAAGTCCATGTGTGGCTTGGGATATTTGTATCTTGTTCTGGCTTCTCCACCTGGTAGTCCACCTCTACCCCATTTTTAGGAAGGTCTCTTGGAGGCCTTCCTCTTGTAAAAACCCCATTGGGATTATGACTTAAATGTATTTGTGTATGGATGTTTTTCCTTCATGCTTGAGTGTCTGTTTGTACCTCGTTCTAGTTCTGATCCCCTAGCTCGGGGGTGGCCTTGAAAAGGCCAAGGTTAGGAGGTGAGCCTCCATGGTCAACCTCACTCTATCAGGTACCCAGCTGGATATAGGAGTTGGTAATAATGTTTGAGTTTGAAATTCAAAATGGTAAAATTTGTTGTAACCTTGCATTTGAAGTTATGTTTGAAATTCAGAAATCGGGGATTTCCTTGTAAATCATACATTTTAAATTTGTAAATTTTATTGTTATTTAATGTATTGAAAATGAAATTATGGATTAAATTTTGGGTTTAATGGATTATGAAGCAATTTGGACATTTAAATGTCATTTTAATTGGACAAACTCCATGATTGTCTATGGCATCATTATGCATATTATAGATTATAGTGTTATAAGGTATATTCAAATTCGATAGTATTGAATTATCTTAATCTTACTTGTATTATGATAATTTAAATAAATTAATTATAATTTCATATTGTGAAATGTTATTTTAAATTTATATTTTGTACTTAGAAAATTTCTTGAAAATTATCAAAAAATAAAAAGGCCTAAATCGAAATTTTGATTCTTACAAGTTGTTTAGCCACTTAATATGAATTGAATTGTGTAATTTAATGTTAAAAATAAATTCTCTACATACTCGTTGTTTTGAAATTGGGGAAATTAAATTTACATGAGCAATTATAAAAAAAAGAGAATATAATAAGGGTGTTATTATTATTAAGTATTCGGTGTTTCAAGTATATTAGATAAATTGAATTTTATCAAGATTAAATTGTATTTAGTAAAGTCTAAGTCATTATAGGGAACTTAAACTTATTTTTAGATAGATTTTGTTTTAGAATTAAATTCAACTTTTATTTACATTGAAATTAGAATTAGTAACTCCTAATTCATTCTAGACGTTTCAACGTTAAGATTGGGTTAAACCTATTAAAGAACTTATTTTAGCTTATTATTTTTTAAAAACATTTGAACACATTGGCTTAAACAAATTAGATTAAAATATTGTAATGTTCAGATTATGATGTGTTGCATTAGATTTATTTCTCAATACTTTGTAACTATGTAAATGGGATAATTATATATTTGGAGTTAATTAATTAGAATATCGAACTTTTAGGATAACTCTAACTATTCAACTAGGGAACATTATAGTCATCTTAGGGTTTTATTTCTTCTTCCTTTAGTCAAACCTCAAGTCAATTTGACCTTAATGGTGATGTTGACCATTTTGTGCAGAGTTGACTTTTTGGTCAACCCTTGGTCAAACCTAGGGCATTAGCCTTGGTTTGCATGCACAAATAGTCTATGTTATGTTTTAAACCTTAGTAGAACATCGTTGGTCATATTTGGGCATAGTTGACTTTTGGTCAACCATTGGTCAAACCTAGGTCAAACACCTCGATTTGCATGCCCAAGTATTTTTCATTAATTTTTGAACCTTTTTAACTTTGTGGCATGTTGTTCGATACATGGTTGACTTTTGGGTCAACTCTAGTTGACTTTAGTCAACTATCTCAATTTGTGTGCTAGTTGAAGCACGTAGTTTAGGAAACCCTATAGGATAGCTTGGAAGTTGTTCAGTGAAGTTTGACTTTTGGTCAAACTTGGTCAAACTTGGTCAACCTTCTCTAGTTTGACCCTTGTGATCAAGTCTCTAATCAATTGGACCTTAACAGACTTGTTGGTTGTCTTATTTCATAGTTGACTTTTTAGTCAAACCTTGGTCAAATGCCTCAGTTTGCGTGCCCAAGTATTCTTAGATGCATTTTATTTCCTTTTAACTTGGTTGTGCATATTTTGGTGATGGTTGACTTTTGGTCAACTCTAGTTGACTTTTAGTTAACTATCTTGGTTTACGTGTCAGTCGAAGCTAATAGTCTAGGGAACCTTTTAGCTTTGTTTGGAGCTGTTTGATGAAGTTTGACTTTTGGTCAAACTTGGTCAACTTGGTCAACCTTCTATGGTATGACCTTTGGGGTTTTGTCAGACCCTTCAATATTATCAGTTGTTTATTTTTTCTCTCTACACCATTTTGCGTAAACATAAGATCTTGTGCTAGTTAGTGTACTCTTCTTAGTTGCGTAAGAGTGATTATTGGTAGATAGTTAGTAGGTTTTAGAAAAAATTTATAGTTGTGTTTTGCTCAACTTCTGGGCATGATAGACCACCATCTCATCTAGAAACTCTATCCTGTGAACCATCCTCACTTGTGGAAACATGTGGTGCCCTAGCTCTAGTATTTCCTTGTTCTCTCATGGGAGCACTAGTAGACTCAGCATTCCTTCTAATCCAACTTTTCTTCTCCTGTCTAGGCAATTGCTCCAGAGTGACCTCCAGATTCTTTCTGACAAAGGACCTAGTATTCCTCCTCTTGTCCATGATTTACAATATATAACACTGGTTCTAACCTTTTTGAGTCGCCACCCACCTAGATGGGAAATATTTTTAACTGAATACAATAGGAAAACAAGAGTGCACTTACAACCTTTATATCTATCTGGTCAGCAAAGATTTTGACTTTACAATATAGTCCCAACCAAAATCCTAACAGTACTGCTTCATTGTTGTTCTCCCCAGCAGAGTTGCCATTTTGTTGGGAGTTCCCTTTGATCTTCACTTGTAGATTTATACTTTGATGGATAACTTAAATAACACTTTGACTCTATCACCACTCCAAAGTCTACAAGAAAGAGGGCCAATTAACAAGTATTAAAAGAGATCCTCCTACACTTTGAGCCTCAATGCTCAAATGGGTGTACCCTTGATTCACTTCTTGAAAGAAATCACTAAATGATATACAACTATATACTCTTTACTAACTGCTTTAAGATTTTATCATTTGAATGTTTGTGTGTGGTTGATGACAATGAAATGCCTCTAGAGGATGGACCAGTGCCTTAAACTAGGGAAAAGAGTCACCCAATTACATACATCAGTTGAAGATCTTGATTCAAATACTCTTGGGCTTAGGATAAGTTCTTTGCCTATTACCCCTCTCCCTCAAACACAACGACATCAGATTATTACTTGGTTGTAAACTCACTCAACCCACCCAAAAGACTTTAATCCTAACTTTGTTAGGAACTTAGAGATGACTTCACAATACTCTTTGTTTACCATATGTTAACACACTTTGTGACATTAACATATATGAGCTTAGAACCGAAATAAGAAGACATACACAAATGCAAGATTGGAACTCAATAGTATTTGCATTAACATATTCAGGATCAATATACAATCAAAACAACACAAATATAGAAAAATACCCAAAATCCAACTCCTCTATCAGTATAACACTGTCAACAACCAGGGACAAAAAGAATATGTATTGGAACCCTTACAAAATCAAAATTTCTGCAACTTATACTCCCTAGTCATCTTGGAATTCTCAAAGAGAATTGAACAAGCTACAGATGACTTAGGGTTAGGATTTCAACCACCCAACCAACTAGAAATGGTCATGAAGTTATTACAGGGGTGGAAACCCAGGCAACCAGGAGAAATAAAATCCTAGAATGATCTTCAATCATGAAAAATTCTCTGTGAAGGTACTGAGGATTGTGAACATTGTATAAATGTGAACCCTGCAACATGCCTTGAGCAAAAAACTACATAGTACAAACCCTGCAGACGATCACTCAACACCTTGGACCACACTGCAATAGCAAGCGTCACCAAACCAATCAAAATCAGCTATTAAAACCATAAATTCTGGTACTTCCTATCACTGGAAACCCTCTACAAATTCAAATTTGAAATCAAATGGCTACATTATGGCGCTAGCAACAAATCGATGGTCAAAATTTGAACTCAGATCAGCTTTATGTCACGACATTCAGATTCTTTTATTTTGCGGGCCTTTAAATCTTAACTCAACTGATAGCCCAGGGTTAACTCAAGCGAACATGCGACAAGGCATTTTCTATTCACGCAATGAAAAAACTAACTGAAGTTTAACTCTATTACTTGGTGACCCAAATAAAACATTAACCTCAATCCCACATTTAGCGAACTAGCGACAAAAGGTTACCACTACTTCGCGAAACACTTTATCTATCCGCCAGAAAGTTTAGCGATTCCGCGAATGCTTGTTCGCTGAACCGCTAAAACACTTAGAGAACTGCTGCTATTTCATGCAAATGAGTGAAGCCTTCATAAATTTATCAGACTGCCAAAACATTTATCAGAAACATTAAGCCTTCACCAGGAAGATCAACGATCATCTAAAGTTCGCATAGACTTCCAAGATTCTATTAGATTACATGCCCATCATTAGATCAAGAATCTCCTCCCATCTCTAACAACCATTTGATAGGAAACAAAATCAATGGCTGTCGCAAGATCTTAAGCCTCTGACAAAACCCATAAGATTATATATCATTCATCAATTCTCTGACAAGATCAGGACCCATTGACACATCTGGAAACTAGGTCCCATTGATAGGATTCCACCTCACACTACATGGACCAATAGAATTTAAACAATTTGGATATACCTGGCAAACGGTCCCACTGACACAACCAATGAAGAGGCACCAATTGTGCATACGTATTAATTTGGACCCACCGAGAACATTATACCACTAGGAAGATCAGATGGCTGGCACAAGATCTGAAAGGCTCAAAAGATTCTATGTGCTGACATGCCAACCATCGATCAAGAATCATTTGATTGAGATACTGGGTCCACTATGCTTTATAGGATATTTTGATGAATGATAGACTGCCACGTAAGCCTACCTGGCA
Source organism: Chamaecyparis obtusa (assembly GCA_027943335.1). Taxonomy (NCBI): domain Eukaryota; kingdom Viridiplantae; phylum Streptophyta; class Pinopsida; order Cupressales; family Cupressaceae; genus Chamaecyparis; species Chamaecyparis obtusa. Next base: position 83,065 of record BSBK01002637.1, read on the forward strand.
GTGGACCCACCTTCATTGAAAGGGTTACGTCATGGAAATGAATCAACGGACATCTTAAGTTCACAAGCCTCTGACACATCTCATGAGAAGATATGCCCACCATCGGATGGAGATGGTGTTAGAGACCGGGCCTAGAAAACACTAAGGCCAAAACATAGGAAAAAATTAAACGCTGAGACTTAGGCTTTTGGGAAAAATATTAGGCGCAGGGGACATAGGAAATATTAAATTCACCAAGGGTAGAAACTTAGGAAAAGTTAACACTGGGGCCAACCAAAATATAAAGCACATGCATATTAGGACCCTTAAGTGACCCATGAAAAGTAACATGAAAATAGAATAAGGGCCAAGATTTTTCAAAGGGTTTTGCATGTAACGGCTAGTTTTTGAATTTTTTGCTAAGGGCTCCTAGCCAGAAACATGAAAAATGACATAGAGACCAGGGGAAAGATGCCAGGGTCATGAAAATTTTTGCACATGCTAATAGAAAGCACTAAGTTGAAGATTCATGCATCCCTATGGTGGGAACATCTACAATTAGATAGAAAAATGAAAGGCAAAGACAAGATCAAAGTATGGAACAAGATGGTTAATAAATTGAAAGGAAAGTTCTTACTCTGTGATTATCAGATTAACCTAGTTCAGAAAATGCAAAGTCTAAGGTAGAAGGATAGCTCAGTAAAAGAGTATACTGAGGAATCCTATAGATTGGATATCAAATCTAGACATGATGAATATGATGTGGAAAGAATTGGTAGATACCTGAATGGTTTGAGAGTTTCCATCCAAGAGGAAATTAGTATGGTGAAGTTGGAGAACATTGAAGAGGCTTATCAATTTGCTTTAAAAGCTAAGGAGAAACTAAACAAAAGACATGAGAAAAGAAAAAGAGGAAGAGGTGGTAGATTCCCTAGAGGAAGAGGTAGATCTAATGGTGAAACTAGTAGATCTGAACCTGAAAAGACAAATCTTGACAACAAAGGAAAGATTGAGTGGAAAGGTGAATGTTCATCTAGAGGTAGAGGCAGTAACTACCGAGGTGGTTATAGCAAAGGAAGTTTTCAAGGAACTTGCTACAATTGTGGAGAAGAAGGACATAGGTCATTTGAACGTACACAAGTAAGTAAGAAAGCTAGTAGCAGTAGAAATGTTGTAGTGCAAGAAGAGCCATTGAATGAACTTCAGAAGGAAAATAACTTGATGGTAAGAAGAGCACTATGGAATGAAGGTAAAAAGGAAGATCCAGTAAGTAAAAGTTTGTTCAAGACTAGATTTAGAGTTTCTGATAAAGTTTGGAAGGTAATCATTGACAGTGGTAGCTTGGTGAACCTAGCATCTGAAGAGATGGTCACAAAATCACAGTTGGAAAGGCTAAAACATCTGAAACCCTATCAGATTTCATGGATCAAGGATGAGCAGACACTCCTGGTAAGTGAACAATGTTATGTGAATTTGAAAATTGGGAAATACTATGATAAGGTGTTGTGTGATATCATGCCTATGGATTGTTGTCATATTTTGTTGGGTAGACCTTGGCAATATTATAGACATGCTATATATGATGGGAGATTGCATAAGAATACTATTGTGGCTAATGGAAAGAAACAAATCTTGTTACCATTGATGGAAGAACCTATTAGTAATGTTTGCACATCTCTGAAATTTTTCTTGATGGAAGGAAGAAAGTTTGTGAAAGATTTGAAAAGGAATGATGTATGTTTTGTTGTAATTCCTAATAAGATGAGTAAGGAGACCAAGGATAATGTTCTTGAGGAGATTGAAAAGTTACTCACCGAGTATAGTGAAATCATTTCTGATAATCTACCTGATGGTTTGCCACCGAAGAAAAGCATTGATCATTGTATGGATCTAATCTATGGAGCTAGTTTACCAAATAAGGCACCTCATCAGTTGACACCTACCAAGAATCAGGAATTGAACCAACCGATTCAAAAGTTGCTGGAGAAAGGTTTGATCAGAGAAAGTTTGAGTCCTTGTGTAGTACCTTCTATATTGGCACCGAAGAAGAATGTAGAATGGAGAATGTGTACCGATTCCAGAGAAATCAATAAGATAACAGTGAAGTATAGGTTTCCTATACCGAGAATGGATGACATAATGGATAGTTTGACTGGAGAAAAGTATTTCACAAAGATTGATTTGAAAAGTGGGTATCATTAGATCAAAATTAGAGAAGGTGATGAATGGAAGATTGCTTTCAAGACAAAAGAAGGTTTGTATGAGTGGTTGGTTATGCCTTTTGGTTTAACTAATGCACTGAGTACTTTTATGAGGCCGATGAATGAAGTTTTGAACAAATTCTTGGGTAAATTTGTGATTGTGTACCTTGATGACATTTTAATATTTAGTAAGACTATGGAAGAACATTTGTTGCATGTTAGACAAGTTTTGCAGAGATTGAAAGAGGAAAAGTTGCTGATAAATCTGAAAAAGTGTTCATTCATGAAAGAAGAGATTGTGTATTTGGGATTTGTGATCTCAACTAATGGTTTAAAGATGGATTTTTAAAAGGTTGAAGTTATTTTGAATTGGCCTACACTTGTGAATGCTAGTGAGGTAAGATCATTTCATGGTTTGGTAAGTTTTTACCGAAAGTTCATAAGGAATTTTAGTTTAATTTTTAATGCTATGACTGAGCCTATGAGAGAAGACAAAAGAGAATTCAAGTGGACACATGGAGCTGATAAAAGTTTTGAGACTCTGAAGAAGAAAGTTTCCAAATTTCCTGTTCTGGCTTTACCTAATTTTAGTAAAGTATTTCAAGTAGAATGTGATGCAAGTGGAAGTGCAATTGGAGCTGTGTTGAGTCAAGAAGGTAAACCTATTGCTTTCTTTAGTGAAAAGTTGAATGATGCTAGAAGGAAATATTTTGTGTATGATCAAGAGTTCTATGCTATTGTTCAAGCACTGAAGAAATGGAGATATTATTTGATAATGAGTGAATTTGTGTTGTATACTCATCATAAGGCTTTACAATATTTGGGTAGTCAGAATAAGTTGAATCAGAGACATATGAAATGGGTTGAGTATTTGCAGAGTTATACATTTCTGATAAAACATAAGAGTGGAGTCACTAACCGAGTTGCTGATGCATTGAGTAGAAGAAGATTTTTGATGACCGAGATGAAAATTCAAGTTCTTGGTTTTGATGAGATGAAAGATTCTTATGAGGCTGATCCTGATTTTTCTGAGCCATGGAGAAAGTGCAGAGCACCTATTGAAGATCAACATGATAGCAAATGGGATGAATATTTTATTCAGGAAGGTATGTTGTTCAAAGGTATTTAGTTGTATATACTGAGAAGAATAATGAGAACTAATTTGATAAAAGAGAAACATAGTAGTGGTTTGGTTGGACATTTTGGCATTGACAAAACATGGAATTTGTTGAAGGAAAGCTACTTTTGGCTACAGTTGTATAAAGATGTTCAGAAATTTGTGAGAGGTTGTGGAATTTGTCAAGTTGCAAAAGGAATGAGTCAGAATACTGGTTTGTATGTACCGATTACTGTACCTAAAAAACCTTAGATTGACATTAGTATGTATTTTGTTCTTGGATTACCGAAGACAATAACATGTAATGATTCTATATTTGTTGTTGTAGATAGACTTTCTAAGATGGCACATTTTATACCTTGTAGAAAGACATCAAATGCAGTACATGTAGCATATCTTTTCTTTAAGAAAATTGTCAGATTGCATGGATTACTAAAGAGTATTATCTTTGACCAAGACAATAAATTTTTTGGATACTTTTGGAAGACTCTTTGGAAGAAATTTGGCACTAAGTTGAAATATAGCTCTACATTTCACCCACAAATCGATGGACAGACTGAAGTTGTAAATAGAAGTTTGGGAAATCTTTTGAGATGTTTAGTTGGAGACACACTAAGTAATTGGGATTCTATGTTGGCACAAGAAGAGTTTGCATATAATAATTCAATGAATAGAAGTATTAGAAAAACACCATTTGAAATTGTGAATGGCATACAACCAAGAGGAATATTTGATTTGAGAGATATTGATGATGGAAATAAGAGAAGTGCTGAAGGAGTAAAGTTTTTTGAGTACATGAAGGCATTGCATGAAGATGTGAAGCTGAAGCTGGAAGACAATAATAAAAAATACAAAGACAGAGCTGATAGATCAAGAAGACATAAGACTTTTGATGTTGGTGATGAAGTGATTGTTCATTTGAAGAAAGGTCAATTTCTTGTTGGCACATATGGAAAGATGAAGATGAAGAAATTCGGACCTTGCAAGATTTTGAAGAAATTTGACAGTGGAAATGCATATGAGATTGAGTTACATGATGATATGGACATATCACCTATTTTCAACATTGTTGATTTTTATGAATATCATGAACCTGATGGAGAAATGATAGTACCAACAGAATATCCTAAGAAGTGGAGCAGATCTTGAAAGAAAGAGTTTGCAAGAACACAAGAGGAAAATAATATATGGAATATCTGGTAAAGTGGAGGAATAGACCAATGGAAGATAGTTCATGGATTTCACAATCTAAGTTGGATACAGATCAAATTGTACCTCCCAAATGATTCAGCGAATCATTTCAAAATAATCCCAGGTGTTTGATGCAGGAGCATCTCGAGTCCTTGGCAATTCTGTGTCACCAAAAAGAATTTGAAGTTGTCCTCGGTGGTCAGTTATCTTTGGCGCTCGATGTTGCTTATCTACTAGTTGGTTATCCTTTCTCACTGATGGGTTTAGTTTTAGTTGAGGCTGACTTGTACATTTATATTGGATAAAGATTTAATGTTTGTATCCATCATTGGGAAGCTTGTGGTCCTAGATCTGACCGTTACTTTCGCTAATTGTGGATTTGAAGGCTGACTCAGTTCGGTAGACTCTTGTATAAATGTTGTTGTTTGGTGGTAGTTTAGGAGGTAGTTTTTGGAGAGAGAATATAGTAGACATTAGATTGAGGAGTTGTAACAGATCCTCACATGTTTGAGGACTTCTAAATTTCATTGTAATATCAGGCTGTAACTGGGAAGGCTTTACAACCCAGCATGTATGGTTTCAATTGATGAAATATATGAAAGATATGGCATTCTCTCTCTCACTCTTGTGTTTCTTTGTTTCCGCATGCTTTGAGCAGATTTGGATCATTAGGGCGTGCCATTGTTTGGCCCCTCTTGACCTTGCGTTGCATCAATATTGAACCTGCATATCCTCCCAAGAGTGGAGACTCGTAGTGGCCCTAGAGAAGATGTCCTTGGGAGTCTGAGTGCCATATTTGAAAAAATGTAGAGTACTAGTCGCTTGAGTCTTAACCAGGGGGATGCCTTGAATAGCAAACAATGGGAACCACCAGAGGTTCTGTTGATTGAAAGAAAGTCAATTACAAAAAACCATCACCATTTCAATGGAGCCAAGGCTTAATAGCCTCCCAGGCTTTCCAAATGCTCTTAATGATGAAAGTACGCTGAATTTGAATAGGCTCTTTCGTAATGAGCAGGGTCTGTAGACCAATGCCCTTCTAAGACAGCCTGTGAACATAGAATGTTGAAGAGATGCAGTTCCTAACGAGAATCTTCCAGGCCTCATCACTAGTGAGAGCATGAAATAATCTACTTAGAACAAAGAGCATGACCTTTATTCTGAGTTGACATAAGGCCAAGGCCACTAGAATCTCGAGGAAGACATAAATACTCCCAAGAAACCCTATGAAACCCATGGTTGTCACCTCCAGAGGCCTATAGAAAGTCTCTAAAGAGGCATTCCAACTTGAGATACGAGGCTTTAGAAGGATCCTAGCAAAAGGAGTAGTAAACAAGAGTAGTAGTCAGAACTTTGGAGCAAATCTAAAATTCCCTAGCAAGGGAGAGGGGCTTACAAATCTAATATTGAAACTTTTTCTCAATCTTGGTGATCACATCATGTCATAAGTCCATAGAGGATCTATGGAAGGAAAAGGGAATGCCCAGGAAGTGGAAAAATTCCCCATGTTGGACCCATTTCCAGGCAAACTTAGCAAGCTAGTGAGGGGCTAGATGGAAAGACTGTCTGAAGCAAAGGGTCTTATGCCATTGGATAGAAGATCCAGAGGCTTGACAAAAGGTGTCCATGCAATGTAAGGCATTAGAGATATTATCCTCATTCTCAATAAGAGTGAGAAATGAGTTATCAACAAGGTGACCATTAACAAGCTAAGAAGAGGACTCAGGAAGCGAAATGCCCTGAACCAAAATAAAGGAGACAGAATTGGCAAGCCAATAACCAAAGCCTTCAGTAGCAAGCACATATAACATAGGAGACAGCGGAAAACCTTGTCAGATGGATCTAAAAGGCCCAAAAGTATTAGATTGAGGCTCATTGATAGTAATGCATGTAGAGGCATCACCAAAAAACATCTCCATAGAATGCAAGAAATGAGGACCGAACATAAGAGCTAGGTTTATGGAAAGAATAAAAGGCCATTCAATGTGGACATAGGCTTTAGCAAAATCAATTTTAACGAATAAAGTAGCCTGCTTAGACTGATGAGCCCATTCCATCCCTTCCCAAATAGCAATAATGTTGTCAAGGATATACCTGGACTTAATAAAACCAGTTTGCTCAAGGAAAACAATAAGCGGAAGGAGATGTCTAATTTTGAGAGCTAAAGCCTTAGCAATTATCTTGTAGGAGACATTCAAGAAGGTGATGGGCCTCCAATTGTATATATCCTTAGGATTGCTAGCTTTAGGTATGAATTTGATGTTCCCCTTATTTATGATAGCACCTAAACTTTTATTATGAAATACCTCGAGGTAGACTTTATGTAGGTCAGGACCTATAGCATCCCATAAGTGCTTGTAGAATTCATAAGGGAAACCATCACATCCTGGGGATTTATCATCGGCCATAGAAAAAATTGCTTCTTTAAGATCACTGATGGTAAGAATTTTCTCATAAAAGGCCCATTGCTCAACTGCTACATAGTTTGGAGTAACAACAATATAAGCCTTAAGAGCCTCCTCCCGAGCAACATAATTTTCCTGCAAAGAAAAGACTTTTTCATAGTGTTGAACAAAAGCCTGAAGAATGGGAGGGAGCTCAGTAAGGGTTTCAGATCCTTGTTTGATCTTTTGAATACCAACATTGGTATGCCAAGCTTTGAGGCCATGAAAAACCTCCTTAGAGGCCTTATCGCCCACCTCCAACCAGTGAAGGTGAGCTTTGGTTTGAGCTCCACGAGCGGCATAGGCATTTGCAATCTAATTCTTATGTCAAAGTTGGGCAAGCTTAAGCCGAAGCTCGATGTAAAGTGGGTTCAACACAAGTGCATCAGAAGCATTGTGAAGGGCCTTAGTGTTAGCTTCATAAGCACATTTCCTGTAGCAGGCTAACTAAAAGCCATAAATGTAGAGAAATATCATAGTACAATTGATGGCATCATTCCACTATTGAATCCAACCAAGATGACTGTGGGACTGAGGCTCTAAATTACAGACTTGAAGAATGTGGGCAATAGTGGATACATGCATCAACACATACGTGTTGAGGAAAAATTGAGTATGAGCAGCCCGCTTGGCAGCAGAATGCCAACTGATGGAAAATGAAATGTGGAAGTGATCAAACAAGGTCACATTTGTCATAGGAGTGACAAGTAGGCCTCGATCTTTAGAGAAAGAGAAAATAAATTGAGTAGTTATCATAGCACGATCTAATCTCTTAAATATGTTGTCAGAACTAGCTCTGAAATTAGACCAAGTATGCCAGACCCCTCCCTACTGGCGACGATTAGCATTGGGATAAAAAAGGCCAAATTTATTACACATATGGTACCAAGCTTCTCTCTCCCCTATTGTCCATCGAAAAGGAAAAATTTCTTCCTTGTCAAAGACCAACTCAACCATATTAAAGTCCTCACACATAACCCAAGCAGCAGGAGGCAAGTTGTCCGCCAGCCAGCACCAACGCTGAGATATTTCCACACCATTAATCAGAGCATAAACATTAATGATGCCAAAAGAATGGTTGTGAAAAGACAACAAGATCCAAGTGACGCACTGCATCAGTTCAGATCCATGCACAATAACTGAAGAATAAAGATGAGGTGACAGAATAGTAATGACACCAACTTTACCAGCTTCATGCTGAGAAGAAAAAATAATGTCATCCGGCCAAATGATGCGACAGGAAGATTTAAGTAAGAAACCAAAAATTTTCACTTCCTATAAACACAAAACATCTAGACTGTGAAGTCTCCGGCGGGTATCATAGACATAGTCCTTTCTGGAGAGGTCAGTTAGACCTCGGACATTCTAGGACAAAAAATTCATAAAAACTCTTGCATGGTTTCCTCGTCCCCAAAAGAGGAGAAACTATTCTGCAAGAAAGTTGGTACTGAGCCAAAGCTAGGAAGTAAGTCTCCCGAAGAGATAAACCACCATTATTCTAGGTCAAACACATAGTCCATCAGGGCTACAAGACCAACACAAAGACTGAGAAGAAGTCAATGAAAAAACTTGCAGTGTGAGTGCCACCTCCGAAGTGGTAGGCCTTGCAGCAGGAGCTTTCCCCTGAATAATAGGGTGTGAAGGAGGCGAAGCAACTAGTGGCACTTCGGTAGAAGGAGGAAGTTCTCCAGCCATAGGCTCCTAAGGTGACATAGCTGCAGAAGTAGCATGTGCCATTTTAGAGGCTGAGGCATTCTTGTCTTTTCACGTGACTGTAATCCATTCTTCTTTTTTCCCAGTGTTTGATTTTTTGATAGGCGCTTCCTTTAGCGATGGCTTCACCCAAGGGGTGACCATAAGGTAGTCCTTAATCTTGTGTTATGCCGATTGAGACCTATAACAGGTATTTGGCAGGTTCAAATAAAGCACCTTTTGAGAGATGGTGAGAGAACCAACCTGAATTTCAACAATGTCTTTGAGGTCCCTAAAAAAGTTGACCTCAACACAGACACACTTCTGGGGTCGAGCATTAAAAAACTTGTCATGCTCCATGACAATGACCTTGCCAAGGGTTTTAGCAATAGACTCAATAAAAGACCAGCATGGCCAAGGGAGACTAGGAAACTCAACCCAAATGGGGACCCTAAATTTCTTGTCATCCGAGATAGTGAAGTCTCGAGACCATCTCTGAAAAACAAGTAGTGAGGACCTAACTATCCAGGGCCTACGACTAAAAATAGCTTCTGTCTTGGAAGGGTTAGCAAAATGAAACAGGAAAAAAATATTGGTAAGGTTTTGCACATCGTCAAGGCGGACCCCATGAGGGGTCCTGCTCTTATTTACCCAATCTTTGAGGATACTTTCAGGAGGAGTGTGACACGCAAAATATCCAATCAGAGTATGCTTTTCTAACCATTCACATGCAGAATCAAATTCTTGCAGATTAAGAACAATATTAGGGTTACCTCGTGAAAGACCTTCGGGAGAAACTTGGGAGGATGTTTGTTTAGAGGAGGCACCATGGCTTTCCGAAGCTTCAACTCGCGCACTAGCATCAACTGCTGGGCCAAAGTTGGCCGGACCCATACTAAAAGCTAACCCTAATACAAAAATCCCACAGTAAATGAGGTATGGCAGATGGAAAGCTCAAAGCAAAGACACAGATAGGAAACCGTAGGAATGAAACCCTAGCAGAAAGCAAGTAGTCTGCAACAAAGTAGATTTTCAAAGAATAAGCACAAATCTTCCATGGCATACTTAAAAACAATCTTGAATTGCGTGCCATGTGAAGCTTCAGAGAAGATCTCGTGTAATCTGGTTTCTCCCGGTTTTCTTTTGCTATGAACTTTACATTTTCGCGATCTCGACGGGGGATAATGCGAATTTATGAAACAAATTCTTTGCATTGTTGCTTACTTTGAAAGTTATTGAATTTTCAACGACTCTAATATTTAATCTAATATATGACGTTGTTACCCCAATCTGCGCAGTCAATTTAGTTTTTTCACATGGTTGTAACATAGTTGCGAATCGAATTACGGCATCTTTCTGTTTAAATATCATCATAAGTATTGACAAACGTGCGTCCTCAAAAGGCTGCTACGAAGATGGAATATTTCTATTCACACTCGAAAAGATTCAAAATTCTAAGTTAATCGAATAATACGATTATTTTTCATTTTATCATATGGAATTCAAAGCTCTCGCTCTGAACTGCAGTATTTTTATTATGTCACATTGTCTATGTGTTCATACTACACGGTGAAAGCAGAATTAATTGGACAACTTTCAAATACAAGAGAATGTTTATTAAACAGTTTACAAAAAAACTGTTGAGATAAAAATTCTCTAAAATAAGTTATTTAAATTTTCTGTTGAACATCCTTTTAACTTGCAAATATGGCTCGATGCACTATACTTATTTTGGCTTTTATACTATAATTTTATTTATTTTATCTTTCAATTCTCAAGAAATTATCTTTCAATTCTCAAGAAAAGTTAACTATTAGAGCTTATTAGTTTGCTTATGAAAATAAAATGAGAATTTTGAATGCAAGTGTTCTATAAGAGATCGTCTTTTAAAATATTTTTTTATATTTTCGATGATGATACAATTGTTTGTTAGAGTAGTTCGAGATAAATCTCATTACCTATAAGATAAACTTAAATTATATGTGAATTATGGTAGGTGAAATGAATAAATAATAATAATAAACATGTTGAGATATATGTTATTAGAAATGTTCCAAATTGAAGTGCACCATCACAATTAGAATGAATCTCGGATGGCACTTGAAAATGATCCAGGAGGTTTAAGACTTAGCACAAGAGTGTATGTGTTGTTATATATTTTAATAATGATTTTTATTATAATAAGTCAAAGTTAAATGGAGTCAACAAAATATGAAATATTATTATTAAGTGGTACATACATATAACAAAAATAGATATTTTGAAGTGTATAAGACTTATTTATCATTATGTAATATATAAAGTAATGGGTTAATCTAAAATCATTTTTGACTTCTTATCTTTAATTCAAAATTTGTATGTCTCAAAATTTGTAATTTTTTTAATTACCATTTCCTCTTTCATATCCTTTCATTTATTTTTTTTATTAGAAATTTTTTAATAGACCTAGATGTTCATTTATATCAATTTATTGTCCACTCCCTTGTAATTAAAATTTGATGAGTTCAGAAGTAAACTAAAAACCTAAGAAAAGAACTCAAAAACCCATCATTTTTGTGGTCTCGCAAGGCTCGCAACTTTAAATGAGTTTCATAATAATCCAAAGAGGCTTGAAACCTTGGCAAGTTCACGAGTCCGTTAACTTACAAAAAGCTTATTGAATAGAACAATGATGTTGAACCAGATAATTTCACAAATTTCATGAGTTTGCAAACGCTATGAAAATTCACCAAGGTTCTCTACAAACCCAGAACTATGATAGAGATGAAATAATTATCTTATTATAGAAGTGTGTAAATGCAAGTATTAGAAGAATTAACAGCATCTTTATTTCTGAGAATCAAAATCATCTGCTTAGTAGGTTCAAAAGAAGCTTTCGGTTCAAATTCAGGTAAGAATAATTACTTGAAAATAAAATATCATTCAGTATGATCTAAGACTTCTTCAAAATCAGTTCTTGATGAAAGAAGTTTTAATTAAACGAAATTGCCTGACTGCAACCTCTAAAAACGGCCTTTAAATTTACAGTTCAGGTAAATCTTAAGTTTAGAAAATCTTTCTCTGAGGAATTCTCAATAAAACCCATTAGAATATTGCGCAAAGAGATTATCGTCTCAAGGAATTAACATTTTCTCTGCCACCGAAACATATTTACGTAGAATTAAAGGATTATTCTTAATTCCACTCAAGGTTACCATTTATATAAAAAATTAAACCAAATTCATGTGAAGTTGAATTTAATTAGGCAAAACTTCAGTCGCCTCAGAAGGCAGAGCAACAAAAACTACATGCATTTCATGTATTCAAATGTAACTTAGACAACCAAATTAACTAGTCTAAACTGTCCCTCAAACTTCAGGCCAGGTACCATGATTCAATGGTAGAGGAAATCTAAATTTAAATTCAATTTTTCTTTACTCACATCCAAAGATAAACCCATTGTGAATTCAAAATGCTAATGAATACCAACGCAACAAAGAGTGGTAATGGTAGCACTGTTATTCTATTTGTGAATCACTATACCAAAACAATAATATTCACCACATTCAATTGCAAAATATATGGTCCCTATGCCGAGGCAATCAATAAGGCCTATCGCCAACATAGTTGCCCGGGGGATCATAGCTGCATATAACCCATGTATCGTTGCTCGCACATTTGATAATAGAACACCCAACACTTGTGGTTGTGGCCCACACAATCTGAGTATAGTGTGTACAATCTGAGCCTGTGCAAGTGTTGGAAGCATGAACATACCACTTTTTCTCATCAATCCAAGCATTTACTGCCTGTCGAATTGTCCAATTGGGGCCTTTGCCCCAGAATATATTTTCACCGTAGGGCGATCCCTCTGAATGCTGAAGTAGGCAGTCATTTCTTCTCTGTCTCGCATAATTACGAGCATAAGCGGCAACTGTGTTGTTCCATTCGAGCACTGGAACTCCGACCGCGTTTCTCGCCACATTCTGCGGATCAATGAAGTCTGCAATGGCCTGAGAGTTCGTCACGCCTTCTACACAGCTTAATAACCCCACCGTGAACAGAACCACGACTGGCTGGAAAAATCTGCTCATTCTTGATATAATACACCTTGTATCGTCACAATAACAACTCTAAACAATTTATAACAACTACTAATTTGGTTTGAAGGGTGATTGAAACGTAATCTAATTCAACAATAGCAATTGATAATCTGTTCGTAAGAGAGATTGAGATATGATATTGTGGTGCAACAACTGTATGCTTAAATACATGGACTAAATGATAAAATTATAGTTTTCAAGTAAATTATTGATTAAACTAGGTGGTGCTCCAGAGAAAACAATAAGTCTAATGCTTATCGCTTTGAGTTTGGTTGCCTTCATTTCTATAGTTATTAGCCTTATGCCTGCTAGCTTTCCTCACAAGTTTTCATATTTCAAACTTAATTTTGTTTTAAGAAACTATATTCAACAATAAAATCACCGCGTTTGACAGTACGTAATAGAGCCGACGCTGTAGGAACAGGTCGCAGAAACCAATGGGCACGTTGAGCGACGTGACGGCTGTTTAGTGGGATAAACTGCCCATTACTTTAATGTAAGTTGCTTCAGACGGGGCAAAACTACAGACGACTTTAGAGAGGATTTATGAGTCTGATATTACAATGATCACTCACGAAGTAATCATTAACCCGTACATACTTGCACTAACTTTTTCTTTTTTTTTAATCCGTGTACATACTACTTAAATTATTTTCTACTTGTATGGTTTTTTAAGGTGCCAAAGGGAGTGGACAATTTCTCCTCGAGGAAAAAAAACCCTTTCATCAATATATTTAATATTTTTAATATTTGTCAATGGATAATTGATTTATTAGTTAAACTTTTTAATATTTGTCAATGGATTCTTGATTTATCAATAAAGTTGAAAGATTTTTAAAATGCTCATTACAAATCAAGTTATGCTAAGCAAAAGGTTGTGACATCATAAGAGATCAGGGGTGGATAACACCGAACTTGGTGAAATGGACACCCCTCTCCTTGAAATGGACACCCCTCTCGTATTTATCAACTGTACTCCCATTCCATAAAAAACTCATCACAAAGTAATAAATTATTGAGCTCATGGAACCTTTATAATAGAAAAATTAAAAGACACTAAATTAATGTATTATTTTGCTTCTTTTAATCAACCATTATTACATATATATAATGGACATCTAAATAAACAATTAATCCAATTAGTGATTAATTGGATATTTGAAATAGGAAATGGTTCCATCAAAGTACAGAAATATTAAATTCATGGGACCTTTTTAATAAAGCAATTAGAAGACACCAAATTAATGTATTATTTTTCTTTATTTTTTATTAAGTAGGCGGGGAGAGGGCCCCAATCCCATAACAAAAAAATAAACATTAAGAACATGCACTTGAATCCCTACTCAGGACCTTTACAACTGAGAGCAAGCCAAAGACCCCCACCCACAAAATTAATCAAAAACCAAAAGTCACTTTTATAGAACTTTCCTAACACTGCTTCTACTAACCTTAATGATGTCATAGTTTAGCATCATGAAATATCTTAAAGCATTTATGTTTCTCCTTTCACTGCAAAAAATAGCAGTGTAACTTCACAAAGTTCCAATAGTTGAGGAAACATCAAATATGTTTTTGATAGATAAAGCAGCAAGAGGGTGCTGGCCCGAATAACAAAGGACTAGTAGCACATTAACAGCACATTAATGTAACTAGTCAAAGTAGATAAACAATTTAATAGTATAATCACCAGTCTAAATCTGCCCCTATCAAAAACATAAACCACAATACTAATCAACCGAATTAAAATAGAGTATCTAGACCAAGCAATAGCATGTAAAGTATCAGTTAAAAGTGACACAGGGCTGAACAGAAAGCTATAAAAGTTAACATTGACCCCAACAAAAAAATAGGGGATCCTAGGGCCAGGCCCAAACAAAATTAACTAGCACATGGGAACCAAAATTAATTTTTCCCACCCAACTGCTTAGACAACAGGGTCCTCACCCACTCTTCCTACAGAAATAGGAAAAGATCCTTGTTGTCCTCATTCGCTTCCAAAGTACCACCCGCTAGCTTCTCTTGCACATGACAGAGAGTAATAGCCGAAGCGTGCATAACCTTCAAGCCAAATTTGTTGGTCAGCATACACTGGTTCATCAGCTCCAGCATATTTTTCTTGATCTCCGCAATATCTCTATCCAAGTTCGCGAACCTCTTTTTAAGAGTACCTTTGAGACTATCCTCCAAGGCCTTGGTATTGTAAACAGAGGTAGGGGGCTTATCATGAGGGTCTTGATTAGGACTCAGGGGCGGGGTAGGAATGGGGGTTTCCATGGCATGCTAGGGGTCAGGAATAGGGTTGTTACTAGGCCTGAGGGGGCTCATATGATCATCCGAGGAATCATTCATGGATTCAATGGTTTGGGAGTCTTTCTCAGTCATGGAGTGTTCTTTAGATGCCGTTTCCAGCAGCCTGGTTTTACATTGCTCCTTGGTGAGTCTGTTTGACCTCCTACGATACAAGCCACTCAAATCCACCTCCAGACTAACCTGGCTCTCCATTATTTTCCTTTTTTTGGGCCTACATTCGGTGTCAGGAGTACTATCATCCTCCTTCCTATTTTTAATTTCCTCAGACCTAGAGACATAGGACAATTCCTGGCCATCCTTCTTATTAAATGGGTTTTTGACATATTTTTTGTGGTTCTTGCCTTCTTTGGCACCCGACACAGGCTCTTGGATGACACAGATGGACTAGGAGGAGGACTAGGTGGGATTTTTGGTTTTGGCTAGGGAATCCTCTTGGGGCATCTCTTGGATAATCGGGGGGGGTTGGGGTGTAGGGCAGATAGCTTTTTGGAACTAGTAGGTGCAGAGAAGGAGGCCCTGATGGAGGATAGGAATAGGCTTATCCAGGTTATCCTTAATATCAAGGATGTTACTTTCTAAGGAGTGCAGAAGATAGAAAAGGATGAAAATTAAATCTTTGTTTCTAACATGGTTCAGGAATGGTAAGTGGTAGTAGTCAAAAATAGTAAACTTACCTTCCAACATAAAGTATTTCATCACTATGAGGTAGATTTTTGGCTAGAAATCCAATAGCTCCTCCTTGTTGAAGTCCCCCTTCTTTTTTCACTGGCAACTCTCCATCCTTGAAGAACTAGTTGAGGCTGGTAGGGTCAGGAGTTCGGCTATTTTTTTTGTATTTTCTCCTTGTCATAGAAAGCCTAGTCGCCTTGGCTATGACCTCCTCATTCAACTAAAAGTGGATGCCTCCAACAGAGACACTCCTGTTGTTCTAGGATGACATGAACTGTTTGGAGATTTGTTCATCATGTCCACCCTTCATTCTCTCCATAAAACCCCAAATGCCACTCTCCTTGCAATAATGTGTCACCAACGCATCAGAGGTGAAGGCCTCATCCATTTTATCAGGCTCAATACGGAGAGTTTTGCCACCCATTTCAGAGTTTAGACCCTCCAGCGCCATAATATCCTAGAAAACAGAGAGCCGAGTGTTTCTGCAGAACTTTAAAAACCCTTTGATTTTGCAAAGCCTTTCCGAGAACAGTTTATACTTAAAATGCTGGCTTGGCAAAAAGTTTTGGAAACTAGGCTCCGTACCGCCAGATCTAACGGATCTCTAGGTGCCATAAATAGTAATTATACCAGGGACACACTTGTTGTCCTCATTAGCCAAGTAAGCCCTCATATTCAGACAGTGCCTACTCCACACGTTTAAAGAGTAATTATGAATTTTTATGTGAATTTGGGTTCTCCTTTCCATAATCACAAAAATCATTGAAACATGCCAGCACATGATCCAGTAAGGATTTGCAATGAATGAGATGGCGTGGCACATTTAAACATTGATATTCATTTCTCCCCCAATGATTTGCTGAGTCATTAGGGGTAAATCGCTAACCACCCTCCAACTATTGAGTTTAGTTTGTTTTAGGCCCATTGCCACCATTGAGTTAGCAATCGAATTCCCTTCTCTATATGAACTCCCTTCTTTGTAAATATGTTGTGATAACAAAAAAATCTGAATTAAGTTTAAAACTATCATAACCAAAGGAGGACATCAGAATAGAAAATGAAAAAAACTACGAGACTAACTTTCATTAGACCTTAGCAATTATATACCAGTCTTTAGAAAGACTATTGAGAAGGTTTTGCCAATCTTTGTTATCCTTGTCTTGTTGTTCTTTCTCAGTTATTTGGATTTATTTCCTCATTTAAATTGCTTCTTTCTTCAACCAATTCTTCTTAGTGATGAGTCTATACATTGCTTTCTTCATAATCTCATCAACCACATTATAGAACGAGAGAAAATAGCATTTTTGAATTGATCTTTGTTATGCGCCGACATACCATCAAAGCCTTCAAGAGTATAATTTATCATTTTTCATTATGTTGCCCTAATTTTCCTTCGGTAAATTTGGCCTAGTTTTTCCAAGATCCTCATGCTTTAAACCCTATTGAACAACCCAAAAAAATTTCATGAATTTAGCAGCTTTCCTTTGGTCTCTACAAAATCTTCTAAGTCTCTGGCTAGGTAAAAAAGCCCTTAAAATTTCATAAACTAGCCATTACCCAAAACTCAATAAGGCCCTGTTGTAATTTGCAGTTTACTTTATCAGCCACTTAAGTCCCTTCATTTTGCATGTGCGTTTTAAAATCCTTCAGTCACCAAGTCTTTGATTCCCAGCGATCAAAGCCCTAACATTTAGCAATCGAGTGAGCGGTTACCGTTTTGGTTGGCGGTCTTGTTTCAGTGGCCAAATCAAGATTCTAGATCTGACGGTTGTTGCATGATCTCATGGCCTCAAAAGATTCCATGACATCTTGCGATGATTTTCGATCTTCCTACCTGCAGAGTTCATTTGTCAGTGGGTCCTACCACGTAGTCCGATTTGGTGGCTTCTGATTCGTCGGCAGTTGGTGATTCGGCTATCTATCAGTGGGCCCTTTCCTTTCAGCATGTTAAGCTTTAGTTTCATCATGTGGTCATCGTTATACTAGAGACTCAAGATGTGACTTGTTTAATCTGGCAGTATAACGACAACCATGGATTCTCTTCATCGCCTAGACCTCTAACAGTGGGGCCATTGTCAGGAAAATGTGCTATGTGTATCTAAGGGGGCGGTGTTTGATTGGTTGGTGAGAGTACAGCGTGGAGACAGGTCAGCAGGGGCCCAGCAGGATGCCTTTCCTTTGAATCCAACAACAATCACATGATCACAAGGGCCCAGAATATTCCTTGTGATCATGCGACAAACATTGATCTTGCTTTATCTCTGGGGTCTGTCGGGTGGGTCCTTTTCTGGTGACATGCTTGTTTTCTATTGGCTCCCAAGTGACAGCTTGGATCTATAAGTGGGACCGTGTCAGAAGGTCTGCAGATGAGTCAAAAAGGCTAAGATCTATGGTGTCGTATGATCTCATAGAATCTTCTGACCCTATGAGATCATGCACCCGCCGTTGGATCAGAATCTTGGAAGATAGTGGGTCCTATGTCAGAAAGGTTTGCAACGTGTCTCATTTCATAGCTTTTGATTCGCTGGTTGGAATGCTACGTGGTGGTTGTCAGTGGGCCCATGGGGTCAGCCTTTTCTAAAGCACTTAATGTCTGGCTTGATCTGGCAGTTGTCATTATACTGTTTGGTCAAGATGCTAGACTTTTAGCATCACAGTATAGCGACAACTATCCGATGCTCTTTCTACAATTCGTGGGTCCAAGTTTGTTAGACGTGATGATTTACTCACATTTCATTGGTTGCTAACTTCCAGGTGGCGTTTGACTTGTTAGAGATGGGTTTTCAGCTATTTTTCACGCGCATCATGGCCGTTCATCTATCGGGAGGAGTTTCTGATCGACGGCTATGTTTTAATTTTAGACCATGCTAGCCATTGACATTTTAATTCAAATTTCTCCGCAAAGGTTTTCTGCTAGGGTTCGCATTTTGCAGCCATGCATGACAAGTTTGGTAGCTGGGATTTAATTCTTCAGGACAGGGATGGTTGGAAGGATGATGATAGATGATCTAATCATCGACGCCACAAATTTTATAGAGTACCATGTCATGTTGAGGCTTTCATGAGCTCGGTGCCACCTTTTGTAGGGTTAATCATTTTAAACTCAAATATCTTCAAGATCAGATTGTGAACCTTCATGGCTTAGTGGAGTTGTAGGTGGGTTGGTAGGTCGAGGTTGTTGTGTCTACAGGTGATTTTAGTTCAGAAGGATCAACATGAAAATAAAGATATGATTTGATCACCGGTGTTCTCAAAGATTTTCATAATAGGTGATTAGTGTACCTAGGGTTTGATGTTATATTGTGATACCTATGTAACCCTAGTTAAGTTAGTTTTGACTCCTGCCTGTGTGTAGTTGGGTTGTATATAGTTCTTTTTTGGAGCCTTAGTGATCAAAGTTGGACAATTGTAAAAAGAAGAAAGTCTCTTTCTTAGAAGGCTATCTGTGGCATTTTTCTGCCCTCTGGTTTTCTACATTTTGTAAATCTTTCATTGATGATTCAGATATTGTAGAGGTATTTTGTGAAAATCCTTCATGTCCCTATGCTTCCTTGTCTAAATTATCTCTTATTGAATCAAAGTATATGATGTTTTTGGTGGTATCTTAGGGTTCCTGATCCCTCTCTCTCTCTACAATTTTGTGTATTATTGTGGGTGATTTGATTTGAATGCTCTTGTGGGTATACTTGAACCCCTTGACTATCTATCTCATTCCTATACCGAGTTGCAGAGGTGAATGTCTTTTTGCAGGTCATAAATTGTGTCTAAATCCCTTAGGAATGCTATTGTTTGTGAAATCCTTTCTTTCCCTGAATAGCCTCTTTCTATTGCAGACCCTTCTATGAAATACTTATGCAAGCCTATTTAGTGAGTTGTGATCTCCTAGACCTAAGTTGTTCATTATTTTCATCCTCTATACTGAGATCCAAACCCTAGTTTTGGTGTATCACCTAGTAGGTAGTTTGCTTTCAAGTCATTTCCCTTTCCAAGAATTTCTTCTATCCCTTTCCCTCCAAAGTTTACTTTTCATGTCTAGAAGCAAATTAAGGTGATTATCCAAGAGGAACTAGCCTAGAACCTAGAGGTCTCATCTCAGTTAGCATAGGTCCCACAACTTGGAGATGATTCCCATGTTATACTAGGTTATCAAGACTACAAGAGCTTGAAACAAGGGTGCAAACTTAGTGTATAACACATTCATCAATCTAATTTTTGATATTAGAGGAAGCACTTTTCTCTTCTAAAACTAGGGAAGGTGTTGTGTTCTCTAGGGAATTAATACCAATATGGGTGGGGGAATTACCATATTCACAATATCCTTCAACTCATTTAGGTTCATAGTTATCTCCATTGATATTTCTTTGTCCTCTTCCTCAAGCTCCTTAGTCTCAACTACATAATCCTCATCTTCAGTATTCTTAGTAGACTCTTCCTCCTCTTCTAGCTCATACTCAATGTCCATCTTAGGGACCACTTCCTCCTCAATCTATTTACCCTTATATTACTTGATACAAAGATGGGTAGACCTCATTTCCCTTCAATTTCCTTCATCCGTACATTCCTCCATTTGTTTAGTTTCCTTATTCTTATCCTCCTCATTATCAACATCAAAAAATGGGCAAATCCTTTTCACCTTTTTGTTGGTATTTTTGGCCTTTGAAGAGGTGGGTTTAGTGGTAGAATATTTTATTTTCTATGGAGTAATATCAAGAAATTCCTCTTCAAGGGGGATTTTCTCATCTAGAGCTTTAGGAATTTTAACATTTTTTTTTCTTGGAAGGGTTGGCATATTTCCTGCTAGGGTTGGATTTATTAAGAAGGGGGTAGGTTTCTAGAAGCTCAATTTTAACTGAGCTCTTAGATGACTTCATAATGTGGCTTTTTTATTGTTGAGGAGAGGAAAGAAGGTAGCTTCTGAATGTGGATTTTTGAAATTCATGTTGATAAAGGGCATGAATTAAGCCCTATTAGAGCAAGTGAAAGGTACCTTTGGAAATGCTACTAGTTAGGGAGGAATAAAGGAAGAAGGGCACTTTAATCCTATGGTCATTTCTCAAATGGTTCAAGATAGGGAAGTGATACCCATGAAAAGTGGTATACTGGACTTCTAGGGTAAATTATTTTTTAAAAAAGAAGTAAATAAGAGCACACAAATGGAGCAGATTGAACCTATCACACTTGTTTTAATTGGCCATGACCACAAATTTATTCCATTTCTAAAATAAATCCTTCATGTAGAGCTTATAGTCACCATAGATCTTTCTTTCAACTCTGTAACCCTCACATTTTAAGCCTGTAGCTTCAGCTATCACCTCAGAGGTCACACAAAATTTGATGCTCTCAATGGAAACATTTCCTTGGTACTAGGAATTATAGAACATCATGGACAAAGTAGTGTTATAACCTTCATTGCATGGAAATAAGGCGTAAGATTAGCTCTGCTAAAAATATCCCAAAGATGACTATTTTGTAATAGTTCCCTACAACCTTTCAGCTTTGAACACTTCAAAGGGTTTCGCATACTTTTAACCTTAGAGAGATTAAACTAGTGATCAATGGACTTAAGAGGCCCACCCTTGCAAGATTTTTTAAAAAACAAAAAACCCTTTTTCTTCTTCTTATCTTAATTATAGTGAAGTTTATCAAACACCCAACACTTTTTCCTTTGGAAAGAATGGAGAGACTTAAATCATAACCCACAATTATGAAATGATACTTAAGAGTTTTATGAAATATTTTGAATTGATATTTTAGGTTTTTGACAAGGCAACTCCCTTTATACAAATATTTTCTCAACTGATGGAATAAAAAATCCTATCACATTATCATTAATGATGTAATTATTATTTTGGTCACCAAAAATATTCAGCCTAAAGTGCCAAGTTGGGATCCAACAAGCTTCAACACTCAAGTGGGTGTAACTAAGACAATTGAGATATAAAATACCTATAGATTTACTCTTAGGCATAGCGGGTATGTTAGTAATACATTTCCTTTTAGTAAAATTCAAATGAGGATCACTTCACTGAGCCTTGTTATTTATATTTCCTTTCATTAGGTAGATAATATTACATAATAAATAAAACTTATTATAAAAATATAATATATCCTTCTCTCTTATTTATTTTCAAAGTGTGGCTCATCCTTTTATTTTTCCTACCACTAATAATTCTTTTTCCCCGATCCTTACAATTCTAAGAGTAATAATTCTTCATGGGATTAAAATCAATGATTTGTTTACCATCTATCTATTTATAATTCATGATAATTTATTTTGACAACCATCCCATAACCGAAAAAATATAAATGTTAAGTTTACACACTAATCTCATCATGGACATGGTTGATCCTTCTTTCTCTCCTTTCATTAGCATGCACTTCTTTAAGATCTTTGTTCAATTTCTTAAACTTCATGTAGCAACAATCCTGATGGTTGAGGCCTAAATTAGACATAAGATCTATAACTCAATTTACTTCTCTCATGGTGTGATGGATATCAAATGTCATGAAGGTGAAATGAGTTCTTTTAAATTCCTACGGAATACTCAATAGGTCCCAAGGGCACCCAAAAATCCCTTTTAGGTAATTTATTATTATCTTAGAATCTCCTTCAATGATTATGTTGTCATAGGTCAAATCTTTCACACATTTTATGCCTTGGCAAGATGTAATTACTTTCACACAATTATTAGACCCAATTTCCATATTTTTTGTAGAAACTTTCAATTAGAATGTCATTCTAATTCCTAATAACTCCACCATTAGAAGAGTACCCTCAGTTTCCTTTAGCACACATATCAACATTGCATATGATTTATCCCTAATGTGGCAGAATTGATCTAGTGAGTTTCCTTCTCATAATACAATCCTAATTGAAATTAAAGATGTCCCCTTGAATTCCCCATTTTAGTTTAACCCTTAGCTCCTACAGAGTAAGGATGACTTTTTCTTTCCCAAAACTGACAACATTAGTGTTATTCTTTATCTATAGTTTGATTATTTGGAACATCACATTACTATTTCTAGATTGGTCCCTGAAAATTCTACTATTCTTTTCTTTCCATATATTCCAAATGAGAAAGAGGGGGATATGAGCCCATAGGTTTCTTATAAAATGGTGATTGAAAGGGAAAAAATACAATGGTTAGTGAATAATCTCATAGAGTCTTGCATCACCCGTCACACATTAGTAAGGTAAAACACACTATGCCAAACTTCCCTAACATAGGAAAAAAGTAATAAAAGATGATCTATACTTCCACAAAAAGAATAGCAACGCACACACCTATTCACCAAGGAGAAGCATCTTATATTCAAGTTATCAAATGTCAAAAATTTTCCATGAGAAGTTGTTTAAGGTAAAAAATGGTGTTGATGAATTTAGTAATATAAACTATGTGAGATGTATTCATTAACTAACCATTTCTATACTAACATTGAAAATACAAGAGAAAGAGGGGCTTCCACATGAAACCCTCAATATAACCTAAGTTACATTAGAAAAACCCAATAAGATGAGGGGATGATAATGCTAAACCCAAATTATAGTAAGGAAGTATACAAGCAAGTCCTCTTTCATGAAATGTAAGATTTTATTAAGGTTGTGTTTAAATGTACTTAAAAATTTTAACTAATTATTTTAGCAAGATAAGCAATAGAGATCTAGGTGCTAAATGTAAGAAAACATCCCAATTAAGATGTGAAAATAGATCTAAGAAAATATATGAAACATATAATGAAGTACACACATTGAAGTATGAAGAGAAATATACTTTTATGCTCTGAAAACCATTGTTTTGGACCTGTAACTTAAATTTTGACTATGGATATGTGATCACAGCTGAAAACCAAGAAAATACTGAAAATCTCAAGCTACTAGGAACAATTCAACCATGTCACCGTGTTCTAGATCAAGCCATCGACCGAGTCACCATGTTCTCGAGGAAATTTTTTGAAGTTGACCAAATTTTTTTTGATAGATCCCTATCTGCAACTTCCAGATCTATACCAGCAATTTCGAAATCATTCTCCTGCACACATAAAGCTAAGGTTTGGGGTTGGGTGGATAAGGGATTTCCTTGGTCAAGCCCTATATTGAGGAATCAACCTTTAATTCAAATTTAAATGTGTAAGTGAAATAATAAAAATTTAAATATTGAGATCCTTGCTTGAAGAAACTCTTGTCAATAAGGATTTTATTGTGTTTTTGTGTCGATCTTGAACTTGCAATGTAGAAAATCTCCACAAATGATATGGATCTACTTCATGGAGCCATGGATATAAGTGTGCATCAAATGAATAATATGATGAATGCCTCAATTTAGATCTCCTCCCTTGATGGCCAATAATATGCTAGATCTTGAGGAGGAAAGATGCCCACAAAGGATCTTTGAATATTTGAAGACTTGAATGCTTTAATGCTTTAATCATAAAATTTTACTTCTTTATTTCGTACTTTCTTGTTTGTATCATGCCTTTTTTAATTTCCTTGCAAAATGAGGTTCATAGGCTTCCTTTTATAATAGTTTCTAGGTGGGAAAATAAAGCAAGACAATAGGATCAATATATTTTGAGAGTTAAATCCCTGAGATAACATTGGGAGTGAAGCTCACAACCCTCAGGGAACAGGTTGACTTGGTTGACATGTTCCCAAGTATCAGGTCAACTTTGTCAACCTATTCTAGAAAAAGTTAACTTAGTCAATCTATTCCAGGGTTGGCCCACAGGGAGCTAAGCCCAAGCTCTCAGATACTGCATTGTTGAAAATGGAGAATATGGGACTAAATAGGATAAAGAGGTTATTTCAGGCATGAATCCATCTATGGTCTATGAATTCAATAAATGATGGTAGCTAAAAGGTCTTAAATGAGAAGTTCATTGATTTTAAGATGGTATATTTAGCCTCCACTTTACCGAGAGTATGAGTTTTCTCAAACTCACGATAAAGTAGATTGAAAAGCAATAGTTGATCTTATCATAGCTAAGTGAAAAAGATATTATCAAGGCCCCAAGAGACTTGAGTCTTAATGACATCTAAAGATGAAAAAAAATAAAGATGTCACTAACAAGAAATTGTATCTAACTTTCCCAATAAGGTTTGTGTTCCTTATTGTGAACTACTCAAAACAAAATAAATATAAAAAGGGTGAAACAAAAGATGGCATTGGATGGTGTAGAAAGTTTGTGTGGTAGGTTATTCAATCCATAGAAAATTAATTGAATGGTCTAGCAAGTGTGTGTGGAATGCTAGTCAACTCATTAGAGGATTCAACTTCAAGGGAACTTCATGTCCCCAAAAAAGGAATGAAAAATAACCCAAGTATAAGGACGTGTGTTTCCTTAAGGAGTCAAAAGGAGATTAGGCTTCAGAGTTTATCAATAGTCCCAAGAAGGATTAAAAAAAAGGATCATGCCTCCCTAACTATCAATAATCCAAAGAGAGATCCAAAAGAGAAAAGAGCCCCCAAGAACTATCAATTGTTTGATAGAGGAGACAAAACTACCAATGTGCATATGTGCAAAAAGTGAGCAGATTGTATGCCCCCATGTTAAATAACTTTCAAATGCCTCAATAAGATAAATAGCTTTAATGGAAGCATACATGCATCTATGAAGAATGTTTCCACTATGAAATGACCCTAGCAGAGAATATTCCAAGGGAAATGAACACATAAGAAAAGAGAGAACACAAAGGGATCTACTAACTTTGGGGTTGTTATGCTAATATGTAATATTATATCAAGTGTAAAATCTCATCATTCCTCAAATGAAGTATAAATATAACACAATGAAGGAAAAACACACAAGATATACAAAGAAGAGTCTTTTTGGTCTTGCAACACAAAGACCAAAAAGGATCAATGCAGCTATATCACAACCATCCAACTAGACTACACAAGGGATAATTTATGAACAATGGAACATATAAAACACAACATGTAACAAAAAAGGATAAAGATACAAATAGAATAATCACACAATATGTTTGACTACTTTATCATCTTGTGCCAATGGAGCAGTCAAGAATCATCTAAATAAATCAAGACAAAACATATAACAAAAAGCATAACACAAGGGAAACATAACATGAACACATAAAGATTACTGTATGCACCCAAAAATGGTCACCTAGACTTTGGGCCCCATTTATTCAATTTATCAATCTTGAATCAGTTTTATCAATAATCAATATTTTCAACATTATCAATTTCTTGATCAAATCTTAATTTCGATCATATATTGGATTTTATCCTATGGGCTAATCATTTATCCTAAGTATTTATTTGATTAAAAAGAATATCTTCTCCCCTTTTAATTAAATAAAAATCCCCCACCTTTCCTCTTGTCCTAAGTTGCACAAATAAAGCATTATTCCTATTTTACAAAAAGAAAAAAAAGCACTTTTGTCTCACATGGACACAAAGTCAATTCCTATTGGAGGATACTTGTGCACATGGATCGCTCCTCTTTTAAGCTCCACCACCGATTAATAATTTTGCCTCTTAATCTCAATGGTCCATTCCTTTGCATTTCTTATAAAAGGAAAGCTCTCTCCTTCATTTGCAGATATGTTTTTATGCTAACCTTATGCTGTAGGGATTTTTTAAGACTTTGAAGCGTTTTAGAGATCATTGTTGCATCCTACTTTAGATTTCTTCATTTGCTTCATAGTTTAGTTTACATTCTTACATAGTAGTTTCATTTCCATAACTTTCATAGCTTAGATTTCCTTTCATGCAATAGCATAATCTCACATAGCTTAACAGGAGGGATTGTAACACTTGTTCTTTTTCTTTCATAGATTAGTCGCATTGTTCTTTCCATTTCTATAGACTAGCTTGCATCATCATTCTTAGTTTTCTCGCATAGCATTACATATTTGATTCTATTTGGGGATATTGGCATTGTTTCCCTTGTCCTCATAGTGAATCTCTCATTGTGTGGTTGACTAGCAAGGTCACAAGCTCAATAGCTCTAGCTGAGAGCAATTTCACAAACCTTGCAACTCCATGCATAGAGAGCTATGGATCACTTTGTGAGGGCTCATTCTTGAGTTTCCTTACATGTAATGATTCATGGAAGTACACCATTTTAGTGTGTACATTTTTGGCACCCACCATGGGGCAGAGTAGATTATCTTTGTCCCTTTAATTCTGCATTTTCTGTCAAAATTTTTGTCAATTTTTGGCTTCATTTTTCGTGCTCTGGTTTTCTGTCTCAGAATATCGCACGATACTTCTCAAGTATATCGTGCGATATACCTCATAATACCAGTGTGACACTTCACATCATAGAAGAATCGCACGATAGTATTGAGGTATATCACTTGGTGTCATGCGAAGTATCACCCGCATATAGCAAAGTATATTGCTCGAACTGAGGTATATCATGCAGATATAGGAAACTATATCATGCAATATTGGTGAAGTTTGAGGTGTATCTCTTGACACCGTAGAGAGCTAGATTTTGAGTTTTATCAGCTGAATTTGATCATATTTAGTTTGCTAGCTTACTTTGTTGCATTTAAACAGGGTTAATTTACATTTCTTAGTCTAAATTGCTTAGGTTTTTGCATTATTTTCACTTAGATTTTGATTTTCCTAACCCTAGTTGTCTAACAAGTTGTGATTGTAGGAGCTTTGTTTGAAAGGAAATTGCTATAAATCGCATATCAAAGAGGGCTACTAACATTTTTGCAGGGCTGCGCAAAGCATAAACAAAAACAAAAAAAAGAAATTTTTTTAAAAGTGTTTGTGATTTATTTCCTTTCAAGTGTGGCATTTACTAATTGTATTAGGAACTTTAATACCTTGTGAAAGAGATTTTGAGGTGGTAGGAGAAGTATTCTCTTCACCTTTAGGTGAATCAAAAAATCTTGACCCATCTTAAGGTTTTGGAAGCAAGGGAGTAATTGAATCTCTTTGCTTGGTGTGTTTGGGATAAGTTTTTGAGATAGGGAAGTATGCTCTTCACCCTTGAGGTGAACCAAAAACCTTGAACCTCATAAATTATCCATTTTGTTTAGTTTAGGAATCTTCTAGCAGGCCTGCTCTTGAGAAATCAAGAGGAACGACTCAAGTGGGGACAACCTTGTCATCATTTTCCTTAGTGGCGAGTGATTCCAACTCACTATAATCTCAAGGCTATCAAGGACACCAAAAACCTTGGTAGACATAACACTTGTCTTCATTTGATGTGAGTATCTCATGGGATTATGACCATGGGGAAAACATTGAACAAGAATGCTTAAGGAACTCTTGAGGCCGTGAGGTCTGAGTCCTCTTTGAGGAGCAAGAGGGGTGTTATGAACGAAAATCCTTATTAAGAACCATTAGATAGAAGCCACCTTGTTTAGCCGCTTATCTTCTTAGTGCAAGGATTGATCCAAGTGGTTTACTTAGATCACCTTAAGATACTCACCATATGTGTCCCTTTGGTTATGTTGTTTGACACTTCCACGACAAAGCCAACATCTCTTGTGGGTAACCACTTGGTGTGAGGCAAGGGGGCATCAAGTTGTGGGCTAAGTTGGTAAGTATTGAGCCTTGTATTTTTAGGATAGATTTTCTTTAATTGTCTTCAATTGTGTGATACCAATGTAAATGTTCTCAACATACAAACAATCGGTAGCATTCATAGGGTGCAATTTTATTTTTGATATCACAAGTGTTTGTCTTGGCAAGGTTGCTTTTGCCCTTGTTTCAAGTGTTGGAGACATGTTTGATCCCTCACTGTTTGCAAACCTACCAAAACTCTACTGATATTGTGATTGAGATTGAAAACATCAACCCTCAAACTGAAAATTTTGACCAGACAGACCCAAAAATTCAAATTTTACATAGTTTTGGTCAAGAGTTAAGCAATTTTGCAACAGTATCGCCTACTTTGAAAAGAAATATCACACGATAGTTCACCCCGGATAGACTATTGCCCAACCTGCCTAGTGTTTATTGCCTGGCTATTGTAAGGTCTATCGCCTGGTATAAGGTGAAGTATCACCCGATTATAGGTGTATCACCCTGGTAGCCTGGAGTATATCGCCTGGTTAATTTCTGTCGTGCTTTCAGTTTGATCAATTTCAATTGCTGTTAGTTAGGTTAGGTCTTTGAGTAGGCTTCTTTCTCTGTCATTCGAGACCTATCTTGACTCTAAATTTTTGGTTTTAGTCCTCTGGGATAGCATCATCTGATTTACAAAATCACTTTGTGAATAATTGTCAAATTAGAAGGCCATTCTTGGTGACAAGGTTCATCTCTAGGATTGTTAGCTACATTCTTGGAAAATTTTAGTGCTCTTATTGTCCAAATCACTTTCATTTAAATCTTAATTTTAATTATATTTTGGTCTAGTCCAACCTCCTAGTTCAAAAGTGCAAGGGTAGTCACCCTTTGATTTGAAGCACCTCTTTGACAGTGTTGGTAAAGCCCCTTTTCTATCTTTTCATTTCTCTTTGGACAATAGAGGACTTTGATTATCCTAGTTTGGTGCTGACACTTTGAGAAGTCATCTTATCATTGAGAGTATCTTTCTTTCATGTCAGTTATAACAAGGTACCAAGTCAATCAAGGGAAGCGACCCCCTGTTGCCTTTAGCTAGTTACCACCAGTTAAGACTCGTCAACAGAACAAGGGAAAAGAACCCCTTTTCGATCAATCTCCTAAAAGTGAATCTGAGATTTGTTTTAATCCAAAAGGTAATCCTAGTGAAGTGAGCACCTCATTAGCACCACTTTCGTCATGTATGGACATGAGTTACACTTTCACTTGACAGCAAAGAGAAGCCATGAATCAAACTCTGGAGGATATTTTCCAATGGCACGGAGTGTATGGTGGTTCTTCTCATGCTAGCCCACCTGGGTCCCACCCCAACAACGTGAGATATTTTGATGCCCACCAACGAGCTGAGAGACATTATAAGAAAACTCACTCAGATTCAGGGTCACAACACAAGGACTAGAATAATGAATCTAGTGACCACCACATCAACACAACCAACACAATAAGGCATTCGAGACCATCCTCTCCACTTAAAGATACCTCTTGATATGCCAATACAAGATTGAAAAGCATTGAGAGGGAGAAGTAAGCCTATTTGGATGAACAAGCTACTAAAAAGGAGAAATTTAGACAACTAGAAGAAGAGGAACGTGCATTATTGGACATAAGAAAAAGAGTCACCCAAGAAGAAGAAGATAGGCTCTATACACAATAACTCCACAATCGATTCAATGGGAGGGGTACCAATAGTGGGACCAACTCACCCCCATCTACCCCCTCACCAAGTCCTAGAAGAAGGTCAAGGATGCCCTCATGATCCCCTAGTCCTAGAGGAAGAAGGACCTCAAGATATGATCCTCATGGGAGACGATCACCCCATAGACATTCAAAGCAACCCTCCCAACAAGCACATCATGGTTCACAACATGGAGGAAGTTATGCCAAAGTTGATCATATGGATTTTATGACTATGCAACAAGAACCATCTTTTCAAGCATATGTGGAATGATATGTGGAACAAAACAAGGATCAATTCCTAGAAAGCCTTATCAACAAAGGTGCTAAGGTTCCATATAATTTTGACATCCACCAAAAGATTAAGAAATAGAATCCTTCAACCAATGAGGAGATCATGCAAATGTAGAAGGATATAAAAAGGATGAGGGTTCCTAAGAGCACATTTAATTTGGACTCCATATGTCCCAACCTGATTGACAAGAGTGTGGTGTTGGTTGAGTTCCCTAAGAAAGTTGAGTTTCCAACCTATGACAAATATGATGGCATTGGTGACCCTCATGATCATGTTCGACAGTTCTACATAATGATCTTTTCTTTTCATCATGAAGACTCCTACTTGACGAGATTATTTCCAAGGAGTCTCAAAGGTCAAGCCATGGAGTGGTTCACCAACCTTACTCCCCCAGTAAAGACATTTAAAGAACTTGTCCAAAGATTTGTTCAACATTTTTCCTATAATCTATCAAGGTCAGTCACAATGCTTGATTTGTGCAAACTCAAACAAAATCAAGGAGAATCTTTTGTCACCTTCCTACAAAGATGGAGATGTTTGTGCTCAAAATATCCAAGGATAATTCCTAAGGAGGAAAGAATAGACATCATTGTGAGCAACTTGATACCGGAATTAAGATATGAAGTAAGGAAGAACCCATTTAATTCTTTTGATACCATGGTAGAAGTGGCATGTCGCATAGAGGATGTCCTAAAAGAATAAGAGATTTTGGCTAAATCAATTAACAACAACAATAGCCAAAATGACAACAATAATGGTAATAAGGACAAAAAGAACTCTTATTGGAATAAGATTAAGCAGGTGGTTAATGATGGAGTTGTTGACTCATCACAACCTAAGAATGAAGGAGTTCTTAATCTCTCTCATGCAGTTCACGCCATGAAGCTGCAAGCATCGTCAGGACAACAAGACAATAAACCCAAGTATCAAGGGAGACCTTAAAAGGAAAAGAGACAATTTACCAAACTTGGGGACTCCTGTGCAGAAATTTTCAAGACACTAATTGCTCACAATTTGGCACAACCTCAGGATCTTGCCAAGCACCGTATACCAGATCCTAGACCTCACTGGTGGGATGAGAAGGTCTTCTGTGTCTTTCACAATGGAATTGGACATGATATCAAAAATTGTTTTAGACTTAAGCATCTTGTTCAAGACCTTATTGAGAGAAATAAATTATAAGTTGATGGTCTAACCACTAATGTAGATCACAAAGCTTTTAAAGAACCCTTGCCCAAATATGAGAAATGAGAGAATTCTAACAACAAGAATGGCAAGGCTGCTATCAACTATACCTACACAAATGTTGAACATGTTATTAACATGCTTGAAGTGGCTGATGATAATGTCAACATGATGAGAGGGAAAGATCCTTATGGATATGATGTGGATTCAACTCCTATGCATGATGAAGGACCCGTCGTGGTACTAAGAGGTCCTCACTCATGAAGGATGTCTCAACCCCTTAATGTTGTCACTAGAAGCCAAGCTCATGGTCCCATTGTTATTAGAGGTCCTAACTCTAGTAAGTCTAAGCAACTAGTGTCAAAGGGTGTTCTTTCAAAATCTATTTTTGGTCCTAAGTTGAATTATAATCTTGTTGACCAATTACAATGTACGCCAGTGCAGATCTCAATCTTTGAGCTTTTGGAATTATCCCCTAAGCATAAGCATGTCATTGAGGATGCCTTGCGAGTGGCCAATGTCCCTAACGATATAGATGTAGGTCAATTCCAGAATATGGTCAACCACTTGGCTAGCCCTCACTACCTTACATTCTCAGAAGAAGATGACAAGTCATTAAGCCA
Organism: Chamaecyparis obtusa; assembly: GCA_027943335.1. Taxonomy (NCBI): domain Eukaryota; kingdom Viridiplantae; phylum Streptophyta; class Pinopsida; order Cupressales; family Cupressaceae; genus Chamaecyparis; species Chamaecyparis obtusa. The sequence goes on from BSBK01002637.1 coordinate 115,084, forward strand.
CCCACACAATTTGGCCCTTCATATAGAGGTTATGATCCACAAGACCCGTGTCAGGCGCGTGTTGATAGATGGGGGTGCTGGGCTTAATATTTGTTCTTTGAGCTTGTTAAAGGCCTTGGGTTATTCAGAAGAAGTCATTGATACAAGGAAGAAGATAACTATCAAGGCTTATGATGAAGCAAAATGTAGTTTTAAAGGATTGGTTGTTCTTCCTATCTGAATTGGTCCTGTAGAGAAAGATATTTTGTTTCAGATTATTGATGCCGGTCCTTTGGCTTACAATATTTTGTTAGGTAGACCATAGATACATGAGATGCAAGCACTCCCATCTACTTATCATCAGTGTGTAAAATTCCCTTACAATGGAATAGAAGTCTGTATACCTAGAGACAACACACTGTCAGTCAACACAATTTCAGCAGGGTCTCACATTCTTTTGAATAGGGAGGCTAACACTTTTGATACTACATTTGAGCAATGCAAGAATAAATTCAAGACCATAGATCTTGGTATGGGAGATTACAAATTGAATTCATTTACGAAATTGCCAATTTTCCCTAGGTCTTATGGCAAACCCTCTCAAGATATGAAACCTTCATCTTCAGCCATGACATTATTCGACAAGTTTGTGGAATCCTCAGTTCTGATTCAAGAGGAAAAAGAAGAGGTTGCCATTAGAGACTGGATTTACCGAGAAGAGAAATACCTACATAATGAGAATTTTGCACCTTCCCCTAGAGCTTATGGGAGAGGGTATACATTGGTCAAGAATATGGGTTATCGAGGACATGGTCCCCTTAGTCACAGATTGGATGCCAGGTCTGAACCTTTAGATCATGCACTCTTTGCATGAAAGGCTAAGTAAATAGTTGGATTAGGTTTTGTAAATAAGAAACAAAAGAGCATCCCTATCTCAGTTGCGATAGACAGTGACAATGACTCAGACTACGCACCCAATCTTTCCAATCAACAAGACATGTCTGATGATTGGGTGCCTTCAACAAATCTCCTTTGGGGAGATTCAAAAGATTTGATAATTGACGGTCCTACTATCCCAACTATGATGGATAGTGACTATATGAATGCTAGATTGACAATGGAAAGTGTTGCTATCCTAGCTACGACAGATAGTAACAGTGCTAATGTTGGAGAAGGGGAAACTCTTCCTAATCTTGAGGCCTCTACATCACAAGGCCCAAATGATGATTCAGAAATAGACTCACATGAGTTTGAATGGGACTCACTTTCAGATGCAAAAGTCAATTTAGACATGGATGTTGTCCATACATATATTATTCAACCTGATGCAACCAATGAGCTTAGTGTAGGACTAGAGGATTGTACTCCTCGAATTGGCTTAGTGGACAATGCTTTTTTTGGTAGGACAAATCCTGACTCGGGTATCTTAGGAGGGGACTGGATGGATCCCAATTGTATGGTCATCAGCGATAACACCTTTCACATACACAATGTTGAACTAGTCATTGACCTACCCCTTGTCCATTTCCACCTAATTGATTGGTCTCAACGTCACCAAGAACCTCAGCTTTTAAACTTTCAAAATGACTATGAAATTGCCTGTTATCTGAATGCTCTTGAACCTGTAGTCTCTTCCACCAGTGAACCGACAACAAGTATGATAGAGCCTAATATTAAGTACCTCAGTCTAAAAATAAAAGAAAAAGAGAAAAAGAAAAATAGGTCTGATGGTGAAAACCACTTTGTGGCGGTGTCAGAACCAAAAATAGTAAAAAGAAAAGACGTATCCGAGGGTGAAAACCTCTTCGAGGCACCTAAGGATGGGGTACTTAATAACTTGCCAAGTTATTTCTAGGATAGGTCATCAATTCTCATTGAGCCCACACAACCAATGAATTTTAATATAGAAGAGGCTCCCCAAATAGTGCACCTAGCTCAGTCTCTATCAGTTGAAGAAAAAGAGGCATATACAAAATTTTTGCAAAAGAAGAAAATCAACTTTTCTTGGACATATTCTGATATGCCAGGGCTTGACACTAATCTTATTATGCATCATCTATCTATATCTCCAGGAATAAAAATAATCAAACAAAAGTTGAGGAAAATGCATCCTCATATAGCTCTTCCTGTTAAAGCTAAATTAGAAAAGCTCCTACGTGCAGGATTCATTCGAGCTATTGACTATGCTGAGTGGATCTCCAATATTGTTCTGGTTTCAAAACATGATGGGTCCATTCACATTTTCACAGATTTCAAAGACCTCAACAAAGCATACCTAAAGGATGAGTTTCCACTCCCAAACATAGACATGATAGTGGATATGATGGTGGGTTATTAGATATATTCCTTAATGGATGGGTTTTCTGGATATAACCAGATAAAAATAGCTCCTCAAGATCAAGAGAAAATAGCTTTCACATGTGCATGGGGAACCTATTGTTGGAACATCATGCCATTTGGCCTAAAGAATGTAGGAGCAACATACCAACGAGCTATGACCACTATTTTTCATGATATGATGCATAAGAACATGGAAGATTATGTGGATGATACCTTGGCTAAATCTAGAAAATGGGATACACACCTCAACGATCTGGAAGTGATTCTAGATCGCATGGCATAGTTTCATCTTAGATTGAATCTGAAAAAGTGTGCATTTGGATTTGCCTCAGGCAAACTCCTAGGATTCATAATTTTAGCAAAAGGAATAGAGGTTGATCCTAAAAAGGTCCAAGCAATTTTATATATGCCACCTCCAAGAAACATTAGTCAGATGAGAAGTCTTCAGGGACGACTCCAATCAATTAGGAGGTTTATCTCACAGATGGCAGATCGAGCACAACCCTTTAATAAGACACTGCATAAGGGTGCTTCTTGTGTATGGAATGAGGAATGTCAAAAGAGCCTAGATCAAATTAAACAGTACTTGGCTAATCCTCCAATTTTGATACTGCCTATTCCTAGGAAACCATTGATTTTATACATTTAAGCAATAGAGTCTTCCTTGGGGGCATTGTTGGCTCAATTAGATGATACTGGGAAAGAAAGGGCTATTTACTACATTAGTCATACTCTAGTATCCGACGAGATCAATTATAATAACATTGAGAAGTCTTTTCTTGCAGTAGTGTTTGCTTCCCAAAAGTTGCGACACTATATGATTTCTCATACTATACATTTGGTTGCAAAAATTGATCCTCTTAAGTACTTTCTTAGTAAGGCTTCCCTCATGGGTAGACTTGCTAAGTGGATGATGGTTTTATCTGAGTTTGATATAGAGTACATTAAGAGAAAAGCTATAAAAGGGAAAGCTATTGCTGACCAATTAGCTGACTTCCCAGTTGCAGATAGTATGCCTATTCAGGTAGAATTCTGAGATGAACACATATTGTATATGACTACCCGCACTTGGAAGATGTTCTTTGATGGTTCCCACATGAAAAATGGATCAGGTGCTGGAGTATTATTTGTCTCTCCACATGGGTACAACATTCCAAAGTCTTAGAAACTTTTATTCCCATGTACAAATAATATTGTTGAATATGAAGCTTTGACCAATGGATTGAAAATGGCTATAGAATGGAACATAATAGAATTACATGTCTTTGGGGATTCAAAATTAATTATCAACCAAATCAATGATGAGTATCAAACCAAGGATGATAAATTGATACCTTACAAAAAGATGGTTGAATCATTGAGACGTTACTTTACATTTGTGACATTTCAACAAATTCCCAGGACAAAGAACAAAGCTACAGATGCTATGGCCACATTAGCTTCACTCCTTCAGTTAGAACAACATGAATCAAGATTTGAATTCCTGGTGGAAGAGCTACACCATCCCATATTTTACTTATCTGAAAGTAATGTCATTTGTACCCTTGTCACACATGAGTCTTCTCGCTATGGTGCTATCTATTCATATCTATGTGATGGCATCGTCCCTAACACTTTCAACTGTTCTGAATGCCGAAACCTCATCCGTAATGCCTCTCGCCACACCCTTATCTCTGGTGACCTATACAGGAGGGGTCTTGATGGGATGCTTCTTAGGTGCTTGGAAAAGGAGGATTCTGACCAAGCGTTAGTTGACATCCACGAGGGCATTTGTGGTGGACATTCTAATGGTCTTGCCATGGCCTGAAGGTTGCTTAGGTCGGGGTATTACTGGCCCACCATGCAGACAGATGTAGTAGCTTTCTCTAAGTCTTGTGAGAAATGTCAAAAACATGGAAACCTGATTCATACACTAGGTAGGGAGCTAATTCCTTCCATTTCTCATTGGCCATTTCAGCACTGGGCCTTTGACCTTGTTGGGAAAATTCACCCCAACTCATCAGGTGGACGTAAGTTTATCATCATAGCTATTGATTATTTCACAAAATGGGTAAAGGCAGTCCCTCTTTCTGTTGCCTCAGGCAAAATAGTTTCCCTATTTATTCTAAATCATATTATTTGTCGATTTGGAGTACCTTCCGAGATTGTTACTGATAATGGAGGTCAATTCAAGAACAAGGACCTAAAGCATTGATGCAAGAAGTTTAAAATTAAGCAACATTGGTCCTCCATCTATTTTCCATAGGGAAATGGACAGGCAGAAGCCTCTAATAAAACCATTCTTAAGATTCTTCATAGAATAGTGCACAAGAATGGTAGGGATTGGCACTTGCAAATCAATCCAGCACTATAGGCTTATAGAACAAGCATTCGCACACCTACAGGAGCCACGCCTTTTGCCCTTACCTATGGCGCTGAAGCAGTATTACCTTTAGAAGTAGAGATACCTTCACTTAGAGTCTCTCTCAAAGGTTTAATTACAGATGAGGATTACCGCGCCATGAGGTTACAAGAACTAGAACTTCTAGATGAGAAGTGTAAGGCTTCCTTTGATCACATGAGAGTATATCAAAAGCGTATGTCCAAAGCATTCAACAAGAAGGTTCACCCTAGGGAATTTTAGATAGGTGATCTTGTTTTTAGAGAGAACCCTAAGAATCAACAAAACAGAGAACAAAAGGGCAAGTTTGAACCTAATTGGCTTGGACCATACATTATTACAGCAGCTTTTGGTACAGGTGCATATTTACTGTCAGATGAAGATGGATAATAGCTCCCTGAGCCCATCAACATTGTGCACCTCAAGAAGTTCTATCTTTGATGCCCATTTCTGTCTAGGGGCATCCTTTGTACATATTTTATGATCCTAAAAAAAAACCCAAAAAATTGATATATATTGCTGAAAAAATCCTAAAAAGCATAAAAAGTCCTGAAAAAAAATACAAAAAAAATCAAAAATTCAAAAAATTCAAAAAAAAAAAAGAAAAAGTGCCTTGGTGAAAACTTGGAAACAGAAGCCTTGGTAGCGAAAATCCAAAAAAAAAAAAAAAAATTTGCAATAAAATTTAAGTGGTGAAAACCTGGAAACAAGCGCTACTTGAGGCCTTTGCACCCCTATTTGTTAGCATGCGTTCTTGACTCTTAGCCACTTTCCATCATGCCTTGACCCTATTTGACTTGGTTTGGAATTGGTCTTTGTCTTTGTCTAAGGGGCATAATTTTTAGCATAGGTCCTTTAGGTGCGTTTGTCTCTTGGGGCATTCCACAACAGGTGTTTTGCAACACCACCCCAAACAGTGTTTTTCAACACTACCCTTGAGTCGAGTGTTTCTTAACACTTATCAGATGTCTTTCCTAATAGTCTAAGTATGATGCGATATTTCTCATCAGTAGATGTGATAACCAGAGTCTGACTCTATGACCAACACACGCACTTAAACAATCAACTTGCTTGAGATATGTTGACTTTATTTTTCTTTGTGTGCTATCTATGAGGATTTCTTTCATGAGTGGTCTCTCCCTGAGAAGTTTTCAATGATGCATAGCTAGAAGACTGAGGGACTGAGAACATGTTTTATTTCTTTATCTGCTTGTGGGTATATTTTGTTGATCCTAATTGTCATGAGCATTTTATGTTGGTCTTACTTGACACTAACGATTGACAAGGTATTATCCTTGACTGTTTTGCGAGTGCATGCTTCTAGTTATCCTGACTTTCATGTGTCTTGATACAAGCATAATCTCACCATATCAAACTTAGGTGATCTCACTGCATTAGTTATCTTGACCTACATGTCTTTGATGCCTAGGTGAGATTCCCACATATCTATTTGATAAAGATCATATTCATATTCACATAGTCATCCTAGTCTGCATTGTATGATCTTAAGACACTCCCAATAATGCTCGATGATGATAATTAGATGTTTATAGGTGTTGTGACCTTTCAAGTCAACCACTTTCATAGTAGCTTGCATTTTTAGGTTCATGTTAGTTTAGTTTTGCATTTTGCATATGGAGAGAGCTCTCCTTTTTCATCTTACGTGGACCTGTCAGTCAACTGTGCTCACATTTCCTTCTTCACGATCATGTCTTTCACTCCTTGTCTTTTTCATCTCGAACTTGTTCCTGTTCATCACAAGGGGTTAATCATATCATCATATCTATATCACAACTGTCATTTTTAGAAACATGAGTCTATATCATACACATGAGAATTAAACATACATCTACGAGAGAGAACATACATGAGCATATACATAAACATTTTGGGCAAAATGACAAGAGAATATACATAAACTGATACATCCATCACAAGTGAGACATAAACACATGATATATCAAACATCCAATAATCTCATATATAAATCAATGTCATGATACAATATACAATATGGGATCCCAAAATCTAGATCAATGTCTCAAGATATGTCTAAATATCTAACAACCTCAGATCTAAACCTAGGACTCACTGCCACCCTCGTGAGGAGCTCGTGGTGGTGGAGGGGGCATGGCTCTCCTATCAGGTACCATATATGATGCCCCTACCCTCTAAGAGTATGAAGGTTCTCTTTGGTCCTCCAAAATGGCCTAAAGGTAGAGTCCATGATAGTACATTGCTCTCATTATCTCCCATCAGATCTCTAGAGCATCTTCCTGTGCCACCGCCTCGCGACATGCTATCTCTACCCTAAGATTGACTATCTACTGATCTCTCTCCGCTCTTAGATCTACTAGCTGTTGGTCCCTCACAGCTATGGTAATCCTCAACTACTACATCTCTATCTCCAGAGCCTATATCTAGGCTCTCAGATCATCCCCACCCGCAGGTTGATCCTCTTGTGCCTCTGCCTGCTAGCGAGTTGGTCTCCCCTCATCCTCAGGTGTCACTGATCTTTGTCCCCGTGACTATTTTTGGCCACCTAATCTAGATCCCTCCCCTCTCTCCATCCTCCTCCTGATCCTCCCTCCCCTCTATCCCCCCCATCATCACCCCCGTCTCCACCCTAGACTGGTCCCTATGCATCTGGTATGGTAAACTGAGGGAATGGCGCCCTGTGTCTCTCAGCCTTGTATGTTGCATTTGCTCCCGCATCCACCATATCCAAGACATACTCCCAAGGCTCCCTCCTAATCATAGCTATGTCCTACACTACCTGCTGGTAATCCAGCATCGGTAGCCACCCATGACTCTCCTCATCTCAGGCCCGTGCATATGTGGTAGTCTCTGTGGAAACTCTCTATTGGCACCCAAACTACCTCCAAACTTGAGTGATGTAGAATCTCTCAACAATCTCTGAGTGTCGACCTACCAGTGGTTGAGTACACAACATATAACTCAGCTCATCCTCTGCATCAGTCCATCCCTTGACCTCCCTGTATGGCCTCCATGTGAAGGAGGTCATCTCATCTAGAACCCACCGATAGTATGTCACATCCCCAATATGGGCATGTGATATGAAGCCTGCATATCTATATACATATGGGTATCTCCTCTCTCTTAGCTAAACTCTGGGGCATATCATAGCAATGTGCTCCCATGCCCACACCTGTGCAAGGATGACACCGCAAGCCCATGTCCGACCGTCCCTGTAAATGATCTCGTGTAGCTCGTGATACATCTCTGCTAGTATGGCCAGACCCCATGCCATGCGCTAAGGTCTGCCTACCAAGTCTATCAGTAGCCTGGCCCATCCGAGTGGGAATCCCTTCTGACTGTGATCAATCATCAGGATCTGTGAAATGATAGATGCCACAATACATGGCACTGGAAAATCTCTACCAAAATCCTCTAGCAGCCTCTCCCAGTTGACATGCCGATCAAGGATAGTCACATCCTGGAACATCTCCTGGATCATCCGTCACCCCTCGGTCACATCTTGATCATAGTATACCTATGCCATCACATGAATCATGTTAGTTTTCATCGTATAGAAATATTACACTTACATAATTATATCTAAAAACCTGATTATACTTACAGGTTCACCATGGCATGGTACCTGTAGTATCCTGTAAACATCCTCCAGTGTGATCGATGCCTCTCTGGTAGGTAGGTGGAAGGTGTTGTGCTCACTATGCCATCTCTCAGCAAGAGCAGTCAACAACCCATGATCGACCCTGATATATGGGAATCTCAATCGATATCTGAATCCCATCACTCTGATGTCAACATTGCCTGGATCATCTAAATATCAGACAAACCTCAACCCAGTCACCTTCGGTTCCCTAATGGTCAGTGTCGAAAAGACCTCCTGCAAGCCATTAAACCAAGATAGTTGTTAGAACATATCATGATGGATGCCTAAAAATCAATCTAACACATCTTTAAACACATCAAATTGTCTGGACCCATGTCATTTGCTTACAAAAAACCTAAAATTTCAAATTTCACACTTGGGCGATACTGCTTTTTTTGAGAAGTATCATGTGATACTTCTCCCTATAGTGGTGTGATATACTTGGGGCCGTATGATACTTCACTCTGTATCGCGTGATATTTCACTCAGTATCGTGCGATACTGGTGCCTATACCCACGTGATACTTTGGGGACTCGCGATATTTCTCCCCAAACGGCATGATACTTCTAAAGTATCGCGCGATATTTTGCTTAAACTAAAAATTTGCAAATTAAAAAATTTCCAAACATGTTAAAAATGTATTAAATGACTCAAAAATAGTGAGTTTTCCGAAAACGTACCGGGGCAGGATAGTGTGGTGGCCGGTTGTGCAACAGGGCGCACTCAAATCGATGCCTGTGGACGGGAACTCCTACTTGCTGGGCCATATTCTCTCTCAAGCTCTAAAAATTTTTAAATCACTACAAGACAAATAATTTTGAAAATGACACTTTTTCCCCCTTTTATAGCATTTTGACCTTTTTTTGACCAATTTTCAAAACACCTCAGACTTGCGTGCAAATTGCACACCTAGCTAATTTCGATGTCCTGGACCCATTTTCAGACTCGAAATCAAAATTTGAGGTCATCTTGATAGTCAAAATCATGTTTCAAAATTTTCCTTCTACGTAGTTGATTGACCTTTTGAGGCATAATTCTTCGATCTTTGGTAGAATTTCTTCATTTCCATGTCTTTCACCCTTCTAGTCTGTCATTTGCCCTCTTTCTATTTCCTCATTGGGGCATGTGTCATTGCCTAATGGTTAACCTATTGACCTTTAACTTCGATTGTGATTTCATTCTGATTTGATCAAATCTTTATTGATTCGCTGTCTCTCCTCTAATTGATTTCAATTTTGATTTTGAGGGGGCAGTATTTATGGGATCCTCATCCCTGATTCCTTGATTCTCTTGATTTAGATATCTTTTGTGAGCTTTTGCTCAAATTTGAGATTCTTATCTCCTACTTTGAATGTGATCCCGAATCAACCTCATGTTCAAAGGCCTTCGTTTATGCTTTGTCCGGGTGTGATCCTGAATTGACCTCACATCTGAGTTGTTTTGTGATCCCAGATCGATCTCACACTTCAATTCTTCTTTGACTGCATGTGTTCCCAAATCGATCACACATTAGTCAAAGAGGGGCAAATGTATGCACCCAAAAATGGTCACCTAGACTTTGGGCCCCATTTATTCAATTTATCAATCTTGAATCAATTTTATCAATAATCAATATTTTGAACATTATCAATTTGTTGATCAAATCTTAATTTTGATCATATATTGGATTTTATCCTATGGGCTAATCATTTATCCTAAGTCTTTATTTGATTAAAAATAATATCTCCTCCCCTTTTAATTAAATAAAAAGCCCCCACCTTTCCTCTTGTCCTAAGTTGCACAAATAAAGCATTATTCCTATTTTACAAAAAGAAAAAAAGCACTTTTGTCTCACATGGACACAAAGTCAATTCCTATTGGAGGATACTTGTGCACATAGATCGCTCCTCTTTTAAGCTCCATTGCCGATTAAGACTTTTGCCTCTTAATCTCAATGGTCCATTCCTTTGCATTTCTTATAAAAGGAAAGCTCTCTCCTTCATTTTCAGATATGTTTTTATGCTAACCTTATGCTGTAGGGATTTTTTAAGACTTTGAAGCATTTTAGAGATCATTGTTGCATCCTACTTTAGATTTCTTCATTTGCTTCATAGTTTAGTTTACATTCTTACATAGTAGTTTCATTTCCATAACTTTCATAGCTTAGATTTCCTTTCATGCAATAGCATAATCTCACATAGCTTAATAGGAGGGATTGTAACACTTGTTCTTTTCCTTTCATAGATTAGTCGCATTGTTCTTTCCATTTCTATAGACTAGCTTGCATCATCATTCTTAGTTTGCTTGCATAGCATTGCATATTTGATTCTATTTGGGGATATTGGCATTGTTGCCCTTGTCCTCATAGTGAATGTCTCATTCCGTGGTTGACTAGCAAGGTCACAAGCTCAATAGCTCTAGCTAAGAGAAATTTCACAAACTTTGCAACTCCATGCATAGAGAGCTATGGATGACTTTGTGAGGGCTCATTCTTGAGTTTCCTTACATGTAATGATTCATAGAAGTGCACCATTTTAGTGTGTACAACTACCATGCTAAAGAAGTCTAGATCAATAATGTCACATGCCCTCCATATATATCTAAAATATTAGGGAAGGGTAAGTAATGCTCAAGAGGAACAACATCCAACATAATAGGAACCACCACCAGGTCCAAGCAAGGACTCTGGTGGGATTCATTGTGCTCTTCACTAGGAGTGATCGTAAGCTATGTAGAAAGCATGTGAGGAAGATCATAATCCATATCAATATTCTCCTATTCATCATCACTAACATGGGTATTATAATTATAACTAAGAGTATCTTCCATATCAAGATTAATAGAATCTAAAATATGAACAAAATCATCATGATTATCCTTTTTCATATTGTTATTTTGATTAAATTCCATTAAAGGCTCAAATGTGGGTTGATCTAAGGAAGGAAAATTTTGAGAGGAAGATGTAGTGTGAGAAGAAAAGGAACAAGTCTTAGCCTTAGCTTGACTATTCTTGCGATGATGATGGACATGTTGGTTACAAGTGGTTTTATGAGATAAACTTGAAGGATTAGGTTCCACAATCATGGGTCACAGAGAGGGAGTGACTATAGGTTGAGGAATAAGAGGTGGGAGAATAGGTGGGGTAGGTAAGATAGTTATAGGAGTAGAAAATGTAGGAAGGCTAAGCTCAAGATTATTTTCTACCTTGTATCATTGATAGGATTGAAAGAGATGCTCAGGATGGCTAGGTAGTTTTTGAGGGAGAGATGGCCAAAATAAATCTATATCAACAAAATCTCAAGGATGTGAAGGTTTATAAATGGAATGATTAATGATGATAAATTCTCCTTTATGGAAAAATTTATGAACTTATGGATAAGAGAGGCTATAGCTTGCATGGAGGAAATCCATGGAATGCCAAGATTAACCTAAAATTGATCAGAAGTAGGAATGACAATAATGGTAGTGAAAAAAACCCTTTCAACAATAGTCACAGGAAGATTAATATAACCTTCAGGGCGATAAAGAAAACCATTAAAATTTTGAATCCAAACACTAGATGTATCATAGATATCATTATGTAATCCTTCACTAAAAAGATGTTCTTCAGTGATAAAATTCATGGTGGAAGAGGGATCAATAAAAATACCATGAGAAGGGATATGAGAAACCCTAGCAGTAATCTAAAGAGGACCATTAGGTGCGTTAAACATACCAAATTTATCAAAAGTTATAGGAGATGAAGTTTTATGAAAAGGTTGAGGTGGAGACTCAACATTATTAACCACATGATTAGATTCTCCTACCTTATCATCATAACTAATATTTTTAACCAGATAACAAGGTTGATTAGTAATATTTTTTGAATGTGAAGGTAAAGGATTGGTGTAAATTTACAAATTTTGGTTAGGAGATGCTATAGACTTATTCATACTATTAACCTCTACATTAATAGATATACCATTGGAATCAATAATTTCTTGAATAACATTCTTCAAATCATAACACCTTTGAGTATCATGACCAGGTTGGAAATGGTATTGGCAAAAATTATTTTGATCTTGAATGACATAGGCATTGATTTTCTACTGTCAATAGGATAGGTAGGAGGAAGTTTAAGAATGTTGGCATTAATTAAATTTATCATCATTACATGCAAAGGTTCAGATAAATTATTATACTTATGATTAGAATGATACAAAGAGGAAAAAATAGTCCTACCTTTGGATGTAGAAATCAATTAATCACCAAATTTGTTTGTTAACTTATCAATCCTTATGTAGATTTAGGCTTAGATAAATTATTTTGATTAACAATGGCGTCACTCTTATCCATAATAACATGAGCCATTGGAGTAGAGCTCTCAAGATGGCTCACTTGTAACTAATAGCAGTGAAGTAGTGCACAAAGATGTGAAAAGGAAGTATACTCAGTAAGGAGAATCTTATCTCTAGTATCCTTTTGCAAATTCGAAATAAAAATATATTGAATATCATGATCAGGTACATGATAAGAAATTTGAGCATAAAAATGTTTAAATCTACCAATAAAGTCACTAAATTTTTCTTCAATATTTTTATTACAATGCATTAAATTAGTTGAATAAATCTAAGGAGCAATGTTATTTTGAAATTGTTGAATGAAGGCATTGGCGGGGACTTGGAAGGAATTAATAGAGTAAGGAGGTAAAGAGAATACCATTACAAAGATTAATCCCTTAAAGTACATGTGAACAACTTAGTCATGAGCCTAAAGTTGTGATAAAAGTCACTACATATAGTCTAGAAAGTCCTAACATGAATCATAGGATCACCCTTACCATAATAAGTCTCAAGATGAGGTATCTCCATCTGTTGTGGGATAATAGCATGAAGGATATCTAAGGAAAGGGGATTATAAATATCACATGTAGGGATGTTGTACTTGGATTGAGTGAATTAAGCCACTTGTTGTTGTAAAGAAATGATAGTCTCAACTAAGCTACTAATGGTATGATTAGGAGGTGCAATAGTGGACATAGACACATTGAATGTACTAGGAAAGTTGTAGGAAGCTAAAGGAAAATACAAGGATGTTGGTGGAGGATTAGAAGGAATTGGAAGAGGATTGGAATACATGAAAGGGACAACATTGTATTAGTGTAATGAGGAAGGTATGGAGGTAGGAGGAACACTCAAACAAAGTGAAGGATTAGCAATACCAACACTTAAAGGAGTGAAAAATTGTGTAGAAGTTCTCATGAGAGGTGGCGTATAAGTAGGAATACTAGGAATGGTAGTAGGAACTAGAATAGAAGGTTCCATGGTTGTGGAAGGAGGAGTATATCCCAACTCTTCACAAAATTTTGTCAAAGGATTAGCATGAGTATCAATAAGGTGTGATATAACATGCAAAATGGATATGTTATTGTTGTTATACACTAAGATTGCACCCTTGTTTCAAGCTCTCATAGTCTTGATAACCTACTATAACATGGGAATCATCTCCAGGTTGTGAGACCTATGCTAACTGAGACGAGACCTCTAGGTTCTAGGCTGGTTCCTCTTGGATAATCACCTTAATTTTCTTCTAGACAAAAAATTAAAACTTTTGAGGGAAAGGGATAGAAGGAGTACTTGAAAGGGAAATGACTGAAAGCAAACTACCTACTAGGTGATGCACTGAAATTAGGGTTTGGATCTTAGTATAGAGGAATGGAATCAATGAAAGGCTTAGGTCTAGTAGGTCATAACTTACTGAATAGGCTTGCATAAGTGTTTCATAGGAGGGCCTGAACATAAGACATGACTTATGACCTGCAAGCAGACATTCACTTCTACAACTCGGTGTAGGATTGAGACAAGACTGTTAAGGGGTTGAAGTATACCCACAAAAACATCTAAATTAGATCAAACACAATAACACACACAATTATAGAAAGTAAGAGGGATCAGGAACCCTAAGATATCACTAAAAACATCATATACTTTAATCCAATAAGAGATAATTTAGACAAGGAAGCATAGGGACATGAAGGATTGTCACAAAATACCTCTGCAATATCTAAATCATCAATGGGAGGAATACAAGTGTAGAAGCCAAAGGGCAAACCAAATGCCACTGATAACTCTCAAGAAAGGTGAATTTCTTTTACAATTGTCCAACTCTGAGCTCAAAAGCTCCAAAAATACAATATATACATACTCAACTACATGCGGGTAGAAATAAAAAAACCTAACTAGGGTTACAAGATTTTCAATAGAATAACAAACCCTAAATCAATCAATTTTGATCATGAACATTATTTCTACATAATTATGGCTGATCAGACCTCAAGTTTGCGTGCCCATCCCTGTACTACATCAACCTACAGACAAGCAACCTAGATTCATCCACTTTCCTGCACAAAGTCTTGCCATGAATGCATAACTGGTACCTTTCATAGACAAGAAATGACCCATGACAGCCACCCAGACCTCCTCATCATCTTTTAACTACAAATGTCCTGGAGACATAAATTCTCTAAACTACCTTGCAGCTCGTGGCCTGTAAATCAAATACTGGAAAAAACCATCTTAGAACTATTTGAATTTGAAATTTTAATGGCTAGCTAATCTTTTTAAAATGCGACCATCGATGAAAAACCCTTCCTGGCAGATGAACAGCCCAGATCCTTCTTACAACAATCACAAACCTCTTTGAGAAGTCAAAAATTTCCCTCGACATGTTTGGACCAATGAGAATCGAGCTTTTCCATATGTCAGCATATTTAGACCCACTTTGAGCCCTTCTTCCTTTAAGTCATTCGGTGACTGGGTGACCAAAGACCTTTTTCTCATTTGTGAAATCCTTCTCTTAACCCTGGTCTGGTTAAGTGATTTAGTGAACAAGGCTTTTTACTGAATCACTGAGTCTTTTATCTTACCCTAGTTTCATTAAGAGAACAAGAGAAACCCCTTTAGTCACTGAGTCACTTAATACTTTACTAACCCTGGGCCCAGGCTGCTACATGTCACCTTTCTATTTGTTCTGACCACTCCATCAACAACCACCTTGGCAACCTTTCTAAAAATGAACCTACTGCAAACAAATTACAATCTAATGATGGGCGCATGATCTCATGGCCACCAAATATTCTTTGTGCTTTTATGCCAGTTGTAGATCTTTATTAGACCAAGACCCGTTGACAAACGGACACACTTGACAGAGCCCAGAGATAAAGTAAGATCAAGGGTAGGCACATGATCACATTTGTTAGAAAAGCTCCTTACAGACATGCGCCAGTCGTCAATCCTCTGTAGATGTCAGAGCCTTTTGAAACATTGGAAACCTAGTCCCACTGACACATTACCGAATCACTACCATATGGACCAATGAGAAGCCATCATTTGTGTACACATAGTAGTAGACCCACTGAACTTTGAAGTGCTACATAGAAGGGAAGATCGACAGTTGTCATAAGATCACAAGCCTCTAACAGATCCTATGAGATCTTATGACAATCGTTGATCTCATCAACTGGGACCCCACTTAAATCACTTAACCCCAAAAGTCTTAGAGAATGCATGGCCAAAGAAAATTCACTCAGTCGCTGAATAAAATTCTTAACCTCAGTTAAGTCTGAAGAATACGCAAACAAGGCATTCGTAGAATCACTAAACCAAAAGTCCAACCTAGGGTTTCAGTTAGCAAATGCCTAATTGAAGGTAATCCGCGGAGTCGCTAAATGTTTAGAAGCTTCACCATTTTATCTCACGACTAAGAAAAACACTACAGTCGCCAGTTTTCCGAAAGGAAAAGGTAACCACTAGAAGAATAAAAGAACTGGCGATCGAAGGAATAATTACGCACATGGGTATTGAGGAAATATAAGTGGACGATAAAGTAACATGAAAATATAATAGGCCAAAGGGTTTTCTATGGTTTTTTTCCTGTAACAGCTATTTTATGAATTTTTTTGGACTGCAGACCAGGGAATAAAACAATTTGCAAAGGGCAAAGGACATGGCATAAGATCATAAAAATTTTAGGGATGCTTGGCAGGATAAAAATAGAGACCTTGGGATAGATATTAGCCAAATTTGCATGCATATGAAAATTAGGGTAACATTTTGGTGATTTCTAGTGGATGTCAGTCTGCTAGACATGGAAAATGAGTGGCCTTAACATAATCCATTGGGCATAGGGTCATCACTGAGCACAAAACTTGACAAAGGGACAAAAATGAAATAGAAGGGAAAACTTGTGCATGAACACTTCTTGAAAAGCAGGAAACTAACCTAGAAAATAGGGAAAGAAAACAAGAAACACATATTCACAAGAATTTACAGAGAGGGATTAACCTCAAAGCAGGGCTTCAAGTGGAATCCATTTACTGAGATTGGCAAGGAAACTCCTTCAAGATTTGATAGCTTTAAAGCATTGGACCCCTTGCACTCTGTTATAACAAATGGTCCACCCCAAAATGAGTCAAATTTTGTATGTCTACCAGGTTTGGATCTGAACTCATCCCATTTGAGGACTACATCCCCAACTTTCAAATCTCTGATCCTGGCTCTTTTATCAAAACTCCTCTTTGTCTGAATCTAGTGGAATTCCATATATTTCATAGATTTTTCTCTGATATTCCCTAACTCCATCAACTGAGCATATATGATCTACAAAGGATCTCCTTCTTCAAACAAAGCATATTGAGTGGCCAAGTCCAGAGCTAGTAATTCAGTTGAGATGGAAAACTTGGCCTCTTTCCCATACACTAGCACATAAGGAGAATTCCCAATGATTTTCTTTGGAGTAATTCTGTCTAGCCATAAGGCGGACTTTAGTTTTCTATGCCAATCTCTTTGGTTCTCTTGAAGAGTCTTCTTGATTATCCTAATCAATTTCTTATTTGTTGATTCAGCTAAGCCATTGCCTTGAGGGTAATAATTGGAACTTGTATTTAGATAGATGCCATTCTTGATTACCCACTCTAAGACTTTGAGGCCTATGAATGCCAATGCATTATCTGATATGATGGAATCAGGAGTGCCAAACCTGTGAACTATATCATCATAAAAACTTAAGACAACACTCTCATTGGCTTCTTTTAAAGCAATTGCTTCTGTCCATCTAGTGAAGTAATCTATTGTAGTAATTATCCATTTATGGCCTACACTAGATGGAGGATTGATCATACCAATGAAGTCTATACCCCATTTCATGAAGGCTTTCTCTATTCTGACTGGTTGTAAGGGCAAGGCTGCAAGCCTCTCTTTTCCTCCAAACATGGCACACTTGATGTATTTCCTCACATACTCATGGCTATCCTTAAAGATAGATGGCCAATAGTATCTAGCCCTCATGATTTTAAAAGTAGTAGTCCTAGGAGAGAAATTACCTCTAGAAGGTCCATAATGAAACTCAAATAGGACATCAGCTATCTTTTCTGAATCTATGCATCTCAAAAGGACACCACTATGATCCTTTCTAAAAAGAACTTCATTTATCATCACAAAAGGAATAGATTTTAATCTATAATACCTTCTTTTTATTGAATCTAAACCTGCAGGACATTCTCCTATCTTCAAATAATTGATCATATTAGGAAACCAGCTTGTTGCCTTGGCTTGTTCTTCTGTATAATGCACCACCATGGATGCATCTATGGTTTTTGATTTCTTTGAACCTTTATCCTCTACCAAATTCTCACAAAGACCTCTTCTTCTAATCAGCTTGGTAGTTTGAATACCTATGTCATATTCCATCACCGTGGTGATCCAACTAGCTCTTTTCTCATTTAGGTCCTTGGAAAGAAAAAATTATTTGACACTTGGATGAGTAACCTTCAAGTGTACCTTGCTATGGGTCAATAGATATCTGAACTTTTTAAGGCTCTTCACCATAGCAAGTTCATGTTTTTCTACAAAAGAGTATCTCTGTTCATACTCTTCTAAACCTTTGCTAAAGAAAGTAATAGGCTGCTCCAATCCATTTGAATTTTCTTGAGTCAACATTACAGATATTGCATCATGACCTCCATAAGCATAAAGGATAAAATCCTTAATGAAATTTGGGTTTAGGAGAGGAGGGGCTTCTATTAAGGCCTCTTTGATAGCTTGGAAATTGACCCTCCCTTCTTTGGTCCAACTAAAAGCTAAACTCTTTTTCAACATGGTGGTCAAAGGCTTTAGTAAATCTACAATGTTAGGCAAGAACCTCCTAACGAAGTTAATCTTTCCTATGAAAGATTGGAAACTTTTCTTGTGATGTAGTAGGAGTAGCTCTAAGATAGCTACAGTTCTCTCAATATCTACTATGATCCCTTCTTTGGATACTACATATCCTCACAATTTTCCTTCATAGACTACAAACACACATTTCTTGGGATTAAGAGATATCCCAAATTCTCCACACCTTTCAAAAATCTTCCTCAAATGTTTGATGTGATCTGCTGCATGCTTAGAATGGATAGTTATATCATCTAGATAGACCAACACAAACTTGTACATGAGGCTTTTAAAGGCCATATCAATTGCCTTTTGAAATGTAGCACCTGCATTTGACAAACCAAAGGGAATCTTTTGATAAGCCATCATTCCCCACTTGGTCCTAAATGTGGTCTTGTACTGATCCTCTTCATTCACTAAGATCCATCCAATAATGAAAATCTCTCATATCTAGAGACACATTGTAAGATTTGTTCCATAGAGGGTAATGGATGGCAGTCTTTTAATGAAGCTCTATTAAGATCCCTAAAGTCAACACATAACCTCAGCTCCCCATTCTTCTTCCTAATAGGAACAAGGTTGGAAACCCAACTAGTATGCTTAATGGGGTAGATGATACCACTTTCTATTAGTTTGAGTACTTCTTTATGCATGAGTGGCTCAAGCTTGGGATTAACAAGCCTTTGTTTTTGCCTCATTGGTTTGGCATTAGGCTCTAACTCAATAGTGTGTTGGGCAAGGGTAGGATCAAAACCTTTGAGGTCTTCATATTGCCATGAAAAAACATCACTAAATTCTTTGAATAATTGGGTATAAGCTTTCTTTTCAAATTCAGTGTTCACTTTTCCAAATTGTAGGCTCTTACCTAGTTCCAACTCTAATTTAATAAAATGTTCTTGTTGAACTATCAGGCCAGCTTTATTCTTTTTGACTTCATCATCCTTGTTGAAGATAGTCTCCAAGGTAACAAGACCTCTAGGAATCTTATTGGACTTCAGTTGTATCACTTGATCACCATATTTTTGTGATAGCCTATCTTGATTGTGTTCTAAAAAGACATCTTCTTCAAACAAGAATTGCAGAATTTGTTCATCATTGTCATACGCTTTCCAGTTGACATCATTATCAGGAATAGATGGTCTGATAATCAATTTGATATGTTTTTGATCTATTTCTTTTGAAACACTATTTGGAATATCATACTGAGATCCAACAGCAGCTAACCTATCTACATTTTGGTTTAGTCTCCTAGGGATAGCAACAATATTGAAAGCATGGAAATCTTCAATTGCATCCAAAACTCTACGTTTGTATGCTTTCAAAGTGTCATTTTTGGTTGCACTTATCCCTCTCACTTGGTTGACAACTAGCTCACAGTCACCATAAACTTTTAAGGCCTTAAGCCCTCTTTTTCTAGCCCACTCTAGTCCATTGACTAGACTTTCATACTCTGCAGTATTTCTAGTGCAAAAGAAATTGAATCTAAAGGTAGTATAATAACTTTCTCCTTTTGGGGACACTAACATAGCACCACCACTAGAACCATGTCTACTTCTAGCTCCATCAAAAAATAGTTCCCAAACCTGATTGCTCTGATCTTCTGAATCAGTGTCTTCTTTGAGAAGGCTTGGCTCTATGACTCCACTTTCTTGTATCAAATAACTTCCCAAACCAAAATCCCAAATTAGATTTTCTTGGGCCTCTGAAGCTCTTTCATCTAGAAGAATATCAATGATACTCTCTATCTTTGTGCTTGCCTCACTAATGGTTTGGAAGTCACCGTCATCAAATATAGGGCAGTTTATATTGATGGTATTGGACACATATGGCTCTATATGGTGTGCTGCCAATGGTTCTAACTTAATGGTGACCTTGGTCCCATACCTTGTATGAAATAGCATGTGAGACCAGTCAGAGGATAGATAACCTCCTATCTTGGCTGTAAACTCCCTTGAAAGACATATAGCAAATAATGCAGGGAGATCTATGATAACTATATTAAGGAGGATGGAAAAATTAGGACTAGCATGTAGGATTAGATTGGTATCCTTAGCTACACCTATAGTATTGAGTGAGGATCCATCAAGTTGGGTAACCTTCTTTTGGAAGGGTTCATATTTCAATCCTAATTGGTCAGCTACTTTCTTGGGCATTACAATCCTAGTAGCTCCACTATCTACCACACAATTATGTACTAAAGATTTTCCAATAATTAGAGATACATAAAAGGGAGGTGGCTTTGAGTTCCTACCTTGTGTGGCATTTCCTTTGGAGTTGCTACCTAGAGCCTCCTTTTCTTGATCAGTGTTAACCAACACTAGCTTTGCAACTTCTTTTGTAGGTTGAGGAGTTATCACTTTTATCATGGCCTTCTTCAAAATTTCAAGCTATCCTCGAAGAGATAGAGAGTCCCACATGGACATGGTGACATTCACCTTCTTCATGTTGTCTACAATGTTATAAGGTGTCACAATGTGTACTCTTTATTGTGCCTTTACTATGATGGGCTCCACCTCTTTGAAAATTTGGCCCTCTTTACTTGTAATGACAGGAGCCTCCTTAGGTATGATGGGATTAGCTTGCTGCAGTGACTCTGTAGATGTAGTGGCTTTCACATTAGAATCTTCCCTCTCCATGTCTTGAGATCTTCTCTTTGCTCTTGTAGAGCAACAAAAGCAACTTCATCATTGACCCCATTGAAGTTAGGCTACTCCCAATTAAAGAGACTAGTCTCACCTTCTTGTGATTCTTGTTGAGGAACTGGCCCATTGGATGAAGCCTCTGATTGAGCTTGTGAGGCATTTTGAACCATTAGGGCTTGGTTCATCCATCCATTTGAACATGTAGCCTAATTGTGAGGCTGATTACAAGGAAAGAACAATTCATTCTCCATAGCCATATCATTTTTACTAGGAACCATTTCCCTCACTAGATTTGTAGAATTTAAAGGTGCGGGGTTATATGGTTGGAATGGTCTCTAATTAAAACTTTGACTTTGTCCTTGATACCCTCCTTGGTATGGTGGCCTATTTTGTGGATAAGGCTATCCTTGATTTTGATATTGCTGATTAGGACCTTGGCCTTGTGGCTAGAAGGGTGGTCTGATTCCTTGACCTTGCTTCTTCAAATTTGTGAACTCTTTAGTCAAGGTCTACAACAAATTTTTCATTTCTTGCTTACTGCTTTCTTGATTGTTCTTTATTTCTTGTAGCTCTTGAGAGAAACTAGCTGTTAGCTCTTGACCACTGGTGCTAGCTTGGGGTGCTAATATAGTAGGGATAGGAGTAAATGGGGGTACTTAGGTAGGTGCAATGGGTTGAAGGCTAGGAAAAATGGGCATTGGTGGCCTTCTAGCAATCATACCTGCTTGAATTAAACAATTTTCAGCCCTGATAGTTATGTCAAAAGCTTGAGGTAGAGAAGTACCACCCATAGATGAGATCATGACAGAAATTTGACCATTCAAGCTTTGCAAGTAATATAGAAAAGCATGGTCAGCTGATGGTCTCACAGAAACTGGGATTCTATTCCATGTTTTGAGGAATCTACTATTGTAATCTATCATTTTCTCTTGAGGGTCTCTCTTTATAGTTGTTAACTGCTCCACTAGAGACAAGTTATCTGATTTATCCTCAAAATGCTTACTTAATGCATCCCTTAACTCATCCCATGAAGTAATAGAACCAACAGTTAGAGTTCTAAACCATTCTAGAGCTTTACCTTTTAGAGAGGCTCCTAATAATTTTGTGGCCATGTCTTCTTGAGTAATATTGTGTATGTTGCAGATGGTGGTCACATCCCTTATATGTTCAAAAGTAGTAGTTTTCCCTTCACCTATGAAATTAGGTATACTCTTTAGTGCCAGCAAGGGCACATCATGACGTTGAGCAAAGGCTAGTGGACTCCCCTAGTTGAAAGGTGCAAAGGAAAACGGTCTAGCCATTGCATGAGTTAAAATCTAAAGGTTAACAACTATATGAGCTGTATTTGCTGCTGGATTTGAATCTTCCTCTAGATCTTTGGTTAGAGATCTACCTCTTCTTCTAAAATGAAAGGGAAAAGGTCTCCTTTCTGAGGTATCTAGTGGTGTTGATTGAACTCTCCTTGTAGGAGATGTTCTTTGAATTGACTTGCCTTTATGACTTCTTCTTGAGGGCAACTCTAAAAATTTAGTGGGCTTTGAGCTCCTAGTCTCAATCTTTCTCATAAACCTTCAACAAGGTTGGCCTAGATCTTTTGAAATCAGTGGAGTCACCAGATATACTTGGTAGAACAACCTCTAAAGGTCTATTATATGCAATCTGTATATCAAAGATAGCATATCTTTCAAACAATGAACTTCTTATGTAGTCCCACCGGGCATGCCAGAATTGTTATACACTAAGTTTGCATCCTTGTTTCAAGCTCTCATAGTCTTGATAACCTAGTATAACATGGGAATCATCTCTAGGTTGTGGGACCTATGCTAACTGAGATGAGACCTCTAGGTTCTAGCTTGTTCCCTCTTCAATAATCACCTTAATTTTCTTCTAGATAGAAAAGTAAAACTTTAGAGGAAAAGGGATAGAAGGAGTACTTGAAAAGGAAATGACTGAAAGCAAACTACCTACTAGGTGATGCACCAAAATTAGGGTTTGGATCTCAATATAGAGGAATGAAATCAATGAAAGGCTTAGGTCTAGTAGGTCACAACTTACTAAATAGGCTTGTATAAGTGTTTCATAGGAGGGCCTGAACATAAGACACAACTTATGACTTGCAAGCAGACATTCACTTCTGCAACTCGGTGTAGGATTGAGACAAGACTATTAGGGGGCTGAAGTATACCCAGAAAAACATCTAAATTAGATCAAACACAATAACACACACAATTACAGAAGGTATGAGGAATCAGGAACCCTAAGATATCACTGAAAACATCATATACTTTAATCTAATAAGAGATAATTTAGACAAGGAAGCATAGGGACATGAAGGATTGTCACAAAATACCTCTACAATATCTAAATCATCAATGGGAGAAATACAATTGTAGAAGCCAGAGGGTAGAAAAAATGCCACAAATAACTCTTAAGAAAGGTGAATTTCTTTTAGAATTGTCTAAATCTGAGCTCAAAAGCTCCAAAAATACAATATATACATACTCAACTACACGCAGGCAGGAGTCAAAAAACATAACTAGGGTTACAAGATTTTCAATAGAATAACAAACCCTAAATCAATCAAGTCTGATCATAAATGTTATTTCTGTAGAATTATGGCCTATCAGACCTCAAGTTTGCATGCCATCCCTGTACTACATCAACCTATAGACAAGCAACCCAGATTCATCCACTTTCCTGCATAAAGTCTTGCCATGAATGCATAACTAGTACCTTTTTGAGACAAGAAATGACCCATGACAACTGCCCAGACCTCCTCATCATCTTTTAACTACAAATGTCTTGGAGACTTAAATTCTCTAAACTACCTCACCACTTGCATCTTGCAAATCAAATACTGGCAAAAACCCTCTTAGAACTATTTGAATTTGAAATTTTAATAGCTAGCCAATCATTTTAAAATGCGACCATAAATAAGAAACCCTTCCTGGTAGATGAACGATCCAGATCCTTCTGAAAATAATCACAAACCTCCTTGAAAAGTCAAAAATTCCCTTTGACATGTTTGCACCAATGAGAATCAAGCTTTTCTACTCATCGGCATATTTGGACCCACCTCAAGCCCTTCTTCCTTTAAGTCATTCGGCGTCCTTCTCTTAACCCTGGTCTAGTTAAGTGATTCAACAAACAAGGTTTTTCGCTAAATCGCTAAGTCTTTTATCTTACCCTAGTTTCATTAAGTGAACTAGAGAAACCCCTTTAGTCACTGAGTCGCTTAATAATTTACTAACCCTAGGCCTAGGTTGCCACATGTCACCTTTGTATTTGTTCTAGCCACTCCATCAGCAACCACCTCGGAAACCTTTTTGACAACGAACCTACTATAAACAGATTCCAATCTAACGATGGGCACATGATCTCATGGCCGCCAAATATTCTTTACGCTTTTATGCCAAATGTAGATCTTTATTAGACTGGGACCCCATGACAAATGGACCCACTTGACAGAGCCCAGAGATAAAGTAAGATCAACGGTGGGTGCATGATAACATGTGTCAGAAAAGCTCCTTGAGGACATGCACTAGCCATCGATCCTCTGTAGATATCAGAGCCTTTTGAAATGTTGGAAACTTGGTCCCACTAACACATTTCTGAATCACTACCATGTGGACCAATGAGATGCTGTTGTTTGTGTACACGTAGCAGTGGACCCACTGAACTTTGAAGCACCACATAGAAGGGAAGATTGAAAATTGTCGTAAGATCGCAAGCCTCTGACAGACCCTATAAGATCTTACGACAATCATTGATCTCATCAACTAGGACCCCACTTAAATCGCTTAACGCTAGAAGTTTTAATGAATATGCGTCCAAAGGAAATTTGCTTAGTCCATGAATAGAATTCTTAACCTCGGTTAAGTCTGAAGAATATGTGAACAAGGCATTCACAGAAACGCTAAACCAAAAGTCCAACCTAGAGTTTCAGTTAGTGAATGCCTGATTGAAGGCAATCCGCGGAATCGCTAAATGTTTAGAAGCTTCACCATTTTATCTTGTGACTAAGAAAAACACTGCAGTTGCCAGTTCACGGAAAGGAAAAGATAACTACCAAAAGAATAAGAGAACTGGCAACCGAAGGAAGAATTATGCACATGGGTATTGAGGAAATATAAGTGGCTGATAAAGTAACATGAAAATATAATAGGCCAAAGGGTTTTGTAGGGTTTTTTGCCTATAAGATCAAAAAAATTTTAGGGATGCTTGGTAGGATCAAAACAGAGACCTTTGGATAGATATTAGCCAAATTTGCATGCATATGAAAATTAGGGTAACAATTGTCATCATGAGTAATAAGCCTATTAATAGCCTCAATAGCGGAAACACTATCAGGATTTGGGTTCTCTTACACTAGCAAGTTTTCCAATTTATCAAAATCATGAGAGAGATTATCTTGGGAGGGAAAAATTCTTAAGTCTTAATCTTCATAATGGTATGAATGAGAAGAA
Organism: Chamaecyparis obtusa; assembly: GCA_027943335.1. Classification (NCBI taxonomy): domain Eukaryota; kingdom Viridiplantae; phylum Streptophyta; class Pinopsida; order Cupressales; family Cupressaceae; genus Chamaecyparis; species Chamaecyparis obtusa. The sequence continues at coordinate 140,698 of BSBK01002637.1, forward strand.
TTATGCTCCAATATGGGATTGAGATCTTGAGGGAAAATATTAGTATCATCATGGGTCCTAGGAATTAAAGAGGAATCATGGTCAAAAGAGCCCAAGAGTCCATGGATTCTCCTAATGAGAATGCTAGAGGTTGGACTTAGTGTAATAAATCTCATAAAAGAGGAGATCAAAAAAGGAAACTCTAATGATATCTAACCACACAATTGCCAATATAATATAGAGAAAAGAAAGATGTAAAAACACACATAAATAAATCTATATCCAAAATAGGGTTCACCAATGGGAAAGAGGAAATCGAAGGACCTAACTCCAAATTCAAAAGGTATTTTTAATAGGTCAGGATCACCAAAATGTTTAATAAAGGTGAACACACAAGATAATGCAAAGGTAAATCTAACACCAAGATCAAAAATAAGTATTAGGATGTTGGGTTCGCCAAAATTTTTAAGGTGAAAATTGGTGTTGTTGAATTTAGTAATATAAACTATCTAAGATGTATTCATTAACTAACCACTTACACACTAACATTTAAAATAAAAGAGAAATATGGGCTTCCAAGCATAACTCTCAATATAACCTAAGTTAGATTAGAAAAACCCAAGAAGATGAGGGGATGCTAATGCTAAACTGAAATTATACTAAGAAAGTATACAATCAAGTCCTCTTTCATGCAATATAATATTTGAGTAAGGTTATGTAAATGTAGTTAAAAAATTGAACTAATTGTTTTAGGAAGATGAGCAATAGAGATCTAGGTGTTAAATGTAAGCAATCAGCCCAATTAAGATTGTAAAATAGATCTAGGAAAAGATATGAAATAGATAATGAAGTACACACCTTTAAGTATAAATAGGAATATTCTTTTCTTCTTTGAAAACTACTATTCTTGACCTGTAACTAAATTTCTTAGTGTGGATCAGTGATCATGGGTTAAAACCCAAAAAATGTTAAAAATTACAGGCTGCTAGGAACAAGTCAACCATGTCACCATATTCCTGATGAACTTTTTGAAGCTGACCCAAATTTTTCTGATAGATCCATATCTACAACTTCTAGATCTATCCCTACAAATTTGAGATCCTGCTCTTGCACACAAAAATGAGGTTTTGGGTTTGGGGTGGATAAGGGTTTTCCTTGGTCAAGCTCTTGATTGAGGAATCAACCTTGAATTCAAATGTAAATGTGTAAATTGTAAATATTCACCTTGCTTGAAGAAGCCCTTGTCAATATGGATTTTTTTTTGTTTGTGTGTTGATCTTGAACTTGCAATGTAAGAAATCTCCATAAATGTTATGGACCTACTTCATAGATCCATGGATGTAAGTTTGCATCAAATGAAATAGATGATGAATTCCTCAAGGTAGATCTTCTCCCTTGATGGTCAACAATATGCTAGATCTTGAAGAGGAAAGATGCCCACAAAGTATCCTTGAATCTTTGAAGACTTAAATGCTTTAATGCTTAATCATCAAATTGTCCTCCTTTATTTCATGCTTTCTTGTGTGTCTCATTGATTTTTTTATTTTCTTGCAAAATGAGGTTCCTAGGCTTTCTTTTATACTAGTTTTTGGGTGGAAAAACAAAGCAGGCTGATGTGGTCAATATATTTTAAGAATTAAATCCCTAAGACAACACATGGCCTGAGGCTCACAACCCCCAGGGAATAGATTCACTTGGTTGACATGACCCCAAGTAATAGGCTGACTTGGTCGACTTGTTCCAAAATAGGTCAACTTGGTTGATGTGTTCCAAAATAGGTTGACTTGGATAACCTATTCTAGGGTTAGCCCATAGGGAGCTAACCCTGAGGTCTCAGATACTACGTTGTTGAAAATGAAGAATATGGGACTGAACATGAGAAAGAGGTGATTGAGCATGAATCCATCCATGGTCTGAAAAGTCAATAAATGACTGAGCTAAAAGTTCTTAATTGAGAAGTGCATCCATTTTAAGATGATAGAAAAGTGATACACCAAAATTAATTAACCTTAGGAATAAGGTTAGGGATCCAAATTTGATTCCAGTTTTGATTGTTATCTTCTTTAGTTTCGAAAGCTTTATATTCTAATTTGACAAAAAAGTAGCTAGAAGAGTTATGTTTCCAATATATATTTTTCACCAATTAAATGGTAAAATAGAGAGCAGTCAAGAAGAAGGGGTTTCAAGGAGTAACTCTTCCTACAAACATTTGTTAACCATAGAGGAATGCCAACATATTTACATAAATGGTTTTTGAAATCTTTCTATATAGCCTTACCATTCTTCCATTCAATGTAATTGGTAATCTGATTACCATATTTTCTTACAAGCCACTTTTGGACATGGTTGAAGTTATTATAGTCCTCTAGGGATTTATTAAGATGTCATATATCCTCCCAAAACATTGTACTATTAACATTCCCAATAATTTTCCTACTTCCTTTCCTAACGAGATGTTTAGTTTACTAATTTCTATTATGGAAAATTTTGCACCATCAATTTACCTTTACATGCTTTCATTGTATTTGTTGTGGATTCTTTGGCGAGGGTCCCTTTTGAGACTTATTTTATTTTTTTTGTTTAGATATGAGTTATTTTCCTTTGAATTATATAAATGTATTGAATAAATGGGATCTTCTTGTTGAATTAGATTCACAAATTCTTCAAAGGGCACCATATGCATGGTCATTTTTTTTTTTTTTAAATGTCTAGAATTTGGAAGGAAGAGATCTCAACGTAATTTGGACATGTGATTTGTCCTACACCTTTGTAGAAAGTGTGAGAAGGTATACTTGACCTAGAAATGCATGACACAAGAAGCCTCAATTTTTTTACCAACTTTCATATTAAGTATATGAATCTTGAACTAGAGATGGTGAATTTTGTTCCAATTCTTTGTATTGTATATGTTGGAGAGGACATTATAGGCCCCCTCTAATGTTTTTTCATCTTGAACATGTGGGTGGATCTCCTAAGAGATGCTAACTATGATTAACATTAAAGATTTGCAATCAATCTTGTTTATTTTATTCTATTCATAAATATCATTGAAACATGTTGTAATACCATAATAATATCCCATAACTCTTTAAACTATAGAATTGTGTGCATCTTGGTCTTTCAAGTGGCATAATTTGACCATTTTAGAAGTAGCACATATAAAGGAAGTATCTTTGGAGCATACATGATAATACCAAAATAAAATGGATTTTAACAACAATAAGAGTAATTTTATTGATAATATAATGTCATGCATACTTTAAAAGGACAAACAAATTTTATGGAAGAGGATAACCACTATGGTGAGCTTGAAAGGATTGTATTGTGACAAGAGGATACTTATATAGCTATTTTATAACTTTTTCATCATCTCCATCATATCCTTGTTTTGGTTTAAAGAAAAATTAGGTTTTGAAGGGGGCCCGCAACCCTTTATAAATAAACTAAAGATAAATCTTTAAAGAAACCAAAATACAACAAACAAAAAAAACCACATCCGCCCAACAGAAAATCCAACAAAACCACCGAACAATGCCAACATAGAAGCCAAGCCAAGCCAACCCCACAACCAAAACCAGCCCATGATGAAAAAATGAGCACCACCTAAATCATATCCTCGTTAAATATATACAAATATCTTCCTTTTCTAGCTTTGAATGTAAAATTTTTTTTTTAAAGATTCCTCATTGATTCAATTCATTAAGTTGGATGTTTCTAGTGTTCTAGAGAGCATCCAAAATGGTAAAGAAGAAACTTGAAACTTGTGCTATTATTGACTATAATTTTTGCTTCGTGATTTCTCATCTTGAAATTGACATAATTTTCCATGTCTGACATTCAATTGTCTTCCCAAGATCAGCTATTATGAATACAAATCATCTCCTTCAAACATACATTATATGATCTTCATTGTGCTTACTATTGTACAAGAAATATTTTATGAATATCCTTTATACATGGGATATAGCTTACCTAGATATACATTTTGTTGCTTTATGAATTATTTTGAACAGTACCTTTAATGAATAATTAATAATTTTACCATTAAATAGATTGGTTATGGTATACAAATATTTCTACATGTTGGTGTAATTAAATATTCACTAATTACACTTTACTTAAGTTTAATTAGGATAATGCATTTGCATATTAGTTGTCATTGTGACACCTAGGAGTTTTCATTTCTTTTTAGCACATGGCTAGGAGAATCTCCACTTTACATGGTCATAGTTGTCTTCTCATACCTCTTTGTGTGTGAGATCCACCTTTAGTGATCTTATCACATTATCATCCTCTCATTGTTGCACATGTTGCACATACTTTCATGTACAATGGAGGATGATCCACCTTTGGTGGACATGTGATTCCACCATGTCTAGTTGTGATCTTATTACTTGCATATCTTCTAGATATCATGCATTGCCTATATATTGAGGCATTCTACATTGTATGTAATCAATTCAATTAGCTATAATCAATTATTTGATTATTTTTCCTATCTCTCTTGTGCTATCTCTTGAGCTTCTAGATCTTGGCATTTTATTCTTTTCCTTAGGCCAATTCTTATATGGTATCAGAGCGATATCAAAATTCTTACATGGTATCAGAGCCAAAGGAGTCTTCATTGCATAGCCATTGGAGAGCGATTGATTGCTTCAACTTTTAGAGGGCCACGAACCAAATTCGGGATCAGCATTTTATGGGAACATTTTGAGCAAGATCAGACCTCACCATTGCATCTGGGTGGCTATTTCCATAAATTTTGACCATAAATTTGCCTACCCTGGTTAAAAGTCAAATCTGAGGCAAATTTTTTTTACAAATCGAACCTCTAAGACCCGATCTGCAAATTTGGGTTAAGTCAATGAAGGGAAGCGGCAACACACTGCGCACATTGTGTGACCAACTCGGGGAGCACAAGCTCTTTCAACATACACTCGAGCACTTGGAATTAAAAACACTTTATAGCAACACACACAGCACATGTGGGACTAAAAGTCCCACACCACTTGCACCTCCGCCGACACCTCTAGCTGCTCAAACTAGCGCTCAGACCTCTGTGTGGTTGTTCCTCCCACTCATCTCAGGATGCTGCCTCCAAGTCTCCTCCGGCCGTGTAGTTCTTGGGCCAAACTCCCGCTCCACCGCATGCCAAACCCTCCACCGGGGTTCCTCCGCCTGAATCGGCAATCGCACCACTCGGCTCCAATGCGGGCGCAGCTCATCACACGGGAAATCCATCGGTGACCGCCCATCATGCCTCCTATCCACTATAGAATCCTCATAGTCACCACCACTTAGTAACCTCCACTCTCGGCGGTACCTCCAACACAGCCCATGCGGGCACAAAACCCCCAACCAATAGCACCCTGACACGTGGTAGCCCGACAAATCGGGTATTTTTTATAAACAAATTTCTCTTTTTTGTGGGTTTTAAGGTCCTAAATTTGATGCCCATTTGGACATCAACGGGCCATTTTTTCTTTTTCTATGACGGTCATGAAGATGTCAATTTTAAGCCCCTAGTTATGTCATCATTCTATGAGGGAAACTTTGACGGCCACATGACCATCAAATCTGGGTGATTTAACACTATCATTACGGCCATTTAACCATCAATTTTAAGATAGTCAAATAGGTGATGTCAGCATATTTCAAAATTTTCCAGCCCTCACCATTTGCATTTTTGATTTGAGAGTCCAACTTTGGAAGGCCATAACTTGGTCATACGAACTCCAAATTAAGTGCAATTTATTTTTTTTTTGGCTGAAATTTCCTGAACTTTACAATGGTGGTGTTCTTTTCTAGTTTTGGATCATAGATTTTGCAAAAATTGCAGTTTTTGGTGACTGTACCTATCTGATCCCTATTTTTGCAAGTTCAGAGGATTCGTACGAGCTCATACGGACACATTTTCAAGTGCAATTTTTTTTGAAAGTGCATAATTTTTTGTGTACTTTCCAAATCTGATATTAGTTTGGAGAAATATTGAGTAGACATAGTACTTTTAGAGTCTGGTCTATTTTGGCCTATTAAAGCACTTGTAATTGATTAGATCTTTGAAAGATCTTGTGTTCCATCTTCTTGAGTTTGTTGTAGCTTCATATTTTCTATTGTAAACATCAAAATCAGAAGTCCACTTTGATCAATTTTGTCAAGTGGCAATTGTACACACACTAGCTATAAAGTGCCAAAATCATCATTTTTTTTTGGGGGGGGGGTTTCTTTGATTGAGTGAATTGGGGGGGGGTGTCTTGTGTGTTGGTGTCTCTCTTTCTTATGCTCATTTTCATTTTTGCATCATGGGTTCTATTGCCAAATTAACTCCACATAACTATGCTACATGGAAAGATAATGTATGGAGCAAGTTAATGGTTAGAGGTTTAAATCCTTATGTGGATGGTACAATTAAAAAACTTGCTGATGATGATACTACTACAATACAAATTTGGTCAAGCAAAAATTATAAAGCATTAGGTGTCTTAAGAAAGAATATGTCTCAAGCAGTCATGTATCACATCAAAAACATAAAAGATGCTAAAGAAGCATGGGATAAGCTTGAAGAATTGTTTGGTAAAGTGGATGAAGATATGGGATTCAAAATTGAGACTAATCTCCTCAAATTAGATCCCAAGAACTTTGACACAATTCAAGATTATCTCAATAAAGTCAATGACTATAGAGCACAACTTGATGATTGTGGTAATCCCATAAAGGATGCAAATTTGGTTAGTCACTTGTTGAATCATCTTCCTCCTGAATATGCAGCTTTTGTTTCAAGTTACAATACTCACAAGTTAACCATGGGTAGTGGCTTCACTAAGCCTTCATTTGAGTCATTTTCAGAAATGTTGGTCTTAGAACAAACAAAATTGATGAGTATGGGGATTCTCAAGACTTCAAAGTCTAAGACATTGGTGGCTAATAATGGGAATCAAGGGAGTCAAGATAGTAAAGGTTCCAACAAGAAGCAAAAGAAGTGGAAAGCCAAACCAGAATCAGACACTCAACAATCTTCCTCCTCACAACAAGGAAAGTCTTCTCCCAACAACAACAAAAACAAAAACAAGGGGGATAACTCTAAGAAGGAGAATAAAATTTGTGCATATTGCAAGAAGAAAAATCATGATGAGCATCAATGCCACAAGAAACAAATTGATGAGTTGACAAACATAATCAAGAAGCATCACATTGATTTGCCAAATGCCTACAAGGGAAAGGATTCATCACCTTCCACTTCAAAGGGTAAAGGGCAAGCATTTGTGGCAAGTACAACTAATTCAGAGGAATGGATCTTTGATTCAGGTGCCACACATCATATGGGTGCAACAAAGGAGCAATTTTCTTCCTTGAAACCATCAATGGTACCTCACATCTATGTAGGAGATGATACTCAAGTGGAAGTTGAAGGAAAAGGGGAAGTTGAGATGGAAAATGGAGCTTTCAAAGATGTGCTCTATGTTCCAAACCTTAGCACAAACCTCCTTTCAATTTACCAAATCACTCACCATGGAGGTGGAAAGAAAGTTGAGTTCCTACTTGATTCAGTTGTTGTCAAAAATCTTAAGGATGATTCTATGGTGGCAATAGGAAAAGCAAATCATGACACAAGGCTTTACTCATTTTCTCAATTTGTACCTAAGACTCCTTTACATGCCTTATTGACACACTCAAATTCACAAATTAAACTTTGGCATGAAAGATTTGGACATCTCAACTATAGATATCTTCAACAACTTAGCAGCAAGGATATGGTCAAAGGTCTACCTCAAATCAAGTATTTAGAGGGTGTATGTTCAGGTTGTGAAATGGGAAAACATCCTGAAGAGAAGTTTGATAAGGGGAAGTCTTGGAGAGCAACATTTGTTCTTGAGTTGGTTCATAGTGATGTAATGGGCCCATTTCCAATGCCATCATTTGGCAAGGCTCGTTATGTACTCACCTTCATTGATGACTTTTCACACTACACTTGGGTCTACTTTCTTGGTCACAAGAGTGAAGTGTTTGATAAATTTCTCACCTTCAAGGCTCATGTTGAGAAGCAATCAAGTAAAGCCATCAAGATTATTCAAATAGATAATGGAAGGGAATAGGTGAACTCAATGCTTATAGACTTTTGCACACTTGAGGGTATTGATCTTCAACATTCAGTTGCCTACACTCCATAGTAGAATGGTGTTGCAGAAAGGAAGAATAGGACCCTTAAGGAGATGTCCACTTGTATGATTCATGCTAAGTCTCTTGATCAAGCCTTTTGGGCTGAAGCTATATGTTGTGCCACTCACATACAAAATAGAACTCCTCATAAATCTTTAGATGGACTTACTCCTTTTGAAGCTTGGTGTGGAAGAAAACCAATTGTGAAACACTTTAGAGTCTTTGGTTGTCCAGCTTGGGCACGCATACCTCCACAAAAATGCAAGGCATTAAAACCACAAAGAAAACCTTGCATATTTGTTGGTTATCCTGAGACTCTTAAGGCATACAAGCTTATGGATCCTGAGACACACAAGATCTTCTTTGAGAGGAGTGTTCACTTTGAAGAGAATTGTCCTAGCTTGGATTCTTCAACTCCTCCTACTTCCTCCATTTCAAATAATGATAGTAATGATAGTGACTTGGAAGATGAAACTCCCTCAACCCCGACTCGTAGGCCTCCACCTTCACAAGGTCAAGACATAGTTGAGGACATTCCTTCACCATCTTCTTCCTCCACTAGACCCAGTTGGTCACAAAAAAACACTTGATTCAGCAGGTTCACTTGTGGGGAATCCTTCAGACACTAGGAGGAAAAGGTCACAACACAACTCATTTCCACATGCTTATATTGCAATTGCTTCCGATCCATAATCATTCAAGGAAGCTTCAGGGGTTCCTGAGTGGGACAAAGCTATGGAGGAAGAGTATAACTCTTTGATGAGAAATAATACTTGGGACTTAGTTCCTCTTCCTAAGGGAAGAAAATTGGTTCAATGTAAGTGGATCTATCAGACCAAGTTTGAAGCGGATGGAAGTGTGGATAAGTATAAGGCAAGACTTGTTGCAAAAGGTTTCTCTCAGGTTCCTGGTATTGACTACATCAAGACCTTTGCACCTGTAGCCAAGATGAACTCCATTCGTTTGACACTTGCTATTGCTGCATCTCATGGATGGGTTGTACATCGGATGGATATTAAGAGTGCATTTCTACATGGGGATCTTCATGAGGAGATTTATATGGAGAAACCATAGGGATTCATCTAGGATACTACTATGGTTTGCAGGTTAAGGAATTCTATCTATGGCCTCAAACAGGCTCCTAGGGCTTGGTATGCCAAGATAGATTCCTTCCTTCTCTTAGCAGGATTCACCAAGTGTCATTCAGATTTGAATGTCTACATTCTTTGGCAGGATGACTCACACTTGATACTTGTGATTTATGTTGATGACTTGATCATTACAAGAAGTACTTCATCCATCATTTCTAGTGTCAAGTCTTCTTTGCAAGATAGATTTTCTATGACAGACTTGGGTTTACTTCACTATTTTCTTGGTATTGAGATCACACAGTCCTTAGTAGGGATCACACTTTCTCAGCCCAAGTATGCTCTTGATTTACTTTCTCAGTTTCACATGAGTGATTGCAAGGCTGCACCCACTCCATTTCTATTAGGTGTCAAGTTAGAGGCTAAGTGTTCTACACCACTTGTTGATGCTACATTGTATAGATAACTTGTTGGAAGTCTCATCTACTTGACACATACATGCCCTAACCTATCATTTGTAGTTGGCATGGTTTCTCGCTTCATGCAAGAGCCACATGAGCTTCATTGGAAGGCAGCCAAGCACATATTGCATTACATATAGGGTACACATACACATGGGATTCACTATGCAACAGGTATTGGACTTCAGTTGGTTGGATATACAGACTCAAATTGGGTAGGTGATCTTTATGGTCACAAGTCTACTTCAGGTTACATATTTCACCTTGGTTCAGGCCCCATTTGTTGGTAGAGTAAGAAGCAGCATGCTATTGCTCTTTCTTCGATTGAGGTTGAGTATCGAGTGGCTGTTACTATAGCTATAGAGGCTATTTGGTTTCAGCATATCCTGAAGGAGTTTGGTTTTAGTATTCCATGACCTACAATCATTCATTGTGATAATCAGGGTGCTATAGAGATCTCCCAACATCTGGTCCAACATCAGCGGACCAAACACATTGAGGTTCATATGCACTTCATCAGAGATCTGATACATGAGCAGGTCATTGCATTGTAGTATCATCCTATAGCAGAGTAGGTTGCAGACATCTTCACCAAATCCTTCACTAAGAGCAAGTTCCTTTAGTTGCGAGCTCTCTTGGGGGTGCGGGCTATTCCATCAAGAGGGGTCACATGACTTCTCTATTCTATCTTATGGGGGGGATCTTTTCCTCACATGAGGTCTTCTCTCTTATATTCTATTATTGTATATGCATGATGTATGTCATAATAGGGGGGTCTTGATTATGCCATCCATGCATGCATCTTGTATTCATCTCTCTTTTTGGGGGAGGGTTTTTCCCACGAGGTTTTCCCTCTTTCTCCACTTTATGAGAGATTGCATTGTTCTTTTGTACATGGGTACCTAACATGGCCTAGTAGCCAGGACCCATCTTGCATTATGATCTTAAGTGCATTCCCCTAAGTTTCACTTAAGGGGGGGTGTTGGTGTAATTAAATATTCACTAATTACACTTTACTTAAGTTTAATTAGGATAATGCATTTGCATATTAGTTTTCATTGTGACACCTAGGAGTTTGCATTTCTTTTTAGCACATGGTTAGGAGAATCTCCACTTTAGGTGGTCATAGTTGTCTTCTCATACCTCTTTGTGTGTGTGATCCACCTTTAGTGATCTTATCACATTATCATCCTCTCATTTTTTCACATGTTGCACATACTTTCATGTACAATGGAGGATGATCCACCTTTGGTGGACATGTGATTCCACCATGTCTAGTTGTGATCTTATCACTTGCATATCTTCTAGATATCATGCATTGCCTATATATTGAGGCATTCTACATTGTATGTAATCAATTCAATTAGCTATAATCAATTATTTGATTATTTTTCCTATCTCTCTTGTGCTATCTCTTGAGCTTCTAGATCTTGGCATTTTATTCTTTTCCTTAGGCAAATTCTTACATGGTATCAAAGCGATATCAAAATTCTTACACTACACTCAAACTTATGAATTGGTTCAATAGATTTTATCACATCCTCAAGAAAATCTAGAATATAGTCATCTAAAACCAATCATAAAGGAACTTTGTGTTTCATCCAATAATCTTAAATTAAAAAATTTAAATCTTATACCAGATGAAAAAGTAGTGAAGGAAAAAAATTATAATTTTATTATTAATTCTAACCAAATATTAAAATATATACAACACATAAAAAATAAAATAGCATTGAGATATGATGCATAAGAAAAGTTAGAGGGAAATATCCTTGCTGAGAAATGAGAATAAAAATAGTGGTAGACTAATATACATATTATACTAAAAATGATTCCATAAAGGGGAGTAGTCAAATTTAAATTGGCAAAGAAAACATACATGGCCCTGGGAAGAGACAGAGAGGTCCCTTTAGAAATGCTCATACACAATGATGAAAGTAAGAAAAAGAGAAGGTTCATTTTATCACCATGGTTAATATGGTTAAGATTTAGAAGATGTTACCTTTGGACTATCATATATCACCCTCTAGGGTAGAATACTTCAATGAATAAAAACTAATTGTAGAATAAGGTTGAGGAAAAAAGAGAGCTATCATACCTATTTTAGACCACCTTTGGTCATTCTACTCTTTTGGATAATTTACTTAAGTAAGTTTTGTAGTCTCCTAATATTTATTTCTCCACCTTTTCATTCTTTCATTTGAGTTTGGTAGACTCTGCTATAATTTTAAGGGTTACCATAAACCTTATGTTGCTAATGGTAATGGTATCTTGTTTTGAAAATTAAGCCAAAAAAGATTTTATAGGGACCTGAAACACAAAGAGTTAAAGATACAAATTAGACATTAAGCTCAAAAGAAAATAGCTACCAAAGGAAGGAAAAAAAGGGGGGGGGAGAGAAAATACCCTAAACCAACAACATTCAACAATACAAGGAAAAAAAAGAGAACCAACTAAATAAACCATCTACTGCCACCCTTTCCAAATCTAGATGGAGTCTTCCATCTTTTTCTCTATCTCTGTCATTTTTCTTTAGAATCTCCTTCAACTCCATTATCTCCATGTTGGATGAGGTGTTCTAGCTTAGCTTCACTCTCATTCTGATCCTAAGGCCTTTTCCCTTTGTATTAGGATTCTACATAGCATCCCACTCCTTCTCCAACATGTCAACCATCTAACGAAGGTTACTGGTATAGGACTTCATACCCTCAATAAAATGCTCGAGAAAATGAGAGTGGTCATTGTCTAGCAAATAGAGGACTTCATTCCACACATTCAATTATATCCTATAATTTAATAAGGGAAAAAAATCCTGAGAGTGATCATAGTCTTTACCCCTATTATTACCTCTATCAAGTAGATTCAGACACTTGGCCTCCAGGTTAATATTTTGTTTCCTAAGCTTCTCAATTTCCTAATAGCACCACTTGTCATTCCTGAAGGAAAAGAGGGCTCTAGCTTTGGCAGTGTGTAAAAGACCAAAAATTGATTTCTCCTTATCAGTGAGATCCTCCATTATCATAGACATAGTATCCTCTCTCTTATTAGTATCTTTACTAAAATAATTACCATTTTTATCAGTATCAACAAGCATATCAGTAGTGTGCATGATGTCATAATGTAATGGTATCTTGCTACCAAGAAATATAGAACTTGTTTCATAATGACCTATTGTAAACTTTCATAGACATGAAATACAAAATCATCTTTTTCCTTTTGTATAGGTCCCACAACTCATCATTCTCCATTATCACCTTTCAATTGTTAGGTTATAAAATTTTTAGAGCTCCTCACATCTCTATATTATTCATAGTAATATACATGGAATGGTAGATAGTAATGTGAATAGACTTACACACAATCTTTGAATAGAAACAAAGATTGTCTATATACACTTAAGACTCAAGTGGATGTAAAAATACATCCAAAAAATATATAATTAGTGCATGTGACTTGACAAAACCATAATTTTTCATGTTTTTTATTATAAATTATAAAATACTAGCAAATCCAATCATGGTTTATGGTGAGGGTGGCAATTTTATAAATCAACCACATTGAGGAATTTGTACCACCATTCATATAGCTTCCCTCAAGCCATTATTGGTAATAATTAATATGAATCCCTAATTCCCATAGTTATGCCCTTTGAAATCTTTATGAGTTGGTAACCTGGAGATTTATAAATCATTCCATATTTTATCTTTGTAAGAATCCTTAGTTAAAAAATCCCTATTCATCACTAGACACTCTTATAAAATTTACTTTCATTATATCTTCATAAATTTTCATATGAAAATTAATAAAGCACTTCCCATTGAAATCCCTATTCATTTTTAAAAATCTAAATTAAGATTGAACCCACTCAATTTCAATTTGTTAGGCCACGTCATTTAGTTTCTAGAGCGCATAATCATAACACATATAGTTTGAAATTTAAATTTTGATAACTATTCCCCTATTACATGAGGATTTAGATAACTTATTCCTTTCACTACCAATTATGAGAGTCTACTATAATCTTTTTAATGTATTGGAAGATTTAGAGAGTGGGAAATATCCCTTGTGTTTGATAATATATAATATTTTCATGCATAAAGATTTTTAGAAATCCACTTGATGACCATTTACATTATCTAATTAGATAGAATTTATTTTAGACTTTGGGAACATTAAAGGATGGCTATATAGTTCCATTAACTAAATCTTTCACCAATATTAGTCATCTAATTTTCTACTTTGTTCACTTCTCTAAAACTGTGCTAAACTTTTGATTGAAGGAAAATCTTCAAAATATCTTTACATTCATATGAAAGGATTATTAGTTCCCAAGGGAACTCAACATTTTAATTATGGTGGTCAACTATCAATTTTGTGTCTCCTTCATAAATACTTTTTTGAAATTTTTTCTCCTTAAGTTTCTTTAGAGCTTTCCACATAGCATAAGATTTGGCTTTGATATTAGATCGCACTAAAGTTTTTTTATTGAATCCTTCAATAATTTTATGTTTCTAGTCCCTTATTAGTCTAATATCCCTAGATATTATTAGGTTCCCTTTGAAACATTGATCAAAGTTACACCTATTTAATCCTACCTCAGGTGTTTTCTATATAGTCTCCCTTCACTAGATCAAATTCAACCAATTAATCTTTAAATGGTTTTGATTAACACCCCAAACTTATTTGATTATAATCTCTTGTAGGTTTGGCATTACTTTAGAACAACAAAAGAATGAAACATCCAAATTTTCCTTAATTTTCTCTTTTATTATTGGGAAGAGAACCTTGTTGTTCCTTGATTATTCCATAAATATCACTTTATTACTTCCTTTCACAAAATCCAAACCACAAAAAGAGGGATTTGAGACTAGATAATTTGAATAATAAGATTATTAGAGTGAAAATAGCTACATTGTTCCATAAAGTTTTTCATAGTATTAGAAAAAGGCCATGATATCATAAAATTAGGCAAGACAATGGACCAAATTTTAGCAACAAAAGAGTAGTGAAGCAAGATGCAATCAATAGTTTCACAATAGAAAAGATGTAAGGAGAATCTATTAACAAAAATGAACCCTCTTTTATTATGATTTTTAATATTGAGGATATTTCTATGTGTAGTAGACCACAAAAATAATTAATTTTTAGAATGAAATAAGCAATCCAAATCCTATTCCAAGTAAGGTTATTATCATATGACTTTCCATCAACCAAGAAGATAATTTAATGAATAATATTTCTAATGGTTTATATTTCCAATGGTTGATATTTCTAAACCTGAGAATATTTTTTATCCAAAGAAAAGAGAGAAAAATCCGCAATCTAATTTTGAAGGTGGGCAATCTCTTCTTCAATATTTTTTTGGACAGAGGAGAAGATCCCCTTATCTCTTTGAATTTTCTACTAAATATTTTCCATCTAGCACGAGTTCCCTACCATGTGAGATCATTGTGCAAGTATATCCTATTTTACTATATCAAGAAGTCTTTGATAAGATTGAAGAAGGTTGTCGTTGAAAGAGTCACATCCTTAAACAGAACATCATTCTAGAATCTAGAGTTTATCTAATCTCCAATAATTTTTACTACACTTTTCTTAACCAATTTCTACTTTTGACCACATTCTTTCAATTCATGGATCTAGAAGGAATATCAAATTCATGGATTAGGATGTTAGAAGCATTATTTTTAAGGTATTTCACCTAAATTATAATCATTTTATCCATTAATTATCCACCATCCAACCTTAGAAATAAGGGATATATTAAATTTATTTATTCTTTTAATCCTAGGCCTCCAAATTCATAGGTATATATACTTTATCCTAGCTAATCATGGAAATTATAGCAAAGGATCCTAGCAATTTTATCATGTAGAGAGAGAACCATGCTAAAAAAATTTACTTTTTTGACAATTTATGTTCTACCTCAAGATGAGTGCATACTTATTAAGGATAGTTTCCACCCTTTAGCTTCTATTAGATAACAATCTCCAAATATTATCATATCATCAATAAATTGTTGATGAGTATGGTTTTGCAGTTGGAAAGAAGCTTTCAGGCCTTTTAAAAGATTTAATTCTCTATATTTATGAGTTTTTTGACCTATAACCTAAAACACTAAGATAAATAAGTAGGTTGAGAGAGGATTTTCTTGTCTCAATCCTCTTCCACAAGAAAAATAACCTCTTGTGGATCCATTTATTAAAATAAAGTACAAAGGAGAAGTAACACACTTTGTAATAATTTCCAAAAAATTGCCTTTAAACCCAAATTATTCAAGCACTTTAAAAAGGAAACTCCTTGAGACTGTTTCATAAGATTTAGAGATATATAAAATAAGATCTATACCTTCCTTCTTCATTAAATATTCATAGTGAAGAACTAAAAATAACAGTCCATCCTTGAGTTGTTCATCTACCTCCTGCTTGGTGAGTCTCCAAAAATTTATTTATTCTTTTTTATTGGATCAGAGAGACCATCTAGGGTCCTTTGTCATCCATTTTCCACATCCTTTCAAATTTATCTATCCTTGTATTCATTTCGAAAAGGTCTACCTCATTTTTTTCATTACATACATATGATTTATTTTATCCTCTTGACTTTAGCTCCAACATTATTCCATTCCATCTTAGAATCCTCCACTTCTTCATTTTTCTTGGGTTTTGATGGTGTAGGGGTAAATGAAAATTTTAACAAGGGAAGATTCACCCTAAGGTTTGAGGCCTTAATATTTTTTATGATATTTTTACACCACATTGAAGTGGTTTATAGTTAGATCCAAGTTCTCATTATTGCTCAAATCTAAAGGAAGAGCTAGTCTCTCCTTAGTGGAATTTGAGGCTAAGTTATCAATATCTATAATCTTAATATTAGGATTTCCTCTTGCATGTCTTGATGGAGAATTTAAAATATTCTCATTAGGTTTAGCAATATTAAAGTCATGAATCACCTTTTTTCTCTAAAGCCACATTTGACGGATCTTAGGATGCTCCCTAGCTATATTTATCACTATTTTTAGCTTGTAAATATTGTGTCCCCATCTAATCTAGTTGGGTAGGGGCCTTCAACTTACCACCAGTAACGTGGGTATCTTGTGAAATATTCATAAAATTCCTTTTAGGTGGAAGCTATTAGATGATTTATATTTTTATTCCAAGGCTTAAATTATGTATCTTTTCAACCTCCTCAACTAAGGGGTTATCAAAAAATATCTCATGAAATTTCCCTAAACATTGTTCTTCTCTAGTTGACATAAGGTTACAAAATTCTAATATTCAATAGTTTGGTTCCACTTTCCAAATTGATAGTGAAGAGTAACAAAAGAAGGACGGACTTAGTTGACAATCACATTAATACATATCTTAGAAAAAAGGAGACTAGACATTTCCTATGTTATCCTATCTACTTCTAGTAGGGTCTCAAAGGAATTAGATATATGATTCTAAAAATCTTTACATTCTAATATCCCAAAGGAAGATTAGGAAGGTCAGTCCAAGTAAGACCAACTGTGCATTGATCATTTTTTGTAGATCAATATTGGGCTTCCATTTACAAAGGTATAAGAAGTTACAATAGTTACTCCCATAAGTCAAATGTCTTTTACTAAGGATGGAATAAGATCTTTCTTATTGACAAAAATTAAGGGAACATGCTATTGGCCATTTCCCTAGTCTTCACAGTACCTTTATCCTTCCACCTTGAGCCAACCTCTAGCTTTGCAATAATTTCTTTCAGAATCTTACTAGGAACCTAGATCAACATCCCATTATTTTGGAAAGGCATATCATGCAATTAGTAGCAGAGGTTGATTTTCCCATTTTATCATGGATGACACATTATAATTTTTCTATACTAGTGGTTTATTCCTATTCATAAAAAGGAGTCCAAATTAATAGATGGGAGAAGCCGATAGCCTATGAAGACCATTAGGAGTTGTGATAGCCAAGCCATGGACACTTAGAAAAATAACACCATGAATCATATGGAGAACCTCCACACTAGGATGAAGGGAGACATGGATAGCATCTTGGGGCCTAAATCCATAAATCTCATCTTATGATCTGACAAAACAACAATAGTAGCACTTAGATTACAAACCCTAGTAGAGAGTAGAGAAACAAACTATACATTATACATTTAACTACAGTTCTTAGAGTACAACAATAGTAGAGAGCAGAACAAAGAACTTAGCTCTCATCCCTAGATCATATTTGGGGATTTGAAAAAACAACAATAGTATCACTTAGAGTAAAAACCCTAATAGAGAGAAGAGCAATAGACCATACATTATATATTTAACGAACCATACACTATACATATACATCTAACATTTAGAAGATCAAGGACATCACAAGGAAGATGGATATGGAAGGAATTATGATAGACATTGATTTGGGTAATAAAGGGAAGGATGCTACTATGGCTACTAAAGCTGGTCCCATGAAAAGAACCAGGGCTAGCCTAAACAAGAAAAAAATTTCCTCTTCCAAAGTCATTCAACATCTCTAAGATACCAAGGAGGAGGTGACCATCATAGGGAACTAGACTTCTAAAGCTCTGAAGGAGCTTGTTTAGTTTTTCTTTTCTTTGTTGTATGTGGGTCTTGTCTTGTATTTTTATTATTCTCTATTTTCCTAGTTTTTTCTGGTCACTGGTTGCTAGTTCATTGGATAGTTTAGTGGTTTTGGCTAGTGATGTTTCAATCTTTGGTACTTTTGTTGATTATCTTTTGTAATTCTCTATAAGGGTTTTGGGTCCCTAGTTAAAACATGGTTTTACCTTAATCCAAAATAATAGTTCTTATTATTCTAAACGTGCAATGCAATCTAATGACACACACTTGTTGGGATATCAAGTCTTCTCACACACACCTTTCAAGAAGAATTGCATAAAATTGTGATAAGTGAGGATGATATTAATTTAGTTCTTATTGAGGCTTGTTGGATGTTAATTTATTAATTGGGCTACCTCATATCATAAATTTTTTTACTAAAAGAACACATGGTGAGTGAGTGAGAAGGAGAGAGAGTAGGAGAGGGAGGTATTTTGAATTTGAAGGTGTGTGGGAATCTTGGTGTGTAGGTTGGGGGATCCTTAGGTGAAGCCTGCTTCAATGTCTCCCTTGAAGAAGAGGATTCTGCTGATCCAGAGGAAAAGGATGGGGTCCCATGTGAAAAGGAAAAAGACCCTAGAAAAGGGGAAGGCAAAGGGGAAGAGAATGTGGGCATTCCTCCAAGACCTCCAACATCTATGAAGACCCAGGCACATGACTAGGATGGAAACATCAACTGTTAGTAGTCAACCCTTTTCTTGATCAAACCCTTAGGCAAGTCCTCTTTCCCAACTATTAAGGATCTTTCATACAAGGAAAAAGGAAAATACGCAATATAGATACCTGACAAACTGGTAGATCACAACATAGCCACCATGGATCACACTCTAGTTGGAAAGTTTGTTCAGTCAAGACCTAACATAGACATTGTTAGGATCTTTGCTAAAAGAAATGAGATTTAAAGGGTCAAGTCCAGGTCATAGCCATGGAAAAAGGTTTTCTTTCTTTTGAGTTCTCCTGTAAAGAAGATCTGGACAAAATCCTCTGTGTTGGTACCTGGGCCATAGGAAAGGCCACTTTGGCACTGCAAAAATGGACCCCCAAGATGGATCTAAATGATTCCTTCTTTGTCCAGGTCCTAGTCTGGGTAAGACTGCCTGAGCTCCCATTAGAGTTTTGGTATGAAGATTTTTTCGATGGGATAGCCAAATCCTTCGGTACTATTCTCTCTATAGACCCAATGACTATGCTTAGGAGACACCTCACCTATGCCAAGATCTATATAGGAGTGGAAGAAGGCTAGGATATGCTAGAAATCATAGAGCTGTTATAAAAAATGGGTAAATGAGTACAAAAACTAGATTATGAAAGTGTCCCCTTTTCTTACTTCCATTGTAAGAAAGCGGGACACAAAGCTAGTTCTTGTCCTATTTTGCTGAGCATGGAGAAAGAGAGGAAAGCTAAACTAGCTCAAAAAAGCAATGCTAATGGAAGAAAAAATAGTCTAGAATAGGGAGAGCCAACAAGAGAGACAAAAATCCCTTAGAAGGGCACTAAGGACAAAAATCAAAGAGTTTGGAAGAAAAAAGAACAAGTTGAGACCGTCTTGGAAGACCATGATATCAGGGTTGAGAACGAAACCATGACAGAGGAGGAGCGGCCTAATTAGCTACTTATAGACCATGAAACTAGGGCTGAGAAGGAAACCAAGGTAGAGGAGGCATGGCCTAATCAGTAGCCTTAAACCAAAGAAGCATGTGGTGAAACCCCCCTTCTAAAGGGTATTGAACTTGAAATTGCTTTCTAGCAAGATACCTCGGAGGAAAACAAGATTGTTGTCCCGATTGAGGGTGGTGGCTCATGTCCTGGAACACCTCTGATTCCCTTGCTCTAGATACACAGCACTCCACCCCTGAAGAAGGCCTTTCCAGTCTAGTACAAAGCTTGGTGAGAGGCATGCCCTTTCAAGATTCCCAATCTTGCCCTATTTTGCAAGACTCAAGGAAGTACCAATAGATGGAAGATCTTATGGTCACTGCTTCCCAAAAAAAATTCACCAAAATGGAAGAGCTCTTTGCCAAGTACAAAGAAGAGAAAGAGGGCTAGCCCACAGTTCACTATAAGAAGAAATCCAATAGAAAAGACCCTTTTCATGTCTCCCCAGTAGCTACCAGAAGCAAAATTAGAGCAAAAGCAGGAGTCAAACTAAAAACCCCAAAAAGGAAGAGGGCTAGCTAGACAAGGCAAGAAGAAGCCAACAAGAATGTAGCAGATGGGACACAGATGACCATCCATGTAGCTTGCACCTCCAATAAGAAATGAAAGTCATCTCCTGGAACATATGTGGGCTAAATAGCTCACATAAACAAGATTTTATTAGAAACATGATAAGGGATCATAGACTAGATATTTTCTTAATCCAAGAAACTAAGATGCAGAAGGACAAGCTCAAGTGCCTTAGATTTTATAAAGCCATGGAAAATAAAGCTACCCACTCAGATGGTACCTCAGGAGGTCTCATGACTTTGTGGAATCCTAACCACCTCAGAGCTGAAGTCATCTAAAAAGGAGGTAACCTTCTTCTTATGAAATTTACTAAAACTAAAGATAATGAAACTTGGTTTATATTCAACATTTATGCTCCTAACTCCAAAAAAGATAGAAAGGTCTTCTTCAATAAGATCAGAATAACCCTGACCTCCTACAATCTACCTAAGGGCATTATCATGGGGGATTTCAATACTCCCCTAAAAGAAGGGGAAAAATAGGGAGGGCTTCCCCCTGACATGAAAAGTAGGAAAGACTTAATGGACTTCATAAATGACCAGGCTCTTCTCGACATCGACCTCCAAGGAGCTAACTTCACCTAGTCCAATAGGCATGTTGGTAAGGATTGTATCCAAGCCTAGCTGGATCGAGCCCTGATTTCTTCAGATTGGTTGAGCCTCTATACTCTCAACCTTTTAGCTTTGGCTTGTGTTGGATTGGATCACTCCCCTATCTCTCTCTCCCTGGACCATATAGAAAAAAAAAGGAACTTCCCCTTCAAAATTGAAAAAATGTGGACCTCCCAACCTAATTTGCTAAACAAAATCAAAGATTGGTGGAATATTGATGTTCAGGGAACTGTTATGTTTAGAGTGGTGAAAAAGATAAGGAATGTCAAATTCAATGTCAAAATTTGGAATAAAGAAGAATTTGGTCATATCTTTTCCTCCAAAGACAAGACTCTTAAATACCTAAACCTTATTCAAGATGAAACCTAAAAAAAGGGGTATGATGAAGAAAGATTAAACAAGGAGAAATCTATCCTATTAGACTATCATAACATTATCAAGCAGGAGGAAACTTTATGGAAGTAGAGATCTAGGTCCATATGGCTCAGGGAAGGAGACCAAAATACTCACTTCTTTCACCTTTCCACTATGAGACACAGAGCCGCTAACATGATTAGTAGCATAAAGAAGGGAGATTATGCCCTAAAGGAGGACAAGGATATTGTGAAAGAAGCTATTGCCTACTTTTCTTCTCTCCTTTCCAAAGACCAAGAGCTATCTAAGGAAGAACATGATAAACTTCTCAATAACATACCAAAACTTATAACTGATAGCAGGATGGGTGAGAATGGTTGAGTGGAGGTGGAAGGTTTTTTAAATTCAAAAGAAGGTGGGAATCGAGGGTTGTAGACTGAGGGTTCTACTAGAGATGGAATTCCTATAGATCAGGGAGTAGAGGACTTAGAGAATAAGGAGGGGGATCCATGAGTTAAGAAGAAATATCTAGGTAAGGATGCAGGGGTAGGAGAAGGGAACCTTCCCTCTTCTCCCTCTATCTCAAAGACATTGGCTATGGATTAGAATGGAAAATCCATCTATCACCAGTGGTCAACTCTTTTTGAAGTTCAACCTATAGGAAAATCATCTTTTCCTTCTATTAAGGATCTATCTGACAAAGAGAAAGGTAATTTTATCATAGAGATCCCTGATGAGTTGGTGGATCACAATACTGCCTCGATGGATCATACTCTTGTAGGTAAATTTGTGGGGTCTAGACCTAACATAGATATTGTGAGGATCTTTGATAAGAAGAAATGGGAGTTATAGGGACAAGTCCCTATCATAGCCATGGCTAAGGGTTTTCTATTTTTTGAGTTCTCATGTAAGGAAGACTTAGATAAAATCCTTTGTGCAGGCACCTAGCTTATAGGTAAGGTAACTCTAGTGTTACAAAAATGGTCTCTGAAGCTTGATCTCAATGATTCTTTCTTTGTTCAAGCCCCGGTGTGGGTAAGACTCCCAGAACTTGCTTTGGAATTCTGGGTTGAAGATGTCTTCGAAGGTATTGCCAGATCCTTTGGTACCCTACTCTCGATAGATCCAATCACTGTTTCCAAAAGATGCCTCACCTATGCCATGATCTACATAG
The DNA here is from genome assembly GCA_027943335.1 of Chamaecyparis obtusa. Lineage (NCBI taxonomy): Eukaryota > Viridiplantae > Streptophyta > Pinopsida > Cupressales > Cupressaceae > Chamaecyparis > Chamaecyparis obtusa. The sequence continues at coordinate 163,359 of BSBK01002637.1, forward strand.
GGGTGGAAGAGGGCCAAGACATGCTAGAAATAATTGTGCTCCAATCCAAACTAGGAAATCATTTGCAAAAGTTGGACTATGAAAGTGTCCCTTTTTCTTGCTTCCATTGCAAGAAAGAAAGACACAGCCAAATTATGTCCAGTGCTCAAGAAGTTGGAGAAAGAAAGGAAAGCTATTGTTGAAAAAAAGAAAAATTTAGGTAATTCTACCAAAAAGGATAGCCTCCCTAGGGTGACTGCCATCCCACAACCTCACTTAGAAGTCAAAACTCATAGAGTGTGGAAAAAAAAGGATCAACCAAAGGTCACTCCTGACATTCTTGACTCTTTGAAAGATAAGAAAATACCTTTTAAAGGGGAGAAAAAGGATAACACCAAGTTTAGCCAAGATAGTACTAAACTCAGAGAGGTGTCTTCCCATTCAGAAGGCATAGACTTGGTTGTCAACATTCAGCATGACACCATGATTGAAACCAGATACAATGGTCTGGTGGAAGGAGGTGACTCATGCCTAGGATCTATCTTCATCTCCATCATCTCAGAATCCCTTGATTCCCCATTAGAATAATTTTCTAGTCCTTCTAAGGACAAACCCAATGGCCCCCTAGATTCCCGCCTATGCCCTGAGATGCAGGATTCAAAAAAATTACAACAAATCGACTTTCTTTTGGGAACCATATCTCCAAGGGAGCTCACTAAGATGGAGGAGTTCTTTGATAAATACAAAGATGTTAAAGATGGTTGGTCAAAGGTTCAAAGTAAGAAGAGAACCAAAAGCAGAGACCCCTCTCTGGTTTCTCCTACATCTACCAAGAACAGAAACAAAGAAAACATTGGGGCCCTAAAATCAAATCCCCACGCAAAAAGAAAGCCAGTCAGATTAAGCAAGAGGAAGCGGGCAAGAATATCGTAGATGGGATCCACAAAACCATCTAGGCTGCCTACACCCCTAGTAAGAAATATTAGTTACTCTAAGGAACCCTATGGGCTCATTAGCTCATACATGCAAATAGTTTCAAAACTGATATGTGTTCTTACACCTAACAACTTATTTCACCATGACACTATAACTCAGAAGGAAAAGCTCGAAGGAACCCATTTTAGGAACTTTTCTCAAATCTATTTAGTAGTAATCAAAGAAGAAGCCAGAGCCATGTATGAAGTTCAAAGGAACAACAATGGTAGTTTCATTCATGGCTAGGTTCATAGACGTGGCAATGGTCTTGGCTTAGTCAACACCTTTGTTGTTTCTTGGGCCAATCTACTTGCGACTGACCATTCTATTCACATGATGACCATAGTCACCATTTGGGCTACTAATAGGACTACCATTCTAGCCACCTTCAAGGATGCTAACATTAGTTGGACCCATGCCAAAGCTTTCCCTGACGTAGTGTTGGATTCTATGGATGGAGACAATCTCCAAAGTACCGATGCAATAATTAAAGATAATTATGATTGTAAAGGGGTTTTTTGGAGGAGTAATATCACTCATGATGATATAGAGAGGAAATTGCATGAGTAATTACAACACATCACCTCCACATGATTTTTGGGCCTCCATCCCCGAAATTAGTAATTATCTCCAAAAGCCAACTTTTAGAAAGCCCCAATCTAAGGCAATTAGAAAGATGGAAAACATCAAAGTATGGAAAAACTAGAGAGATACTAGAGCCCAAACAAAAGTCATGGTTGGTGAAAGACATAGAAGGGAGTCAGAGAATGATATTGAGAAATGGAAGAAGTGCAAAAATGTCTTGAATGCCTTACAAAAAGGGGATATCACCACTTTTATAGAAAGACTTCACGGTTGTAGGAAGTAAATCACAAATATTTTTATCAAAACTTGGAATGAAGGGATGGTGGAGATAGATGGTAAGTCTTTCACTATAACTGAGGAGGTTATCTCAAAGGTCACTAGCATCCCCATCATCGGAAAAAAATTCTATAGAGACCGTAAAATATCAGACAATGCTGTCAAAAAGTTTGCGAGAGATGACTAGGAGACAAATGCTATTGTCAAGTCAGGCACTTACTACCTACCAACAAGCTTGAAGATGCTACGACAATATGTTCTGAAGGCCCTCATCTTGTACATCACCCTGGACACCAGGTTTGATAGAATTCAAACCTATCATTTTGTCTTGCTGAATCATTTTAGGCATGGAAAAAAGATCTCCATTCCCTTTTATCTATACTCCTCTATAAATGAGAATATCAATGGTTTTAGAGAAAATAATATTGCTAACCCCACCCTACATGAAGGGTTGCTTCTTTTGATTTATGAATTATTTAAATTCCAAATCCTAGGCAAGGAAATAGAGGATAACAAAGCTAAAAGCGAGGATTCAGGGTCAGAATATGTTCCTTTGAGCACTTCTAAGGGTAAACTCTTTGACGACAATGAGGATGTTGAAAAGAATAAATGGAATAATTGATCCCCCTCTAAGAAGCAACCCCTGAGAGATGTCAAAATTGAAAAACCCTCAAAAAAGTAGGACATAAAGGAGGTTAACTTGGAGGAAGAGTACAATGACAATGAGGAAGATATGGACACTGAAGATGAGGAGGGTAATCCTAATATGGAAGCTACTGATATGCCATAATAGGTCAAATAGGAAAACCCCAATATAATGAAGGATTTCTCGTGCCACATGTTAGTAGATCTCACTATTATTGAGGATAATACCCCTCCTCCTCAGCCCCCTTCTAGCACCAATATTAAGAATCATGACCCTATTTCAGAAGACCACATCGACAAATAGGGTACTACCCTGTCTCCTATAAGGATAGAAGAAACTAAAGATGTCTCTAGGGGGGAATATAATAGTCAGGATTTGTAGGAAAGGGAAAAAGGTCTGGAGAAGTTTCAACATCAATACTGTGCAAATGGGAATTATTAGGGAGGTTGTTTACCCAAAGATTTTGGAGGACAATGAAGGAAAAATCCACAAGGAAGAGCTAATAGATCTTCCACTGCTGGTTCTTAGTGATAAAGCTAGGGAAATAGATATGGACTTCCTCATCAACACCAAGAATAGTATGCTGGATCAGTTTAGATCTTTCAAATGGCTCTACCATGAAATCAAGGACCCCAAAGAAAAAATTCAGAGTCCAAACAACAAGGAACATAACACCACAAAGAGAAAGAAAATCCTAGACACTAGGGTCTAGCACCTAGAATCCAAAATGATTAACCTTGAGAATACCCTGAAGGGAAATGTTGAGCAAAATTTCAAAATCCTCAAAATGTCCAACGAGAACTTGAAGTTGTTAATCAAAAAATTGGAAGAAATAATGGAAACCATGGCTGATCAGAGGACAAGGGAAGATGAGAAAGAGACCATTGAAGCACCAGACAAAAGAACCAGGACTAGAACCAAGAAAGACAGGTAGAAAATCGATCCCCAAGGACCCTAAGATATTTAGAATGTTAAAGAGGTTGCAAAACTGATGGAGGACCTCAAAAGCAATGTGGATGTCATGCTCAGGAGCTTAGCATAATTTTCTCTGGTACCTATCTTTTTTGCCCTATTTTTACTATTTTTTTCCCTTTTTCTAGCTTGGCCCTTTTGTGGCCTGTTCCTTGGTTTACTAAAACTTTAATTGTATAATGTTTTTGTACTTCTCTTTTTTCTAAAAATACTCTGTTGTGGGTTTCAAGCACCCTGTCAAAGCTGTTTTACTTAATCAAAAACTTATAACTAGTAGCCATAATAAATCCTTATGTTCTAGTCTGGGCATGATATAAATCAAAAGAGCCTTGGACTCTCTTCATGGACACAAAGCCCCTGGACTTGATGGTTTTCCTATGTTATTTTTTCATCAATTTTGGGATGTGGTGAAAGAAGATGTGGTCAAGGCAGTGCAAGAATGTTTTGGTTCAAAAAACCTCCTTAAAGAGCTCAATGCCACTTTCTTGGTGTTGATTTCTAAGTCTTTAGGAGCGGATTCTTTTGAACTTTTTAGACCCATCAGTCTCTACAACTCTCTCTTAAAGATCATCTCCAAGGTCATTACATCCAGAATTCTCAAAGTCCTTCCCTCTCTAATCTCACAGTAGCAATTGGGCTTTGTGCAAGGTAGACAGATTTTGGACTCCATTATGATGGTGCATGAAGTTATTCACTCCCTTGAAGTAGGGAAAAGGGAAGGTTTTCTTCTCAAGCTAGACCTCTCAAAGGCTTATGACTAGGTAAGCTAGCAGTTTCTCCTCAGAGTCCTCGAAGCCCTTGGATTCAATGCCCATACTTGTAAGATTCTTCACCAAATTATCTCTACCCCTTCTTTGGTGATTATGATTAATGGCTCCCTGGCTTTCTCTTTCAAGCCTACCAGGGGCCTAAGGCAAGGGGACCCCATTTCCCTGATTCTCTTCATAATCCTTGTGGAGTGCCATGGTAGACTCATTTTTGCTTATAAAGGGGAGGGGAACCTGAAAGGCATCAACCCCTCTTCAGGTACCAATGGTTTTACGCACCAACAATTCATGGATGACACCATCCTTGGCAAAGAAGCTAAAGTGGTGAATGATCTCCTAAATGATTACATCAGAGCCACTGGTCAATTCATTAATTGGAACAAAAGCTCCATCTTTTTTGTCAATATACCAGAGGGAAGATAGAGGAAAATTGCTAATATTCTAGGTTGTGGTATCAACACATTTTTGTCCTCTTACCTGGGCCTGCCCTTAGGAGTCAAACCTCTAAAAGCCTTCTGGAATAAGCTAATTGATAGGTTCAATAGGAAGCTTGTTGGCTGGAAAGGGGTCTCCCTTAGCTAGGCTGGAAAGATTCAGCTGGTCAAATCCACGTGACAGAATCTCCCAACCTACGCTCTCAACCTCTTCTCCATTCCTACTAAATTTGCAGAGATTATGGAAAGAATACAGAGAAGATTCCTTTAGTCTGGCATAGAGGAAGAGAAATGCATCCCTCTCATAGCCTGGGAGAAATTTTGTTTCCCTAAAAAGGAAGGTGGTGCTGGGAATAAGGAATTTAAGATTGTTTAACAAAGCTCTTCAAGCCAAATAGATATGGAGAATCTTCAATAGTAAAGGTGAGTGGAGGGACACCATTGTTGAAAAATATCTAATGCACAACTCTATTAATTGCTTCTTTGAAGAGATAGATCCCCTGAAAGGATCTATAATTTGGAATGGTTTCCTCAGTGCTAAGGATTTGGCCAAGTCCGGAACAAAATGGAAGATCAGAAATGGTCAATCTGTCAACTTCTGGAACAATAATTGGCTCCAGATGGGTAGCTTGAGAGACTTTGAGCCTTCTATGCCTAGAGACACATCTGCACCCAGCTCTATGGGCCCCAAGTTAGCAACTATAGAAGGGATGGTAATTGGGTGGACCTCTCCCAGATCTCTCAGGATCTTAAACCTCTGATGAAAGCTCTCAACGTAGTCGCTCTCTCACCTACTCAGGACAAGCTCATTTGGGAAGATTCTTCTGATGGTATATTCACTGTTGCCTCTGCCTATTCCTTGCAAATACCTCAAATCCAAGATGCCAACCCATTGTTGGCTAAAGCTTGGATTTCAGGTCTTACGCCCAAAATCAATGTTTTTTTTCCTAGATCCTGCTCCAGAACCAAATCCTCACTATTAACAACCTCATCAAGCATGGTTTCCAGATTCTCAATAGGTGCATTCTCTGTAAATGCCAAGAAGAATCAGTGGACCATTTATTTATTCACTGCTCTTTTGTACAAGTAACATATGGAAACATATTTTCTTAGCTCTAAACTTAACTTGGTGCTTCCCCATGTCTTTCCAAGATCTTTTCTCTCAATGGACTTTCAAAATGTTTAATCTGAACTTCCGGACCTACTGCACTTGGATCCTTCCTCACCTCTGCTAGGGACTCTGGAAAGAGCGCAACAACTGCATCTTCTGAGACTATTCCTCTCCCCCCAAAATTATCTTTGATAAAATCCAACATGCTATAAATGAAAAAAATTTCTACTATGGGAGAACTAACCCTCTTATAAGAAGGACTAAGGTTGCAACCCAGGAGAAAAGACAAAATTGTATCTGGAACTGCCCCCGACTGGCTGGGAGAAAGCCAACTTTGACGAAGCAATCAAAGGGAACCCTGGCCTTGTGAGTAGTAGTGGTATTATCAGAAACTGCTTTGGTTTTGGTCTTGCGGCTATCATCTTACCTATGGGATGTCAATCCAACCACTTTTTTGAAGCCTATGTGGCTCTCCATGTCACCAAACTTGCCCAGGAAATCAGGGTCAACAAGCTCTGGCTCGAGGGTGACTTGATGAACATTATCAAATGTTTAAACCTCACTCACCCCCACTCCTGGACTATTTCTAACATCATCGTTGAGAGCCACACTATCCTTAATTCTTTTGAGAAGGTGTACATCTCTCATGTGTACAGAGAAGGCAACAACACTACTGATTGGTTTGCCAACCTGGCTATCACAAAGGATGTCAAGATGATATGGCGACAAGGTGAAGATATCCCAAGTGAAGTGAAGAATATCCTTGACAAGGAAAGACTCCAAAGTACTGAGGGAACCATAAAAATTTGACCAGTTATGTTTTCCTGTGGCTTCTTTTCCCTTGGCCGGCTTGTGGCCTGTTTCTTGGTTGTTTTGCTAGTTTTGTTCTCTTCTTGTTGACCGTCTCTCTTTTTTGACATTGGGTTTCAGGCACCCTATAAAACCTATTTTACTTAATCAAAAACATAAATTTTTAAACTATGTATAACTAATTATAGAATACGACTTTGATACAAAGTAGAATTGTTCTATTTCATTTATTTGGAGTTTGTCTTCATCATTGACTTGTGATTCATAGCTAATAAATAAAAAAAAAGTAAAAATAGTTAATAATTGTATAACTATATTCAAATATTTTTCTTTAAAATATAAATATTAAATTATTTAAAAACTAAATTATTTAAAAATTTAAATAAATCATTAAAATAATGATTTATTTAAATTTTAATTAAATATTAATAAACTTTTTAATCAATTATTATTTAACCTATATGTATTATAATGTTTGCACGAACATTTTATATATAAACATTGCAGAAAGCAACCCCGATAAGTAAGGTTAAACCTCAGATTCAGACCATGCTCAGAACTCTTTTCTCTAAATTATTATGCAAATGAAATGAATCTACATGAATGTTGACCTGGTAAACAATATTCCGATTACATGAATATGTGAACGACATTTTAATAAACTAGGGACAACTTTCAACCAGAAAATATTTATTTTGCAAAACAAATTGATATTCATTTCAATTTCATACTTAAATCATTCTTGAATCGGTTGCCATGTGAAGCTTCAGATATGTTCTGTTGAATTTTGGTTTCTCTTATTTTTGTTTATGCTAAGAACGAAACGTTTCTGCGATCTCCACGGCCGACATAATGCAAATTTATGACCAACAAATTCTTTGCAGTTTTGCTTACTTTCAAAATTATTGAATTTTCAGCGTCTCTGACGTTTAATCTATTTTATGGCGTTGTTACCCCAATCTGCGCAGTCCATTAAGATTTTTCACATGGCTGTGACGTTGTAATATACTTGTGATTCAAAGTACGGCATCATTCTGTGTGAATATCATCTTAAAACAGTGACAAACATGCATCCTAAGTGGCGGCTACGAAGATGAAGTTTTTCAATTCACAATCTAAAAGATTCAATGCTCTGGGTTAATTGAATAATACGATTATTTATCATTTTATCAAAATATAATTCAAAGCTCTCGTTGTCAACTGCAGTATTTTTATTGTGTGACCTTGTTGTGTACACACTACACGATAAATGGAGAATTAACTAGACAAATATCCATTACAGGAGAATGTTTAGAGAAGAGTTAATAGAATATAAACTATTGGAATAAACATTCTTTGAGAATAAGTAATTTAATTTTCCTGTTGAACATTCTTTTAACCGTGCAACGGCACGATACACTATACTGATTTCAGCTTTTATTCTAGAATTTTATTCTACTTTTATCTTCCAACTCCGAGACAAGTTAACTGTTGGATGTTATTAGCTTGATTATAAAAATGAAAACTAAGTCAATAAAAAATTAGAATGTAAATGTTTTATAAGTTCATTGCTTTCTTTGTTTTTTCAAATAGATTTTTTTAAGAGATAGATTTTTTTATTGGAGTAGATTTTGTTGAATTTTCTAAATTATAAAATATACTTAAAATAATAAATGATAAATTTTGATGATATATGAATATGTGAATTATGGTTAATAAAATAAAAGAATAATAATGATAGATATTTAATTTATCAGATTTTTACAATTTATTTGAATTTTAAGTTTTGATTGTGTGTTTTTTAGTATCAACATTTTAGATCACAATCTATTATCTATTATTAGGATGTTCTTACTTCATAACGATGGATCACAAAGTGTGATCCACATTGATGCTAAAAAACATACACAATCAAAATTAAAAGTTCAAGTTTAAAATGATAGACATGTTAAAATACATATAACCAGAGATGTAAGAAATTGAAATGCATGTAGACAATTAGAAATGAATGTGGGATGGGACTAGAAATGGAGAGCAGGAGTAAGACTCAAAAGAGTGCATCACTTGGTACATAATTTTGATAATGTATTCAATCATAAAAGAGTCAAAACTAAATGGATTCAACAAGTTTATGAGATTTTAATATTAAGGTGCATTTTAGTGTAGTATGAATAGATATTCTGAAGTATATTACTATTATTTATAATCATGTAATATAAATTATCAAATAATAACTGTGGGACTCGTGTATAATAACGGGTCAATCTAAAATCAGTTGCAACTTCCTCTCTGTAGTGCCAGATTTAAATGTAATAGTTTTTCTTTAAATTACACAAAAAAAAAAAATTTGATGAATTCACTGAAAAACAACCCCCCCCAAAAAAAAATATTGCCATGTAAGATTTGCAAATTTTAATTGAACCTTACAAAATCCAACCAGGTTTCAAACGTTGGCAAGTTCATAAGTCTGACAACTTTTTTTTAAAAAGTTTATTGAATAAAATGAGGACGTTAACCCAATTTCTGCTTTGCACTGATTTCCAGACTTCGTAAACTCTATGAAAATGCCCCAAGATTCTCCACAAGACCAGAAATATTTGAAGAATAAAAGAATTATCTTATTACAGAACTGTATCAATAAGTTCGAAACTTGTTGAACTCATTAATAGGATAAAGAATCACCAATCATTAAGAATAAAGGTGGAAAATTAACTGAGTATGGTCTCAATGATTTTAGAGAATCAAGAACATCTTGATTTCTGAGAATCAAAAACATCTGATTATTTGGCTAAAAAGAGGGTTACGGTTAGAATTCAAGAAAGAGTAGTTTAAAATATAAAAACTGAATAAACAAATTTAGAATGTTAATCTGACTAAATTATTTTTCAATATGATGAGAAACTTCGTGAAACTCAGTGCTTGATAAGAAATGTTTTCCTCAAACAAAATCCCGTGAGTGCAACATGTTTTAAGGGCGTTTCAACTTACAGTAATGTTACTCCTTATTTTGAAAGAATAAACCAAATCCAATAACATTGCCTAAAATTGCAACCCTCTTAGCACGAGTTAATGGTAGGAGAAAACTAAATTTGAACTCAATATTTCTCTAGTGACATACAAAGATAAACCCATTGAGATTTTAATTTCTATGAATACCAATGTAACAAAGAAGGATAATGACAGTACTGTTATTATATTTTTGAATCACTATACTAACACAAACAATAATATTCGGTACTTCTCAAGTGCAAAATATATGCTGCCTATACTGAGGCAATCAATAAGGTCTATCGCCAATATAGTTGCCCGGGGGATCATAGCTGCATATGACCCATGTGTCATTGCTCTTACATTTGATAATTGAACACCCAACACTCGTGGTTGTCGCCCACACAATCTGAGTGTAGTGTGTGCAATCTGGCGTGTGCAAGTGTTAGTAGCATGAACATACCACTTCTTCTCATCAATCCAAGCATTCATTGCCTGACGACGTGTCCAATTGGGGCCTTTGCCCCAGACTATATTTTCACCGTAGGGAGATCCTTCTGAATGCTGAAGTAGGCAGTCATTTCTTCTCTGTCTCGCATAATTACGAGCAAAAGCGGCAACTGTATTGTTCCATTTGAGCGCTGGAACTCCGACAGCATTTCTTGCCACATTCTGCGGATCAATGAAGTCTGCAATGGCCTGAGAGCTCGTCAAGGCTTCTACACAGCCTAATAACCCCACCACAATCAGGACCAGAAGTATTTCCCAAAATCGACTCATTTTTCACACAATATAACTTGTAATCTCACAATAACAAATGTTAACAGTTGATGAAATCCGATAATTGCTTTTCGAGAGAGATTCAGATGTAATCCAGTTCAACAATAACAATTGATAACCAGTTTCTAAGAATGATTTAGATATGACAATGCAGTGCAACAACTGTCTTCTTAAATACATTGGCTAAAAGATAAAATTATAGTTTTCAAGTAAGTTATTGATTAAAGTAGGTGGCGTTGCAGAGAAAAGAATAAGGCTAACCCATATCGCTTTGAGCTTTGTTGCCTTCATTTCTATGGTTATTAGTCTTATGCCTGCTGGCTTTGCTCACAAGTTTTGTGGTTTTAAACCTAATTTTCTTCAACTTTAAAAAAAACCGTCTTTGGCGTTTAGAAATGCAGCCGACGTTGTGAGAGCAGGTCGACGAAATCAACTGTCACGTTGACAAAACCACAGATGAGGGGTAACGTGGCTATTATTTTAACGTAAGACAGGGCCAAAACCACAGACGAGTTTAGTGAGGATTTATGAGTCTGATAGTTTAATAATTACTCAAGATGTAATCATTCACCCCTGCACACTTGCATTTAATTATTATTGAGCCTATCGTTTCTCTAAGGCTCCGTAGGGAGTGGACAAGGTGTAAGTAAAAATAAAGTACTGCCATCAAAATATGCAATATTTTGAATATTTTTATATTATTATCTTTTTAACATTTTATAATTCTTTTACAATGGTATGAAGATATTGAAGTCAAGGAATTCTTTTATAGAAAAATCAGAAGATGTACTATATTTTTTTGTTGGTTGAACCAATTTTGATAGAAAAACTACATGATATGAAATTAACATACTATTTTCATTTCTTGATCCATCATTAAGTACTTTTTTTTAATCAATAAAAGGCCATAGCCAAAGATTGTATTACTTAAAAAATACAAGAAATTACATTATTGAAGTAAATTACTAACAACAAAAATCATGACCAAGCCAAAGTGCCACATAGGATAATAATATGTCTATGAGAAAATCTAAGCTTCAGCAAGGAAATAAGCTTTAATAAGCTAACAAGGAGATGTTTCCCTCGATATCTATACCCTCACAACTATCTTAATCAAATGAAGCTGATTAAAAGTTTATCCAAAATTACTAAGAATTTCCTTATTTGGGCCAACAAATGCTCAACAACAACCTAGTAAACTTTCATCATTCTACTAAGATTGGCTTGGAGCTTCTTCCCAATCATTTACTTATGTGGCTTACCTTCCATGACCTGCCATTTATAGAACAACTCACACTGTGAGGTGATGAAGAAGATGCATTACTAGGGATGGTCATAGCCTTGCCATGATGAATTTTCCCCATCTTCTTTGGCTTCATTTTTGTTTGATTGTTAGATTTCTCTTCCTCGAACCTCTCAACTATTACTATCTTTAGTTTCAAATGAGGAGTAGAAAACCCTTCCTCTATATGATAGTTCATCCACCAGTTGAATCCTACAATCTCTTTTAAACCAACCAATCTTTGTAAAATTTTCACGTTTCTTTCTATTACTTATTTACAGTTCTTGAAATACCTTCTATCCATCAATGCTAGAATAGGCCTCTACAAAAACTCAAAAGCCATCAAACGTCCAGCTCCCTCTTCAGAGACATAATCCTTAGGATAAGGAGCCTACAGATTGGCATCCACATTCTCCACAACCCTGTCAATATCCCCAAATAAATTATTATCAAACACTCTTCTACAAATTTGTATAGCTTCTATTTTTAACATACCCATAATCAAAAGAATAGCCAAAAAAGAAACCATAATGTCACTATTAACCCTAAATTTGTGGACACTCTATATGAATTCTCCCCCATGATTCTATGCATTGCTCTCAATGTAACATCATCTTTGTCTGTATGACCTCCAAGTGCTATCAAAATTGAAAAACCCCCAAAAAAGCAGGACAGAAAGGAGGTCAATTCAGATGAAGAGTTTCATGAGTAAATATGGATACTAATGAAGAGGAGGGAAGCCAAAATATGGAAGCCACAAAAATGTCAAATCAGGTCAAAAGGGAAAACCCCAACACCATGAGGGACTGCTCAGGTCACCTCTCTCTTGACCTCACGATCAGTGATGATAACTCTCTTCCTCCTCAGACATCACTTGGCACCAAAAATGAGACTCAAGCCCCTATTTTCGAGGACCTCAAAGATTATCAAGGAAACCCTTCCACTCAATATCCTATAAGGCTTGAGACCTCAGAAGATAATTCCAAAGGGGAGAATCACACTTTTGGAAAAGGGAAAAAGATCTAGAGGAGCTTCAACATCAACACTGTTAAAATGGAGATAATAAGGGAGGTCATTTTCCTGAAAACCATGGAGGATATCGATGGCAATGTCCACAAGGAAGAGCTGATTGATCCTACACTGGTGGTCCTAAGCGATAAAGCCAGGGAAATGGATTTGGACTTCCTCAACAATACTAAGAATAGCATGCTGGATCAATACAGGTCCTTCAAATGGCTCTTCCATGAAATTGAAGACCTCAAAGAAAAAATTCAGAGTACTGACAACAAGGATCACCAGACCACTGAGAAAAAGAAAACCCTGGAGGCTAGGGTCTAGCACCTGGAATAAAAAATGATCAGCCTAGAGGAAACCCTGAAGGGTATTGCCGAGAAAAACTTTAACATTCTCAAAGCGTCCAATGACAACATAAAGCTTCTCATCAACAAAATGGAAGAGAAAATGGACAACAGGGTTGATAAGAGGACTACGGTGGAAGGGAAGAAGAAGCCAAGTGAGGACCCAAGTAAAAGAACCAGAGCCAGAAAAAAAAAAAAAAAGGAGAAGGAAGGCTCCCATGATTCCCAAGACATCTAGAATGTTAAAGAGGCAACAAAAATGATGGAGGCTCTCAAATGTAATGCTGCTATCATGATCAAGAACCTGGCTTAATCCCCGGTGCCTGTCTTTTTGCTCTGTTCTATCTTTTCTTTTTTGTGTGGCTGTTTTATGTCTAGCCTTTATGTGGCATGTCCCTCAGACTGCTAAAATTTTAACTTTGAACTAATCTTGTTTAGCTCTTTTTAAGTACTCTATTGTGGGTTTCAGGCACCATGTAAAACCTATTTTACTTAATCAAAAAAATCATCCTCATCTTCATGGATTCACCTGCTCCATCTCGTTTGAGTACAACCTCACCCAATAATGTTATTTTTCTTAGGTTCTTTATTGGTAAAGTTGAAGAGCCAACTCTATTATGAGTGAGAAAGCCTATGTAAACATTTTTGAGCAAGAGAAGGGGAAGATCCTTCCCAATAAACAAGAAAAAAAATGCTACAAATAAACTGAGAGATCCTCAATGATTAGAAGATGTGATTATACTTTTACCCCTTGTAAACCTCAAATGTGTGAGGTGTCTAGTGCATGAATATCCTAATTTTAAAATAATGTCACTATGGACATGAATATAATTTTATATCCTCAACCAAAATAGCCTACAAATGAAATGAGAGAACCTTAAGTGTTAGAAGTTGTCATTATTCTTTTCCCCCTCTAAGCCTCACATGTACGAGGTGTCTAGTCCATGACTTGTCTAATTTTAAAATAATGCCACCAAGGATATCAATTTAATTTTGTATCCCCAACCAAATATACACCATATTTAGTCCTTTTGACGATCCAACATAATGTTTTTTTATGACAAGACATTAATATCAAAATAACTATATGCAATGATCCTTTTAATTTTGAACTTTGATAAGGAATATGAGGATATATCAAATCCATAATACTCCCCAAATGAAGCCATTCTTCTACTAATTTATCACATTATGAAGGTGTGAAATCACCTCAACCTTTTCAAGAAAACTAATAAAATACTTTACATCTATCATTATTGTTATCTCCTAAATGGAGTATGAAAAAACTAAATCAATATTCTAGTAATTTATGACACTATCAAAGATCATAAAATCCACTAAGTTTCCTATGAAACCAATAACATATTTTCATTTGGAATTACGAGTAATTTCGAATGGAGGTAATCTTTATTTGATTTGGATTCCCACTATCTAATTTTTGTAAGCTTTTTGAAGATTTCCTTCTCCTTTTCTATTTAAAGATGAGCAATAATATGGCTTTAACAAACCTATTATTGATATCTAAAGACCTAATAGATGATTTTATTTGTTCTAGAAGATTTTTTTGGCTCTTCATAAAATGCTAAAACATTGTCCAAATTGTCCAAAACCTCAGCATTTGAGCCAAGGATCCTTTCCAAAAGATTTTTTTTAGTTCTAGCTCCTCTTTCATCTACAAATTATGTTGATTCATTAGCCCAAATAAATTACAGATTTCCTCTAGATCCATGGGTAATCTATCCTCCTCATCTAGACTATTAATCCCCTAATCTAACCCATTATTATTTTTTTCCTTGCTCATGTACCTTGAACTCCCCCCCTCAACAGTTTCTTTTTTCTTTCTAGAAAAAATTATTTTAATATGGTTTAAAGGGAGAAGACCACCTTGAACTTGAGACTCACATCTAGATCTTTCTCAAATTGTATTCATGCCCTTACCTTCTAAATTATGTAGGAACAATGCTTGTCTTTTAATAATAGACAATGACGATGAGATTATCTCTTCATCCTCCAATGGGGATAATTGAGGATTTCCCTTCTATAATATTAAAAATAATTATTATTCTTTGTAGAATCCTTCATTTTTGGAGAAGTCAAGAATTTGGAGCTTTCTTTCAGTTTTTCCATTAATATTTTTTATTTTCTTTTTCCTAAATGCATAAGTTTGTTACCTTCTTTTAGACTAAAGACTGACCCATATAATAAGATAGTTGACTTACTATGTTGTTTCAAGATCTACCCCTTCCCTCTTTGTGGGCTTTAGAGTGGTCACACTTTTACAAGGTATAGAACCATATTCATAAACTATATTGTTTTTTATTCTTATCTCTAGAGTTGTGTTAGTATACTTATTTAACTCTTCCTTGCTTCTATCTTCTAAAAATATTTGCTCTACTATTTCTTCAATAGTTTTTGTTTGAGTATCAAGGAAGCTCTTCTGCACAAAAGATTCCAATTGATTATTAGTAATATGGGAATAAGAAAAAAAACTTGATATTTTTATTCAGCCCCACCATGGCTTTTTGTACTCATTTGTTTCTTGATTATGTGAAACTCCTCTATCTTTGAAATCATACCTTCATGAATACCCCTAATTCTATTGTTGCAATTAGGATAAATGAATATCTTGAACCTAGAATGGTAGTAGCTTAGAATCTATAGCATACAAGGAACTTAAATGGTGTTATCCCATAAGATAAGGTAGATTCTTGTGATAAGGTAGATTCCAATTCTAGAAATAAATTTTTTTGGTTCCTTATATCATTACTATCAGGTTGATAATGAATATCCAAGTCTAGGGCATGAGCCTCTAAATCCATCTTCTACCAAAAAAGTGAATCATTTAGACATCTTTTTTTTTTTCTCTCAAAAAAATATCTCCCCTCATCATTTTCATAGAAATTTTTTTGAGACCATTCCTCATGTCTAGTTATATATTTTAGAGAAGCGGGCAAGTCTTTCTCCATATTTGTTAATCAGAAAAGCTGTGTGAGGAGAAGAATATCTTGTGATGTTGACATGTCATTTTTAAAAAAAAAAATCCTTATTTATTACCAATAATTTTGAAAATATTTGTCTCTTTACATTCAAGAGGTAAATTGTTCATTTGTATCGAAAATGGGATAAATTTGATTCTTCCCTAAGGTGAGATAAACTTAGGCTTCCAATCTTTTATATGAGTTTCTGAGATTTTATAGAACTAGTCTTTATTTTTAAAAATCTTATCTCTCCATTTTTTTGACTTAAAAAGAACCATAAAAAAACCCTTCAGTTTGATCAAAATAAATAATTTCCTCAAATAATTTTCAATCGATTGTAATACAATTTCCTAAATCATCAAACAAGATGGAAATGTTCTAAAACTTATAAATTAGGGATCTATTTTGTACATAATTAACTTTGTGCAAGACCATATTGTAAGATAATTTAATGTTGAGATCTTCACTTGTCATGAATTGATCATGACTCCTCCCATCTATGTTTTCCCTCTTGCCTATAATATGCTCTCATTCATTAGCCTTCACAAATAGATCTTGACCCATTTTTGATATTTTATATGTAATAAAAGACTTTTATTTTCATGTCAATTTAACCCTTTTCCCATTTTCCATCTCTCTCTTATTACTATTAAATTTATTAAGGTTTCCCCTTGTTTCTTTGTTTTCCTGCCTAGAATGTTTGTGCTTTATTAAAAAATTCTCCTATGTCTCTTTTTTGACCTTCACTACATAGATGATCTCCATTTTCATCTTCTTTCTTCCTTTCATGAAAATCAAAATATTTGTTTGAGCGCCCAATCCCGATATTCTAAATATTGGATCCCATATTCTACCACCTAGAAATGAATATGTCTTGGGAAGTCTATGTTGCCTTACTACATTTCTTTTCTCTAACTAAATTCTCTATGCCTCTTCCTTCATACCCATATTGGGTCATCCAAGGAGAACCACTATATGAATGTTGACTTTCCCATTTAATGCCTAACCTCCATCTGGAGACACAATGTCTATGCATGCATACCTATATTGAGCCTTTGAGAGAAAGTCATTGGGAAACCATTTCCTTGCACACTACTAATATTTTATTTTCCCTCAAGAAAAAAACCTTTCACTAAAGGATCCAAAGGAAGCCATTTTCATTAGTTTCTAGACATTTATCTAAATGACACTTATCAATTTCTATATATCTATATTCAAGATCCATCATTACGTATATTTTATGAATGATGCGTTAAATAATTAATCTAATAAATAATTAATTAGATAGTTGAAATTTTAATGTTACCAATATTATATGTTTTTAAAATATCATTTAAATAAATTTCTACAAATATGATAGATAAAATCATTTTAGAAAGATTTTTATAAGTTAAGGTTAAATGAAACTATTAAATTTATTATTTATAAATTTTAATATTTTGTATTCCTAGATACTAAAACAAATATGAGGTTCACATTTAGTTGGAATACTCCAAATAAGAGAAATAATAAAACCCAACTTGGGAAACTTATCAAAATGTGGCTAGTCATTTGACCATGACCAACGACTAAATGAGAATGATTGGGATGATTTATTTAAATGAGATATGGATTAGTGTAATATTCTTTAAGAATCTTTTTGTTTTTATAGTTACATTGTATATATGTATTATTTTTTTATCTCTTTAGGTTGAATGGATTCAAATGTTTCTAGGACTTTTCACTTGGGGTTGTAAAGGAGATCATATTTGAGATGGCTATCATTTATAGGCGTATGTAGGAGATGCTATTTATGATTTATGATTTATTGCTTTTTTTTTAATCATAATTCTAGAGGTTCATATTCACTTGATATTAGATGTGAGATTATGTGTTGAGATATAGTGTTCACTAGCTTGAGGTCATGTTCTTTTGCTTGGGAAATTACATCGAGGCTCTTATTTCTCTTTCTTCTCTGAAATGTGGAGAAATTGAAATCGCTTTTTGTACTTATTTAATAATGGTTTCTTGCAACAATTTTATTGATGGGATTTGCATAACTTTGTGGATGGACTTTCGTACTATATGGTTACACTTTGTCTATGTTTTGAATGATAGACTTAGTATGTATTTCTTCTTTTTAGATAGGACACTACCCATTTAGTTTGAGTTCCTTTATGTCTTTGGTATTCATTTACTCATTTGCACATGGAGCAGGTCCTTGTAGTTTATCGGTTGGCTATATTGGTAGAAATACTTAACTAACGTTCAAGGATACCTTTGAAGTATGTGTGATTGGATCAGTTAGCACTTGTGGGTAAGTGAAAGAAGTTGAAGATGATTTTTGTGGATTCTTCTAACAAAATTAAAACCCATTATAGAAATGATTGCATAAGTTTAAAATATTAAATTTTGGTTTAGTTGGACTAATTTTTCCATTTTTCAAATAATTTCTAATAAAATAGGCACATAAGCATGAAATAATAGGTTTTCTTATTTTTATAATAACTTTAATTTTTTCCCATTTAAAAAATAACTAAATTATATAACATCAAACTACAAGTAATTATTTTCACTTTTAAAAAAATAAAATTTGAAAAATGATGAGTTTAGGCCAACTTATGTTTGTTGTACATGAGGAGTTTTCAAAAAAGAAATCACACCTAATAAAAAATAAAGTAGAAAGAAATATCTTCCAAAAAAAAATTACAAGAAAATATGCTCTTGAATCTTATGTGTATTAAAAATGATATCACAAAATCACTCATAAAAATACTTTCATTTAGGGCAAATTATGGTTTTCATATAGGGGCATGGAAGGTCCTAAAAAATTTACTTTTAAATAGTGGTTTTTTGAAACACCTAGTGAAAACCATTTTTTATTATTTGAGTATTAATATAAATTACATATTTAGAAACTAGAATTTCAATACTGCATCTCTTATTACTAACTTTTTCAAAGATTCAATCTTTAAGTTCTCTAAATTTTTAGGTCAATTGGGATGAATTCTAAAAGTAGGGAAAAAAGTTCCACTTTTTGGCGAAAAAGTAGACTCAAGTTCTTGATGTAACTCTTGTTATGGGTGTTTAGTTATTTTTGTAGATCATGTTATTTTTTATTTTCTAGATAATTATATTGTAGTTGTATTATGATTATAGGTTTGGAATTTTATGTTGTTTCTTCTTCCATATAACTCTAAGAATAATTAAGTGATGGCAGTATCTTGTAGCCTTTGTTAGAACTAAGATCTTATGCTTCTCTTCTTTAGACTGGTGTCTTAATGGAGTACAAGAGCATTTTTTATATTTGGGTTTTTAGTGGGCGACGATGATAGTATAGTTTCAATTTTTTGGCTCCTATGAAGTTGATGTTTTGGACTCTTATGAGGTCTTTGACAAGTGGGAGAATGTAAGGAATAAGGTGTCTCATCCTTAGAGTCCTAACACATTGAATCATTTAAATAATTATTATCTTTTATCCAAAGTTATGAACTTCCTAGGTTTTCATTCTCTTTGTGGTTTTTCTTGGTTGAATGAAATTCTACCTGATGCTAATGAGATGCATTTTTTTTATTAGTTTGGCACCCACTTGGAAGAAGCCAAGTATTGGGAAGATATTTTTATATATTTCCATTTGAAAGTTGAAATTGATTTGACTACAGAGTCTTGGTTTATGATTTGTATTATGTTTTGGATTTTTATTTTACCAATTGACACTTATAATGGAATTCAATTTTTACACATGGTCTAAGAAAATGAACCTACTCATTTTCATAGTAATTTCTATATTCTAATTATAATATATTTGGAAAGATGGCGCTTATGGATGAGATATATTTTGTTTCCTTCAAATTTTCTATGAACATTTTTGTATGAGACTGGCAAGATGTTTGTTACACTGGGTCACAACTTATCTCTTAGGAATTTAAGATGGATTTAGAACTATGGGTGCCTACATCTTGCTATTGAGGTTTATATATATGTTTATACTTTAGTTGATTTGTGATAGGAGAGTAGAGTAGATAATTTTATCGGGCTTAAATTCTAGTGTACTTTCTCTAGGATGGAACAAGATGTAAATCTCCATGTAAAATCTCAGATCTTTAAAATATATTGTAACTTGTATACATTGGATAGATGTTTTGGATTGTAAGGTTTTTTATTCTTCTTGTTTCATTGTTCTAATTTTTTCTCTTCTATCGCATTCTTATTTTCATGTTTCTAAAATATTAAATTTTTATATTGAAACAAGAGAGTGAAAGTAGAACATAATACATAAATAAAAATCATACCATAAAGAAATATGTCACTTTATAGAAAATTTCTAAGGAGGAATTTATAGAGCATGGATTGGTTAAAATAATCATTTAGACATACAAGTATTATGCTATGATATTATTATCAAGATCCAATTATATATAATTTTTTAAGTCAAACTCATTGAACCATGTTTCATGAGTTGTGGTTCCATTCTCTCATTAATACAATAATGTAATTAAAATTTCACCTTTTCAATTGGTATGGTGAGTATATTGACAAACTATGAAGAAATTAGGTAGTATTAGAGAAAAATATTGTGTTGCATTACCTACTAATAGATATAATGAAATTGAACCACTATATGCTTGGTGAAATAAAAAAAAAACTATACTTTTAAGGATCTTTAAAACCTATTAATCAATACAAAAGGGAACTGGCATCTAGTCTTTTGAAAGATTCATATCAGCTAAATGTCATGTAATGATCTTTCCTTAGACAAAGGTCCTCATGTGGAATGATATTCAAACTCAATGGATGAGAGATGCTAAAAATAGTTTTCTTAGATTACTTATCATGAAGTAGGATAAAATATAAGATGAAAAATATAGCTTGATATTGATTTCTTATCATGTATAGATCCAACATAGTCTGAGTCAACATATCCCTATAGGAAGAACTGATCATTCTTCTTATACTATAGACTATATACTTAAGTATGCCTCACACATATTGCAAAAAATGCTTTTTTATGAAATATAATAAAATTTCTTTGCCTACCACATTAACCTATCTAGGTAACTAATAGAATATCATAAATTTGGTTTGGTATATTTCAAGTAAATGAGACTCCTAGTAAGTTGTTGATAGAGAGTAACTTGAACTTGAGGTGAATCCTAGAAACAAGATAGTTGTAATCCTTTCTCCATTGGTTTGGAAATAGGTTTATAATATAACATGCAAAATATTTCTAGTAGTGTCTTACAAAATTTCATCTATAAGATAAAAATATGATACTCCTTTTGCTAAATCTCCAAGAGGAGACAATAATGCATTAGCCCCAAATTAGTCACATTGAAAGATTTCATCACATCATACTTGACAACTTTAGTGAGATTTCCTAAGTTCCTCATGATCACAAGATCATCTATATACAATAAAGTATGAAAATATCTATCTCAACCTTCTTGAGATACAAAATAGGATTAGAGGCGCTATGAATAAAAGCATGTTACAAAAAGTGACCATATATTTTGATGTATGATACTCAAGGGGATTATTTGAGCCCATATAATGACTTGATTAGATGATATAAATTAAGATAATTATGTTAATTGATAAATAATTTGTGCTGGACCATGTAAGCTTCTTCAAGATCATGTTTCAATAATGTACTCTTTAAATCTATCTAATGAATCCTCCATACTTTTTGTGTAGCTAACACGCACATGATTTAAAGATAGTTTTGAGCTTTGTAGCATTGCACAAGTCTACTTATAATAAATACTCTCCTATTTATATGTCCATTTGAAGCAAGAGATCTCTTGTATTTCTCAAAGGAATCATTTTCCTTGTATTTTATTTTCCAAAATAATTTTCATCCTATGGTTTCTTGCTTGTGGGCATATAGACAAGATTTCATGTTTTTTTTCATCAAAGGTTCATGCTCAAAATCTATGGATTTTAAAATATCATATTTCCACAATCCATTTCAAATCCATGTGTGTTTCTAGATTCAATTGTGTGTTTTTTAGCATCAACATTTTGGAGCACACTTTGTGATCCATCATCAGGAAGAGAGAGTGCAAGAATTGTAAGAATAAAGATGTAGACCAAGCCTATCTCAAGATATATAAGGAGAGGGAGGGGGTGTAAAAGCCTCTTCTTATATCTCTTGAGACAGGCTTGGTCTACATCTTTATTATTACAATTCTTGCACTCTCTCTTCCTAATGATGGATCACAGAGTGTGATCTGAAATGTTGATACTAGAAACACACATAATCAAATCTAGAAATGTGTGTGCACCTATGGATTTATTCTAATGTGTCTGATTGAGAGCATCAAAATTTTTGTCTGGTTTAGTATTATTCTCAGCCAAACTCATCAATGCCAGAATCAGCTCATTCCTTTCTTTAGTTGTTCTCCTTACTCCTCTAAAGAAGTTTAGAAAAGAACTTTTATGGTATTCACTAATGGTACTTTAAACCATTTTTGGATGTGTACAAATACTACTAATAATCAAAATATTGGTTTTAAAAATATATAAATATCAATAAATAGTTTTCCTTGTAACTCATTTTCATCTTCTTGTGAATAATATTTGTCTATCACATCATCTGAATATGAGAGAAGCTTATGGTAAGACAATGGACTATCACTATGTAGTGGGGATTTAAATATAACACATCAACAAAAAAATATTGTATCACATAAGTTTTATGTGTCTCAAGCTCCATGAGTTGATAATATTTTTAGGTCAAACTATAACCCCATAAAGATGCACCTGAGTATCTTTGAATCAAGACTCTTCCTTCTATGAGCTACAACATATATATATGTAGTACAACCAAACACTTAATGATGATAAATTTATTTCTTGTAACTAATCCATACCTCTTCTATGATTTTATTCTTTTAAGATTTTAGCAAGAGATCTATTGAGTAGATACATCAATGTCTAGACTACTTGTGTACAAAAATGATACTCCAACTTGGTTGTAACAATCATGCACTGAGCCATCTTTTAGATAGTCTAATTGTATTTCTTTGAAATACCTTTCTACTAAGGTGTATAGGGAGGAGTCAAGTATTCATTGATTTTGTCTAATTTAAAGAAGTCCAAAAAAACATTATAATTGAATACATGTTTGATTTGAGACAAGGAGAAATGGATTTCTATATTCTCGTACTAATTGATGGTAGAAATCCTTGAAATATGAAAATTCATCTCTCTTATTTATAAAAGAAATACACCCAAGCCTTACAAAAAAATTCATCCACAAACAATTGAAAATATTTAAATCTCTAAAAAGAAGCATCTAACAATCCACATATATCCCTATATACAAGCATGAGACACTTTATTCTTTGAGAGGTTCTAGATAGGACATGATCTTGATGTTGTTTTTTATATGCAAGATAGTTAGCACATATGGGAAAACAAGGAGGAAGATATGGAAGACATCTTACCATCTCATGGGAGATTAGATAATGAAAAAAGTGAGAAAAGAGATGTTTATATCTATAACACCAAAGAGAAATAGATTCTATCATAGAAGAACAAAGATAAACTCTAGAGGAGGAGACATCATCAAGGAAAAAAATGTAGCCATTCCTAAAAATATGAAAAATAAATAGTCCTTCTTGGGAGATGAGATTATATTTGAAACATATTTGACCTAAAAGTCCAACTTAAACATATGATTCAAAAGTTAATTGATAGAAAAAATATTGGTTGTCAAACCTTGAAAATAGAGGAATTTGGTGATACAATAACTTTTTGTTCTCAGAGGGATGTTGAAAATGTGTATTCTTTCTACAAAATACTTATTATTAATAGGTATTTGAATGAGATTACTAGTAGGTTTAGTAGTTAGATTATTAAAAAAATCTTTATTTCTAGTCACATGTTTGTTGGTGCCATATTCAATCAACCAAACATCTATTGAGGGTTGAGAGGTTTGATAGAAAATAACTATATTCTAATTCATACCATAATTTATAGTATATGGTGTATCCTCATCAGAAGGCACACAAGGTTTCTTGTCTCATTATGCCTCAACATATCTTCTTTGTCATCATAGATCAGGATGACCTCTTTATTTTTAGGAATGACTAAAACTAGATGATCCTTTCTTACTAGAAAATCCTTATGTAAGACTATTATACCAACAATGATGAACATCATGTGTGTTAATGCGACAAATGTGGTACCATCAATTTACATTTGGAGGCTTCCACTTTTTCTGCTAAGGCTATTTTTGTGAGGGCCCCTTGTAAGAGTTATATCATCATAGGTACTTAAAGACTATTTAATTTTATTTCAAATTATCTTGTAAGGACTAAATGTCCTCTTCTTATTAAAAAATATCAATTAATTCTTTAATGAACACCTTTTGTTTGGTAATGTTCAATGTTGTGACATAAATCTAAAAGTTGGATGAAATATCTCTCAAGGCAATTGGGACAAGCAATGTGTCCTCCATAATCCCACCAAGTGCAAGAATCTCTATACAAAGTACAAACTTGACATAATAAATTTTTAACTATCACTAGCTTTCATATGGAGTGTATGCCACTTGGATTTGAGATGACAAATTTTTATTTGGATCTTTACCTTGTAGATGGTAGAGAGTGTATCCTAGGATATTTTTTATGTTTTTGTATATTTAACATGTTTTTGGACCTCATCAAATATGTTGGGTTTTTTTAACATCAAAGCTTTAGCATTAGCATTGTAAAAATCCTATGTTCATCAACATCACTAGGATGTGAAAGTGAACCATTAAAAATCTCTCATAATTATTAACAATATATAATTGTGTATATATTAGTCATCCATGTGGAATAATTAGGCCCTTTGAGAAGTTTTGAAGTATCTTTTATGTATAGATGACAATTATAAATGAAAAATTACTTTAAAAAATAGTATTTTAATTGATGGTATGAACACATACACACTTTATTAAGAAAAACTTAGCCTTCTATGGACACAAACAAACATTAATACATAAATGTTTGGGTGGATGTTCTACCTTATTTTCATTATCAACAACATAGCCTTTGTCAAGGTGCACACATATCTTCCTAGTCTACCAACAAATATGAAAAACAAATGTAGTCTAGGAGCCATCTTCTAATCAATTCATTAAATTGTAGGATCTGAATGTTTTGAAGTCTATCTAAAAAATTTATGTAATAGAAAATGCTATTATTAGCTACATGTATTTCTCTATGGTTTCTCACTAGAATATGACTACCATCAATAAATTTCAACAATCAGTCAGGTTGTGAAATATACATATAGAAAAACAAGATTTTGTCTTCCAAACCTTGAGACTAAGATATCTTGAAACAACTTCAGGACAAATATTGTAGAGATATGAAAAATCCTCTTCCTCTTATCACCTAGTTTCATAGAAATAATTTGTGTCTTAGGAATCTTAGTAGACTTCCAAAAGATCTCAAGTAATTATCATGTATGTACAAAATCCTCACCAAACTATCATCTCAATATTAGCCCTAGTTTAAAAGAATAGTTAAAGATCACCTTGCAGTCTCTTTAGTGGAGTGATATCTTGATAGTTTCTCTAGGAGAACAACAATTCAGTAGGATTGGATCCTATTTATTATCTCTTGATGTTAAATAAAATCATTTTCTTTCTTTGGCATTTCTTATCTCACAACCACAATTGGATTAAGACAATTGAATACCACATATAGTAGTAGTAGTAGTAGTAGTAGTAGTAGTAGTAGTAGTAGTAGTAGTAGTAGTAGTAGTAGTACTAGTAGTAGTAGTAGTAGTAGTAGTAGTAGTAGTAGTAGTAGTAGTAGTAGTAGTAGTAGTAGTAGTAGTAGTAGTAGTAGTAGTAGTAGTAGTAGTAGTAGTAGTAGTAGTAGTAGTAGTAGTAGTACATGAATACATGATAAATGTATTCAAAATAGTAGGATATTAAAAATATCATACCTTTAAGAAATAATAGTTTCTAGATAGTTATCTCAAAGAAACTAGTAAAACACATACTAATCAAAATATTTAGTTACACAAACAAGTATTATGTGCAAACATTGTATATCACAATGTTGCCAAATATTAATTAGATCATTAAGTTCCAATTAATTCTCTAAGATTTTAACCATGAAAAATAAATTATGCATGTTTTTGCTTCTATGGCATAGTAGTATGTGTTTGTATTAGTTGTTGGAATATGCTTTAAAAAATTATATTGGACACTGAATTTGTATATTGGTCTCAAATGGAGCCTCTAGATTCACTCATTTATCTTCAACTTTGTTCATAAAACAAGTGCCATTTCCTTAGTGGTGAAGAAGCATGTATAGAGGTGTTACCTCAATGGAAACCTTGTTGGCCTATACCAATAACTATAAAAGAACATAAGGAAGAATCATAGCTGAAGTGTAAAGTGAAAATTTTAAATGAATGACATTGTAAGAAAATAAATTAAACTTTCTATCCATCAAAACATTGAAAATAATGTCTACCAAAAAAATATCATAAAATTTGAGAGATTTTGAAATGTGTGAAAGACCAATTCCCCAATAAAAAATATATTATAGAAAAAAGTCCTAGGTTGAAAATCCTTGGAAAAAAATTCTTTTAGGTATAGGATATTTGAATTCCATAACTAAATAAAAGTAATTCCATAAGTATTAAAGGGCATTTAAGATTACTACTTCCAATATGAAAAGTATAAAATCAATAAGAGAGAAAGAATGTAAATAAAACCAAGAAAATGTAACAAGATGTGTGGATATAATGATTGAGTGAATAATGGTTTTTTTATGATGCTAAATACTTAAAATATGAAGTAACCCTATTTGACATAATAGTATGGACAATAGGAAAATAAAGTGAATGCTTCCAATACCCATCTAAGGCTTATAATTGTAAAATTATTAAGATGTAATTTCTAATATTTCAACCAAAGTATGAAATGGTAAACCCTAAATTATGGATAATGTCTTTTGAGGCAAAAAATATATTCTTTTCATAGGGGTCCTAGTATTTAGTGAAAAATGAAACTTTTCAATAATTTCAAGACATGAGAGAAAGTTTATTGTCATTCTAAAAAAATAAATTTGAGGAAGAAACTTGACTGCATTCAAAGAAAAATAAAGGGAAAAAATCTAAATTTTTTGAGCAAGGGGATAATCTTGATGGAGATTATATGAGAGAAGGTTGATTTTCTATGTCTTTGACATCTAACCTAATTTTTTGTACTAGCATCCCAATTTATCTATTCCATTTAGTATTTTCACATGAAGGTGATGTTGACATTTAGTTTTAACTCAAAGAAAGGTGCCTTTATGTTTATAAATATAATAATAAACTAGTGAAAAACATTTATCCCTGGTGGTAATGGCATCTTTGCAGATCATTAGGGACAAATATTTATCTTTATGTTTATAAATATAATAATAAACTAGTGAAAAACATTTTAGTGAGGATTTCATTGATTAAAATCATGGACAACAGTCAAGTGGGAGGAAGTTTGAATTCAAACACAAAAGCGGGTGGGAACCTAGGGCTGCAGGTAGAGAGAGTTATTGGTAATGGCATCTTTGCAAATCAGGGAGCGAGGAACTCAGAGAACAAGGAGGGGGATCCAAGGGTTAAGAAGAAAGATCCTAGTAAGGAGTCCGGGGTGGGAGAAGGGAAACTTTCCTCTTCGCCCTCGGCCTTGAAGACTTAGAAAAGGGGTCAGGATGGTAAAGCCATTCACCGCAAGTGGTCGACTCTTTTCAGAGTTCAACCTATAGGAAATTATTCTTTCCCTTCAATAAAGGATATTTTAGATAAAGAGAATGGTAATTTTATCATAGAGATTCCTGATGAGTTGGTGGATCATAATATCGCCTCAATGGACCATACTCTTATAGGCAAATTTGTGGGGTCTAGATGTAACATAGATATTGTGAGAATCTTTGTGAAAAAGAAATGGGAGCTAAAGGGGAAAGTCCTTGTCACGGCCATGAATAAGGGCTTTCTCTCCTTTGAGTTTTCTTGTAAAGAAGACTTAGACAAAATCCTTTGTGCAGGCACTTGGTCAATACGTAAGGCTACTCTGGTGTTGTAAAAATGGACTTCAAAGCTAGATCTTAGTAGCTCTCTATTCGTCCAAGCCCTTGTGTGGGTAAGGCTCCCAGAACTCCCTCTAGAATTCTAGGTTGAAGATGTCTTTGACGGTATAGCCAGATCCTTTGGTACTCTGATCTCGATTGACCCAGTGATTGTTGCTAAAAGCCACCTCACCTATGCTAGCATCTGCATAGGGGTGGAAGAGGGCCAAGATATGCTATAAATTATTGTTCTCCAATCCAAACTAGGAAAACATTTTCAAAAGTTGGACTATGAAAGTGTCCCTTTCACTTGCTTCCACTATAAGAAAGAGCGACATAATGCCCAACTGTGTCCTATACGCATGAATTTGGAAAATGAAGGGAAAGCCATAGCTTTAAAAAAGATCAAGCCAAGAAAACCCAATGATCATGATAGCCTCCCAAGAGAGACATCCAACCCATAATCTGATTCAGATGTCAAGAATCATAGAGTGTGGAAATAAAAGGACAAACCAGAGGACACATAGGTGATTCTTGACACACCAGAAGACAAGAAAAATCCTCTTATTGGGGAACAAAAGGATAATATCAAATCAAGCCAAGAAAGTAATGCTCTTAGAGAGGTGTCTCCCCAGTCAGAAGGCATAGACTTGGAATTCAACATTCAACAAGACTCCATGATAGAAACAAGTGAGGGGAAGGAGGTGACTCGCGCCCAGGTTCTATCTTTGTCTACTTCATCCTAGACTCCCTTGAATCCCCTTTGGAAGAAATTTTTTCAAGCCCAGCTAGGGGCATACCTGGTGGCCCACCGGACACTCACCATTTCCCTAAGACTCTAGATTCAAACAAAGTCCATCAAATGGACTTTCTTTTGGGAACTATCTCTCCAAGGAAACTCACCAAGATGGAGGAGCTCTTTGCCAAATACAAAGATGAAAAAGAGGGTTGGACAAAGGTTCAAAGTAAAAAGAGAACCAAAAGCAGAGAACCCTTTCCAATTTCTCTAGTAGCTACTAGGAGCAGAAACATAGCAAATGTAGGGGCTAAAATCAAATCCCCAGGCAGAAAGAAAGCTAGTCAGATAAGGCAAGAGGAAGCTAGCAAGAATATCGCACATGGAACCCAGAAAACCATCGAAGCTACTTGCACTCCTAGTAAGAAATGTTAGTAAATCAAAAGGATCCCAGTGAACTCATTAGCTCACATAAGATGATTGTTACACGCAGACTTATCATCTCACAAATTGGCTCTGTAGCAATAAAAAATGAAGTAAAAGCCATGTATGAAACTCAATTGTGCAATAATTATTAGTTCTCCCATGGCTTGGGTCGCAAACATGGAAATGGTCTCGGCTTAGTCATCACTTTTGTTGTTACGTGAACCAATCTTTCTGAGGCTGACTTTTCTCATCATGTGCTCACCTCTATTGCCAACTGGGCTACTAGTGGGATTGCCATAAAGGCTGCCAGCAAGGAAGCTTTCATCATTAGAACCCTTGCTGATACTTTCCATCAAGTTGTGTTGGATTCTCTAGATGGAGATGATCTTCAAAGTATTGATGCAATAATTAAATATAATTATTATTATAAATGGCTTTCTTGGAGAATTTATTTCACTCATGTCGAGCTAGGGACGATATGCATTGGTTTTAATAACATGTCACCTACATATGCTTTTAGGGCCCCCTTCCCCATATCTTGTAATAATTTCAAAAAAAAAACTTTTAGAAAGCGCTCTGATGAAGTCAGAAAGAAGGCAAGTTTTCAGCTAAACTAGAGGAAAACCAAAGCCTTCACGAAAGCCATGGTTGGGGAAAGGTTAAGAAGGGAGCTAGAGAGCGACTGTGAGAAATGTAAGAAGTGTGTGAAAGTCTGGAATGCCTTACAGAAAGGGTAAATCACTAGTTTTATTAAAAGACTCCATGGTTGTAGGAAGGAAATCACCAAAATTTTTGTCAATACCTGGAAGGAAGGGATGGTGGAGATTGAGGGAAAGTCATTTACTATCCCAGAGGAGGTTATATCTATGGTCACTGGCATTCCCATAGCTAAGAATAAGTTCTACAGAGACCAAAAACTTTCTGACATTGTTGTCAAAAAGTTTGCAAGGGATGACAAGGAGATGAATGCCATTGTCAAGTCAGGCACTTACTACCTTCCTGGGAGCTTGAAGATTCTCTGGCAGTATGTTCTGAAGGCCCTCATATTCTATGTCACCCTTGATAACAGGTTTGACAGAATCTACACCTATCATTTCCATCTTTTTGAATCATTTTAGGCATGGTTTTAAGATTTCCATTCCTTTTTATCTCTTCTCTTCTATGAACAACAATATTACTAGTTTTAGAGATAAGAAAATTGCTAATCCCGCCCTTCATGAAGGATTTCTTCTATTGTTATATGAATTCTTTAAAGCCCAAATCCTGGGAAAGGCAATTGGGAATAGAAATGCCTTTAGTGAGGACTTTGGGTTAGATTATGTCCCTTCAAGAAATTCTATGGGAAAACTTTCAGATGATAGTGAGGAAGTCGAATATAAGAAATAGAACAAGGGAACCCCTTCCAAGAAGTGACCCCTAAAAGCTGTCAAAATTGAAAAACCCTCTAAAAAACAAGATAGGAAGGAGGTTAACTCAGAGGAAGACTACAATGACAAGGAGGAAGAAATGGATATGGAAGATGAAGAGGGTAATCCCTATATGGAAGTCATTAACATGTAGGAATAGGTAAAAGAGGAATCCCCCAAACCAATATTGAACCTCTCGGGCCGCCTATCGATTGATCATACAATCAGCAAGGATAAAACCCATCCTCCTCAATCCCCTACTGGCACTAATATAATGAATCATGATCCCATAACTGAAGATAAGGAAGAGCAGGGCACTAACCAATCACCTATAAGGATAGATGAAACTGAAGATGCCTCTGGGGGGAGTATAACAGTCAGGATACTGGGAAAGGAAAAAAGGTCTGGAAAAATTTCAATATCAACACAGTGTGAATGGGAATAATAAGGAAGGCCATCTACTCTCATATTCTAGAGGACAATGAAGGAAAATTCCATGAGGAAGAGTTGATTGACCCAACACTGGTTATACTAAGTGATAAAGCAAGGGAAATGGACATGGATTTCCTCAACAAAACCAAGAATAGCATGCTGGAACAGATTAGATCTTTCAAATGGCTCTACCACAAGATTGAGGACCTCAAAGAAAAACTTTAGGGCAAGGAAAACAAGGAAAACACCACAAAGGAAAAGTCAAACCTGGAAACCAGGGTCTAGCACCTGGAATCCAAAATGATAAGCCTTGAAAAAACCCTTAAGGGGTTTACTGAGCAAAATTTTAATATCCTCAAAACTTCCAACGAGAACCTGAAGCTATTAATCAAAAAATTGAAGAAAAAATGGAAACCACGGCTGATCAGAGGACTAGGGAGAAAGAGAAGGAGCTCACTGAAGGACCAGGTAAAAGAACCAGGGCTAGAATAAAAAAAAACAGGGGGAAAATTGACCCCCAAGGATCCCAAGTTCAGAACATGAAAGACACTGTTCAATTCATGGAGGCCCTCGAAGACAATGTGGCTATCATGCTCAGGAGCTTGGTGTAACATGTAATGGTGCCCTTCTTTTTTGACTTGTTTTGAATTTCTTTGTTTTTTCTTGTTCGGCCCTGTAGTGGCCAGGTCCTTGCTATACTGAACTGAACTGCTCTGCTTGGTTTTCTTGCTTTCCTTTTGTTCATACACTGTTGTGGGTTCTAGGGTCCTTGTAAAACCTACTTTACTTAATCAAAAACATTTATCCCTGGTGGCTACTAGAAATATGATTTTTTTCTATTCATCCTCAAAAAGATTCAAATCTCTAAATTATTTGAATAATATTAGTTTTAATCATTTTATTATATTCAACTCAAATATATTGTTGTAAAGAGAATTGTATTTTTTTAGTGCAATATTTTCATTAAGTTCATAGTACATAATAAAAGTAGAATTAATTAAACAAAATTTCTAATTCAGGAGAATATTTACTATAGATATAACATAATAACTAATTGGATAAACATTACTTTGAAAATAAATATTTTAATTTTCCTATTGAACATTCTTTTGAATATGCAATAACATGATAAGTGATACTTGTTTTAACTTTTATTTTAAAGTTTTATTTATTTTTATCTCCCAACTCTAAGATGTCTAATGGAGCTTATTGACTTGTTATGGAAAAAAATTATTTAGTGAATTGGATTTTGAATGGAGGATTATTCATCTTTTCTTATTTTTGATAGATAAGAGCAGCAAGAGGGTGTTGGCCCGTGTTATAGAAGGACTAGAAGCACATTAATTTCACTAGTCTAGAGCATTTTATCAATAGTTTATTAGCAAAAAAAATAAGGTCTAATCTACCTCTATCAAAAAAAAAAAAAAAGTTCTTTTCAAAAAGATCAAACCAGAGTATCTTAAGCAAGTAGTAGCAATTAAATTAATAATATCATGCCATGAAAGGCTAGACCATGAACTAGGAGGATCAACCTTAAAATAGGAAACCAGCAAAGTGAACTTAGGGCCAAGCCCAATCAAAAATCAAAACCTCATGATAACAGCAGTAGTAGCTAGGATCTCCCACCCAGATGTTTGGACATCAAGGGCATGGCCCACTCTTCCTGTAGGAATAGGAAGAGGTCTTTATTGTCTTCGTTGGCCTCTAGTTTTCCACCAGCCAGTTTTTCCTGCATAGTGAAAAGGGTCATAGTCAAAGCATGCATGACCTTAAGAGAAAACTTGTTAGTCATCAAAATGTGGTGCTTGAGATCCTACAAGTCCTATTTGATGGCATCAACCTCATTGTCTAAATCAGAAAACTTCAGCTTAAGGGTACCCTTAAATCTATCATTACCATCCAGAGGTGCAAAGTTGTGCTTGGTAGTGGGGGACTTGGTCTGATGATCTTGAGTGGAGTTTGGGGGCAGGGTAGTGCTACGGGGAGCCTCCATGGTCTTCTAGGGGTTGAGAGGGGGAGTGGTGCTAGTCCTGTTTAGACTCAGGTGATCATCAAAAGAGCCCTCAATTGACTCAATGGAATGAGAGTCTTTTTCTAACAGGGACTTCTCCATCGAATTCCTTTTCATCTTTTTTTTTTAAGAGTTAAGGAATTGTATTCTTTGTTTTTTGGGTATTTTAGGAGGCAAATCAATTATTCAATTGATTTTTTGAATTTTTAGATATTCAGGGAGAAAAATAAAATACTCAAGAGAATGTAATACTAAAGTATGAGAATTTCAACAAATTTTAAGTAAAAAATTAATGTAGTCCATAACAATATATTAACATCTTTGGCCAAATCTATAGGTCTTATGACATTGTGAACTATTTTTGACAATGTCATAATACATACAAATGATAGAATCTCATTTAGATATATGGGATTCCTCCATCTATATTATCATGACATTATCATTTAAAATGACCTCCATGTTTAGATTATATAATTTACAATTATTTCCAAAAAAAACTCACATCAATTCTCCCTGGTGAATTTTCTATTTAAAAATTCTTGCAATAAGATCAAAAAGTATCTTTAACATAGGCTCCCACTCAAATATTGATTACTTTAGGAAAAATCAAACTATCCACAATTAAAACCAAAGGTGATCAAGCTCTAATGCCACTTGTAAGGATATTGAGTTAAGAGAACATTTTTATATATTAACCTTGGGAAGGTCATTCAATTTTTTAAAAAGTTTTTACAATACTTATTAAAACTTGATTAAAATAAGATAAGTAACATACATACTATACAACACATTGATTTACTTGGAGAAAATCATTTTAGGAGATAAAACCCAACACTCTAAAAGATGTCAAATATATTATTTAAAAATCAACATATTACAATATACTTGCAAAGAAAGCTTCTCATAGGAGTACCGCCAACCAGATATTTGGAGGTAACTAATACTCTTACACATACCCCTCATCTCACACTCCTAATATATAAGAGATACAATACATGAAACTATCAAATAATATTATAAAACTTTGGGCTAAAACCCACTTTATAAGAAACACCCATGTTAACTCCTGTTAAAAAAAATTCTATGATGTGTCAAAATAACTACTATCATGTGTTAATCCATTTTACATATCATTTATATCTTCAACATGTTTTTGTAACATTTCATATTTAAAGAGATCCAAATTTTGGTACCCAGAACTTTTGAATTAGTGTTTCATTGATGAACTATTTAAAGAACTGGAAAGCTCACGAAGCGATATATCAAGCTATATAACACTATGTGACAATTAAAAAAAAAATTGAGTTTTTTTAGAACTTCTAAATCCTTAAAAATATAAATCATAAAATCTCTTTAACTAGTAAGTTAAAAAATTGAACTTTAATATCTTCAAATTTAGACATGATCTTGTAATGGATATTTAATTAATAACATGCTTATCTAGCCCATTCAATGATTTTGAGAAAATTTGGAAAAACATTATATTAAAATGTAAACTAACTATAAATAGTATACATAAGTAAATACAAGGTTGAGATACATTTTCCTAATAGTGTAGCTTCATGGGTATGTGCAAGATCATGGTATGCCAAAAAGTGGCAATGTGAAAAAAACCTATTTTCACTTGTCCAAAAGCGCACAAATAGATTTGTTGACTTTTTAGTAGGTCTGGGTGTTAGTACAACTAGCCAAGCCAAAAGCCAAACCTGAAGGCATGATCAGATATCAGATATTTGATATTATAAGATATCTGATAATATCAGATATTCAATATTATTGGATATCTGATATTATCAAATATTCGATATTATCAGATATCCAATATTTGCCAATAGATATATATCTCTATACCCAGCCACGTTCAACATTTTTTCATTGTAAAAATGTGAACACAACTAGGGTTTTCGGATATCCACTACGAAATCCCCTATCTGATTTCTCATAAATTGCCAAGTAAGTGAAAGCTTCTAATTTTTATTATTTTAATTATTTTTTATTGTTTTTAAATAAAAATATATAGTTTTTTATATAAAAATTAGGGTAGCAATGAGTTTTTGTATTGTTTTTATCATTGTAATTATCTATTTGTTTTTTCATTGTTATCAGACATGGAATTAGAAAACCCTCCTAATGATCTCGCAAATAATCCAGAACCACCTCCCAACAATCCCCCACCTCCAGAAGATGTACCTATCACAAACCCTCACCGTTTAGAAGATCTAATAGGCTATAATCTAAATGAGCTTAGAGGATTTCAAACCACATATGCCAATATTCCCACATTGCTCCCCATGTTTACGACATTGAACTCAATTAATGAAAACATGGAGAAACTTACACAACAACATAATGTTGCACTTCTTTGGGGTGATTCCATGCACACCCAGTTTAACAATGGGCTTGATTATGATCAAGTCATGAACCTAAATATAGAAAAACATGACATAGCTAATATTTTTGTGGATCCTAAAACTAGTCGAAAAGTAGGCCATAAAAAAACCAAGTTGTCAATAAAATGGTGCACAAATAGTGCAATACGTGACAAATTTTGGGACCATTGGTGGATGGTTTTTTATAGACGACCTCACAATAATTTGGATGTCCCATTTTATTTTATTAAAAAATTGTATGCTGAATTTGTGCTCGGTCACAAGGTGAATTATTGGATTCTGAGACCGAACCAAGGTGTAGGTTTAGGCGCTCCATAAGATAGGCCATGGCCACAATGGGTGAATCCTGCACATATGTCCCCCCTCCTGAGATTTCACCACCTCCCACAGTGCAACATCTAGACATTATTATTGAGGTCAGCTCATAGACTATTCGATCCATTCACACCTTGACTAATCTATTGGTTATGCAGAATAGGACATTATTGCCTCCTTGTCTTGATGCTTCTAGCGCTTCCACATCCTCCATGAGCTCACATTTTTGTGTGCCCCACACTTGCGTTATATGCAATAATATGTGCTTTGGTCCCTTGACTGATAGTGATTCATATAATTTTGGCTTTGATGGGGATGATTCTACATAGCACACTACAGACACTGAAGCATCTCATGAAGATGTGCATCAGGAGCCTACAATGCCATGGACTCTCACTCTTATGATAAGGGTAAACCGATCACTTTTTACATTATTTTTAAATTTTATTGTTCGTATTTTTAGTATAATTTCCTTATAATAATTTCCCACTTATGTCTTTTTATGTGTTACATTTATGTTCATTTGATGATAGAGGAGGAAATGGTACAGGTGGAGGGGTCCATGCTTTTGGCCATATCATTTGGTCTTGACTCTTCCATGGTACATATGTTTTAATGTACTCATTGGTTTCCTTTTAAATTATTATAATAGTATATGTACATTGTTTTCTAATTTTTATGATCATCTTTTACATACTGATGTAGGTGTCACCAGTTGCCACCAGGGGGAAATGTGAGGGGGTGTAGGTGTCAGCTGCTGATAAAGGAAAGGTAATTAAGTAATTTAGTTTGTTTATGCATACATGTATACTTGTCAATTGTGCATACTCATTTTTAATTTACAAGGTTTATTTGGCAGAGAGTGGCATGTGATGATGCCGTGAGACCCTATCATCATGATAGAGTCACAGGCATATCCATTCAAAGTGATAGCCCCATGGTACGTACATTTGTAAAGTTATTTGTGTGTATTTTTCTATCAAGTATATATAATATGGTCAAGTTATGATAATATGAAGTATCTGTTTGACTTTTGTAGGTCACTCCTAGTTTGAGGGAGCCAGAATGGTGAGGGTTTGTATCATTGATGACTCAACCAAAAATCCCTAAAGAAAGTTCAACACAGGTATGTTTTAATGTTAATTCAGTTATTTTGTAAACATATATTTGCTACCAAGTTTTTAACATTAAATAGTATAACTCGTAGATCAATCTCATGTTCAAAAACATATATAGGTGGGAGTCGACATTGGTGGCACTATTCCTGTGCTACCAAGGACATATATTAGGTCTCCTTCCCGCAGGAGGAGACAAAGATGTGAGGTATCTGAGAGTTCAATTTTAGTTTAAATTTTATTTATTATTGTTGACTATGATTTTGAATTTTAATCTAACTTGGTGTTTCACTTTTGTGTTTGAATGCAGGATCCATTAGAGCCAAAGAGTACTTCAAAGAGGCTCCATTTTGATGATCCACCAGTAGAATAGGATGTCCTAGAAATATTTGTAGTTGAACTTCTTATTTTGAGATGTCATATGACATATTTTGAGATGGCATATGCCACATTGTATCTAGATATGTTGACATATAAATATGTAGAGAATTATTGTTCATTTTGATATATATATATATATATATATATATATATATATATATATATATATATATATATATATATATATATATATATATATATATATATATATATATATATATATATATATATATATATATATATATATATATATATATATATATATATATATATATATATATATATATATATATATATATATATATATATATATATATATATATGAAACTTGATATTAGATCCAATTTGTTAATTGTGTGTTCATTTATTCATTGTTAGTATGTAAATATGCTTCTGTGTATCTACTCATGCATACAATTTATGCCTTAAGTATATTCATGTATATTCAACTACAATATTCATAACCTAAATTCACGTGTATGGGCTATGTGCATGACTTAATTGAATTCATGTTGTATGCTTTATAATTTATGTGCTACATGTATGTTTCATGACTTAAGAAAATTTATGTGTACGCTTTATGTGCTACGTGTGTTCACACATGTAATTCACCATTTGAGGTATATAAAGATATCTATTGAAGTGGTTTTAAGGTTTGTAGACTTACCCTTTACTCCCAATGGCCAAAATTATTCAAACTGGCCTAATTACACAATCAAACACCCTTTTAGAAATAATCAAACACCCCTTTGGCCATATCAAAACATATTGGTCTTTTGGACAAAATATTAGTACTCTACCTGTACCCCTGTAAATACACTAGGAATGCCTAAGAAATGAGGTCTTGTAGCATCTCACGGCTTGTCGATACGTCTCACGGGGTCCAAGTTATGAGCCTCGATAGTTTGTTGACCAATCGTGCTTAGTGCACCTTGGGGACACGTTGGTCCAACATGATCTGGAATGTTCTACTGACTTAGTGGTTGAAAAGGGGTTGTCCCTAGCATTTACCCACCCAACTAGAGCTAATGGCATAGTCCATTCAATGTCAGGATGAATGGTTTGGAAGTAATCCATTGGTGCAACTTTCAACTGACCCTTACTGCAAGTTTTGGTTTCAAGCAAGACTGGCGTGCCAAATTCAAAAAAATTTAAATCTCCCAGAATGGAGAGAGGTTATTGTAGGCCTAAAAAACACTTTCCTATAGCATCTCATAGATCTTTGATACCTCTCATAGGGTTTGAGTTACAAGCCTCAAAATTTTGTTTCCCAATCATGCTTAGTGCACTTTGGGGACAATTTGGTCCAGCATGGTCCAGAACATTCTACTGACTCAGTCGTTGAAATGGGGTTGTGCCTAGTGTTCACCTACCCAACTAGAGCTAATGACATAGTCCATTTGGTGTCGTGATGAATGGTTATGAAGTAATCCATTGGTGCAACTTTCAACTAACCCTCACTGCAAGTTTTGGCATCGAGCGAGACTGGCATGCCAAATTGAAACAAATTTGAATCTCCCAAAATAGAGAGAGGTTATTTTAGGCCTCAGAAATTCCCTCCTATAGCATCTCACAAATCTCTAATACCTCTCACGGGGTTTGAGTTACGAGCCTCAACTGTTCACTGCCCAATCATGCTTAGTGCATCTTGGGGACACTTTGGTCCAACATGGTCCTATTATACAGTTGAACGTGGACCTCTAATCCAACTATAAACACAAGATGATCATTTCTTGATCATCAAATCATGAAATTGAGTATGAATTACCCATTCACATGATTCTATCGATTCAACCTATTTCCTTCTAATTAACTGGGGTGTTTGATTTACTCTTAGAAAGAGAGCCAACAACCATAAGACCAAGCTAATACAAAGGATTTTCAAAACCTTGAAAGATAAAGAAAACTAAAATTAATCTAGAATAAGAAGTGTTGTTAATCTAATAGCTTGAAAGAAATATGAACATGCAAGTTAATCTAAATAACTTTGAAAGAAATGAGATTAATCTAATAGCAATAAACAACTTAATCTACTATAAGAATGCAATTATACTAAATGAAGATTAAGCTAATTATGCAATAAAATCTTGAAAAATGAATATAATTGAGACTAAAATTTGCAATAGTATGGATGCTCTCACAATTGCTTCTCTTTCGAATGAAGGAGATAGTTCATAATAGGCAAGCCCGAGGAAGGAATGAAGAGTTTCTTGAAATGAAACTGATGACTCTTCATTCCCAATTGAGACAAATATTGAAAGATTTATTTAATTAAGAGAATGAATTATTGCCACATATGGGTGACCTTCTGAGTAATTTGAATTATTAAATTCAAATAAAGAGGTGTCCATTCAAATAACTAAATAATATTAATTCCTTTTATGTGTATTAGCCAAATGGGGTGGGTTTAATTTAATTTTAAAGTGCTTAGTACTTTAGAATTAAATTAATTTATCATAGGGATTATTTAGCTAATAAATTTGAATACTTAAGAATTAATTATAGTGTGAGATTAATGCAAATTAGGGTTTTTGCAATTGACATCAAGTCAAATAAAGTCAGGTACGAGAGAGAAAATTGCCTAGTAAAATAGGACTTTAATGATGTAAAATTGAAGAAAATGAACCGAAATTGATTTAAATTATTAGGTGCCAATATTGGGGTATTACATTTTCCCCTCTTTGAATTGATGTGCCAGTAGTGCATTAATTCAAAGAATAGTCTGATGTGACAGATGAGATTTCAAGATTATCCCCAAAATGAAGCTTTAACCCTTGGAAGGCAAGGTTAGGATGCCAAGACACTGAAATAGATCGAAATAGATGCCAAGACCTAGGTTAGATTGCCCAAATAATAGTCCAAAAGAGATTCTGAGAGCCATCTCCAGAACAAAGCTTGACTGCCAGGAATTAGGGTTAAATTGCCCCAATACCTAATGAGATTTCAAGAACCATCTCCTAAACAAAGCTTGATTCGTGAGGATCCAAGTTAGATTGCTTAGATACCTAAAAGATAGATGACCAAATGACTAGATGTGAGGCACAAAGATGCCCCTAGTGAAGAGATGCCGCAAGCGGTGAGGACTTTGATTTAGATCATATTGAAATGAGACTAGTTTGACAAGATTCAAATGATGCAATCCTCCTGCCCCCTCAGGAGTGAAATTGAAAGATGAAATATCAAAAGGATGATTGCAAACAAGAGGTTGCAGAGTAGAAGCAATCAGACTAGATTCAAGAAGTTGTAGAAGCAATTTGAGCAATTGGGAGGTCCTGTTGACCAAGTTTGAATATGATTGACCATGGTTGACCAAATTTGATTACAGTTGACTTTGATGAAAACATTGAAAATCTCAAGAAAATGATGAGGAGATGAGGATCTGGCAGGAAAATGATGCCAAAAGACTGACTGGACAAGCGTCTGATCCCAAACGGTCCCAAAATTTAAAACACAATTTTGAGCTATCTAGAGATGTCAGATTTTGATTTCAATTGTGAAAATGGTTGCAGAGCATTTGATTTAGCCAACGGTGCAATTTTCACATAAAATGGAGCACTTTGAAAATTAGGTCAAAAAGCTATATAAGGCCTAGAGGGGTCATTTTCAAATCATTATTCACTTTGTCTTATGAATTTGAGCTCTGAGATAGAGAATGGAGGGCATTCTAGTGCATATGCATTGATTTGAGCACTCATGATGACATGCTTGGCCACCGGAGTATGACCCACCTGTGAGTAGTCGATAATCTTACTTGCATTTCAATGTTTTAACACTTTAATAGGTGATTTAGGCTAGATTTAGCATGTTTAGGACCTTGTTCTTCCAATGTTGTGCAAGGAAACAATTTCCTCGCATGGGTTAGGGCGTCCTTGCCTAGGAATTTTTTGTGAGCTCGTGAGAAGTGCTAGTTGATGTCGTGCAAGATTTCAGCTTCTCACGTAGGGAGAGTTCTTGTCTCGGGTGAGGGAACAATTTCCTCACACGGGAAGCTGATGCAGTGTTTAGAGACTTCTTCCAATTGTGCATAAAATTAGCCAATTAAAACATTCTAGAGTCCTATTTAAGATAGATGTGTAGCCTCATTTGTTGGTGTTGCTTTGAAACCATCATGTTGAGATACTGATCCAATGTCATCACTTTCTTTCTAGGTTGACTTCCCAGATGTTGCATTCCAGTCGCACCATCCAGTCATCACCACACTAGTTCAGAGATTGATCGATGCTGAGAGTTCCCATATTGAGGGGCTAGGATTGTCTTACTTGCGTGATATACAAGACATTTGGGTAAATCACGGTCTTCTAGGTGCATTGGTTGAGTGTTTCCATTCAGAGATGAACATTTTTCATTTGCCGATGGGGGAGATGATAGTCACTCCTGAGGATGTCTATAGGATATTGAGGATACCCTTCCATGGTGCCCGAGTCGAGTATGATGTACAGCCAAGGGTAGGTACACTGGCACTAAGGGCCATATTCAAAGATGATTTATTGATGGGTCGTGCCATCTCATGGGACGAGCTGGTAAGCAAATATGGTAGTGCTCACCAATTAGTAGTTGTTCTAGCGATGTTTCTGAGATGCTACCTGGTTCCTGATCGAGGTCAACATGGTT
Organism: Chamaecyparis obtusa; assembly: GCA_027943335.1. Lineage (NCBI taxonomy): Eukaryota > Viridiplantae > Streptophyta > Pinopsida > Cupressales > Cupressaceae > Chamaecyparis > Chamaecyparis obtusa. The sequence continues at coordinate 205,143 of BSBK01002637.1, forward strand.
TGGAGTGTGGCTAGGGGTCGATGCTATAGTGGATGTTGGCCAGACCACCAGTCAAATTTAGATGGGGTGAGTGGATGCTTGTCCATATGTACCACGAGATGCATGAGATTGTGTATCAAGGATCCAGGACCATGGTAGCAGGCATTTTTGTTCTACAGATCTAGGTCTAGGAGCATCTCCCCATTTGCAGGCTGATTTACCATGATACACGGTAGGCTCTTGAGCCTTACATATATAGGTATGCAAGTCCAATGACTCAACCATTGCTGGGTAAGACAGAGCAGTGGCATGGACATCTTGATGACATGGTAGCTATTGTCTAGAGACCTTAGGTTGCTACCAAGCCATGGGGTGATGCTTGGTGAGAGCTTTCTTATATGTTTGTCTCACGTCCACTGATTAGGCACAGTGTTACTATCATTGAGTATTTTCTTATTACACATGTCTTGCGTCAGTTTGGGAGACAGCAGGACATCTCCCAGGAGTACTGCCCCTATGGCCGCTTCACTGATGAGGAGAAGAAAGGGTGGTACTTGAGATTAGATCTAGGTAGAAGTGTGATCGAGGCATGCATACCTTAGGCCCGATGGGATTATATGGTGGATGTCACCAATGTAGGGATGACATCTACATGCAAGGATTACTACCTAGCCCATCCTTTCCCTAAATTTACAAATCCTACATGGATGGGGTAGAGAGCTCAACCGTAGCCTACATAGGTGTAGCTAGCATAGCAGCCGCCAGCACAATAGTTTCCTGCATAGTAGTAGTAGGAGCAATAGGTACCATTACAGCAACCTGGGTAAAGATTATTGAGGCCTAGGTCAGTGTAGATAGATATCCCCCCAAGGACTATGGGGTCAGATGTAGGTGCTGGGTGTAGTGGTAGCTAATAGAGATCTACTAGGTAGAGGATAGGGGACCCATCACATTTGACTCCTCCAGGTGATGACATAGAGATGCAGGATGTTCTGATAGGAGCATAGGCACCACAGCTATGGGAGGCTCTCAAGAAGAGCTAGGAGAGGGTCAGGAAGGTACCGTGTAAGAGAGATGACTACCACACATGAGTCATCATTAGGAGACCCACATAGCTAATCGAGAATAGGATATTAGAGAGATATGAGAGGTGCTAGCACGGTCGCAGATAGAGACTAGATATGAGGCTGCTCAGGTAGCTTACTATTATGCAGCATATTGTGGAGTTGTTCCAGATGTGTCATAGTAGGTGCCTCCATTTTTTGAGTACGTTAGAACACCACAGACACCATCACATTAGGCACCTCCACAGCAACTGATGGCCCCTTGTTAGAGACGATGCCACCTCCATAGGCACCAGCATGGGGACCACCACCACCACCTCCTCCAAGTGGCGAGAGGTAGAGTTAGCATATTTTGATACACATATTATAGCTCCATTTTTCATACTATGCTCGAGTAGCACCATTATTTTGTACATGACATTGATATCATTGTACTTGTTGATATATTGCTTTGATGTTGATGTTTTATGAGATGTTTCCTAGATGCTTTAGATGTATGGAGTAGATATGTATGATATGTACATGTTTCTTTTATGATATGAATATGCACATGTTTTATTTTATGATGATATATGAATATGCAATGATAGATGGTAGATAAATGAATGTAATGTATGATTTCATTTATGCTTATAATGGATGCACATGCAAATGAATATGTAAATATATATGGATTTTATGGATGCAAATGAAAATGCAATGTATGAAATGAAAGTGTGATGTATATGGTACTAATCATCTTATGCAGGATTTAGCAATACATGACAGGTACTAATCAAAAGGATGTTTCAAAGATCAAGAATGAGGACCAGACACTTGTGCAGCCAAGATGAACCTGGGACAAAAGATGAGAACCTTTGATGAATAGATCCAGGAGAAGACAATCAAGAGAGCACCAAAAAATTGTCTCAATGCAAGCCTAGAATGAAAAATGAAAGCCTAAACTAAATGCAAACCCTAGGACTTGGTTGTTGGACTCATCCTATTATCATCATAGAGTGCTTTTAGGTACAGGACAATCACAAGATGCCATACAATCCTCACTGACATTGCAATCATGAGAATATGAATATGATGTAAGTCTTAGATTTGTTGGAATGAGATGTAAGAATTAAGGCACAAGAAGCCAGAATGACCTGAACACCTATTCCTTTTGATTTATCAAGTTAACATAAGCATCAAAGTATAACTACTAGAATGACCTAAATATTTCTTGCAAAAAAACACACTAGACCCACAAGAGTTCCTTCCTTTGCCAAAGAATACTTGCAGTGACCCTTATGTTCACTTAGCAAGACAAGCGTTAGCCATTTCACTTGTAGCAAAAAGAAGTAACTCAAAACATACAAGGAGAAGAACCAACCTCACCAAAGTTTCCATATAAAAGGATTCGAGGTCCACATGGCCATCCAATATGTGATGAAGGCTCTTACACATGGACACCCCTCTTATGTGAATTCTTGGGATCATTGGAACCAAACCAACAAATAGAAAGCAAAGGAAAGACCATGCCCCCAGTCTTTTCTTCTCTCGGTCAAGAAGACATCTTAGAGTTTCTCGAGGAGGAATGATAAAGAAAAAGACAAACACACAAAAGAAAAGCTCATCATAATTTTGGGAGCTTAAAAAGTCAGTTTTCAGTTTCAATTTCAGTGGATTGAAGTCTAATCGGAAGTATACAATGTTCGAAGCCTCAACAGGACAGCGACAACAAGAAGATGCAGTGAGAACCATTGGTGACCGTTGCAAGAGATGAAGTCTCAAGGAGATATCAGAGTGCTAACCAAGTATCAATAGGAAGACATAGTGAGAACCAACTATGACTGATACAAGGAGGATTCTTGAAAGAGAGAACCAAGCATGAACAAAACATCAGCAGGTAGACACAATGAGAACCACTGGTGACTGATGTAAGGAAGAGATCCTAAAAGAGAGGGGTTTGAATAAGAGGTAGGTATTAGTAGGAAGACACAATGGGAACCACTGGTGACTGATACATGAGAGATCCTCAAGGAGAGAAATCTCAAAAGTAGCTAGGCATCAGTAGGCAAACATAGTGAGAACCACTGGTGATTGATGTAAGGAAGAGATCTCGAAAGACAGGGGTTCAAACAAGAGATAGGTATCAGTAGGCAAGCATAGTGGGTGTTGATAATCTTGATGGTAGTGGGAATAAATCTATCTCTCCTCCTAATTAAAATCTTCAAATCTATATGAATCTTTTACCTACACATGATACTAATACCATTGCTTAGCCATCTTCTATGGAAATTGTGTATGATTCAAAGATGGATGATCTTAATCACATTGTTAATCAAGTGGAGCATGTTGTTCAATCTGTACCTCAACCTCAGCTTCAACCTCAAGTTTCATCTCAACCTAAACCAAAACCTAAGCCTAAATTGAAAACCCAATCTAAACCTAGACAACAACCTAAGAATAAAAGACCTCAAAAACTTTTAACTACCTTTGATGATTTTGAGACTATTAAAGCTCCTGATGATCCCCTTTATATTTATGCTAGAATTTCTTAGATACCTACTCGTGGTTGTCTTGTTGATCCTACATCCTTAGTGAATTTCATTACTTATGAAAATCTTTTTATGAAAAATTTGCAACATGATTCTTATGATGCATCTGATGTGTGGATTCAAACTTGTAATGGTTTTCTTTATCCATCATTTGGATCTATAACCTTTCTGGTTGAACTTTGTGGTAAAATTGTGAACACTACCTTTGTTGTTGTTCCTACTTCTCATCAGTTTCAAGTTAAGCTCAGTTTACCATGGTTAAATGCCATGCATGTTGTTGCTTCACCTATCAATAAATGTCTTAAATTTGTTCATGATGAAGAAGTGAAGATGGTTGATCATAGTTTATATCAATCTTCTAGGCCTAGTGAATGTGCTACTCTTGATTTATTTTGGCCTTCATTACCTAATTCATGTCTTTCTCTACCTGATAATCTTTTCTGTTCATATCAAGCCTATAAGCATTGTAAGATTCTTGAATGAAGTGTATCTCCAATAGATCTTAATTGTGGTCTTTTGCCTACACCTTCTATACATCCTTTATCCATTGCTTCTACATCTATTAATCAATTTCCCATTCTTGATCGTCTGACTACTGATAATCTTATTAATCTTCCTAAAGAATCTGTGAAGGATCTTGTGATTATTCCTTCTAGTTCTCAACATGTTTCAAGTAAAGAAAATGGAATCGATCTGCTAATGAACATCATAAGAAGCATCATTCTCATGCTAAAGTGCATAGTTATGTTCTTCAAAATTCTTCTGATAAGCCTATGCATGATGTGGTTACTAATAATGATGTTAAGATGGATGATTATGATGATTCTATTTGTATCTTAGATCCTATTTTGATTAATCTAGATGAAGAAGATACTCTTGATGATGTTAATGATGAATATGAAACTATTGACATTGACATTGATTTACCTAATATGCTTTCATCATAATTAACACTGACACCTAGTATCAAACATTATGATTCTCAAGAGGATCCTTGTTTGAAAGTGGCTATCATTACTACTATGTTGGATATAGTCAATCTTGCGAGTTACCCACCTTCCCTAAATGATATAGAATGAGATGGGGAGAGTAGGCAGCACGCTTGATCATCTTGTCCTTTATGGTAGCTTTTTTGTGTGTTTTCCTATTGTATTGTGCTTCTCCTATGATGTGTTTGATAAATTTTGTTAGATTATTTTATATGACCCTTGTTACTCTCTTGGTGCAAGGTGATAAAGGAATCAAAATTGTTGTTCAATTCCTCTATATGTATCTCTACTCTTCTATATTTGGTTTCATGTTATGTTGTACTTGTGCTATTGTTAGTAAATGTTTCCTTGTGTAATCTACTTGGATCTAGGCCTTGGTAGCACTAATTCTTTTTGGTCTCCAAGTCATGCTCCGAAAAGATTCTTCTTCGTATATCTTATGTGATCTTTCCTCCTTTGTGATTGTAGTTCTACTTTCTTTGGGGAATGATGTCAATTCATTTGCAATAATATCATATATATATTATATTATGATCATACTGACTCCATGGCAGGTAGATCCCTTCTATGTTCTCTATATGTTTATGTGGTATTTCCCTTGATTTTTCTTCGTCTGGAGGCATCTCATAGTAGAAATGTAATCAATGGAGTTATTTATGTTTCCGTTAAAGCCATTGCAACTGTTAAAGTGTTAGCAATGACTTTAACATGGGGGCATACGCTCTGCTCACCTATTGTACACATGCACTTTTCAATGCACATATATTATTTTTCAAGATACCTTTTCTCTCTTTTTGGATTAGTGACTAATCCTTAAAGCATGGATTTATATTTTAGGATCTCCCAATCCCTCCAGTTTCAAATTTTTTATCCCTTAAGGTCGAATGTGTCCTTAAGACTAGATCTCTTTTGTTTTTGGCTTTTATCTTATGGAATATAATATTCTTGAGGGTGAATCCTTGATAGGTTGACTATTGAGTAGCCACATTCACTAGGTGGTTCAATTCCATCTTCCTAGTTGCATTGTTTCCTGGTGTGGTTCACAATGGGGCATAAGTTCTCATTGGGTTAGATAATCACACCCTCTCTCTCTCTCTCTAGAGATGTCTCTCTTATTGTGATCTTGGAGTTGATGATGACTTGAGTCCCTAGGGGCTTTAGGTTTCCTTTGTCCCTTTGATTATGATAACATTATCAGTTCATTACGATATACTTTACCAAGAGTTTGCATTGAGTCCATACTCTTGCTAAAGTGGGGGCTTAATGTATCATCTTAAAATGGACACACTTCCATGATAAGAGCATTTAGCCCTCTGAGTAAGTGGTCTAGGGTCATGTCAAGTGCCTTTATTAGGTCTTTGCATGGATTTGGTTGTTTCCCCCCTGATCTGCTTCTCTCTCCCTATTTCCAGCCTCATGTCTGGCAACTTTCTCTGAGAATCTAAAGATCTTGACTTTCTAGGTCAAGGAAGACCTGAAGGGTCAATGATGACATAGTCCCTAACCTAGGTCAGGGATGATGAGCTCATTCCTGACCTAGGGTAGAGACTACCTCATCCCTGACCTTAGGTACAATTTTCAAATTCTAGAAGTTTCAGGATGTCGGGTTTCGGAAAGTTTTATTTTCCCACTTCAGGGTTAGCTATTTTAGGTTTCAGAATGGTAAACTCTTAAATTTCATTTAATCTAGGTCCATTTCTAAAGGGTTAAGGCTTAATTAGAATTTAATTCCCCAATGTGGCCCTTCTAGAGGTTTGTGCCCTAGATCACTATAAAAGGAACCCTTCCTCTCTCATTTTCACATCCATTATTCATCATGTGCTTTCAAGGTGAACATTCACAATCAAGAAATTTCATGATCAAGAGCTCTCAAGTGCAAGCAAGAATTCAAGCATTCAAGTCCTCAAGCATCCAAGCATTCATCAATGAAATCCATTGTTAGCTATTGAAGGATTCAATCTCTTTGGAGCCCCCTTGAAGATTTATCCTTTCACATTCATATGAGCCTCTTCCTATGCAAACATACATTCAAGATTGGTGTTGAAGATCTAATACCATTGATTTGAGACATCCTACATTCATTTAGAGCATCCCTACTTGTGGATTCAAGGATTTGAATCCACCACAGGGACTTCAACATAAGTAAGGTGAATTGTTCCATTTACTTTGTTTATACATATTGCAATTTCAATTCAATTTCAAGGTTAATTCCTAAATTGGGGTTTGACCAAGGCAAACTCCTCATCCAAACAACAAAAAATGATTTTTCTTGCAGGTACAGGTACATGACAATAAATTGAAGTTCAGATCTTGATACCCTTTTCAATGAACTTCTGAGATCCGTGAATAGAATTTCCATCGGACCTGTAAGGGGTAGGATCCTACCCCAGGGTAAGACCTTTCCCCACTATCTAGGTCAAGGAAAACCTCACCTCAGAAAGACAAAAGTTTTCTGGGTTTTCTCTGTCTCTACATTTCTAGTCCAAAGTAGGTTGCAGAATTTCTTGAGACTATACACAGACATCAGAAATCAGCATTTTCCATATTTTCTCTATTTTGAGGTTAGTATTTTCCTTCTATTCATTTAATATTTTCAAGTACATACTTTCTATAGTGGATTATAGGATTTTCTCCTTTCTTCATATTCTCCATTATTTGATTCATTTGAGCATTGATCACTTCTTTGTGATTAATCCATTCAGATCTTTCCTTTTGGGAATTTGGATTAAGGATAGGTCATATATTCCCCCTTGCATATCATATCATCTTATCTATTCAACCCCATACACACACAATTACCCTACCCATAAAGGTGAACACATACATATCACCTCTATTAACATGTTACTAGTGGTTTTCCCATAATTACGTTTCCACTTTAAATCTTGGTATCATACTTGTTTGAATGTTATTTGACATGTTTTACTATTAAGTGTTTCATATTTTTCAAGTTAATTACTTTTTTATTGTGGACTGCAAGTTTGTGTTACTAGTTATATGCTATAGAGACCGGGTGGACTGTTGTGTAGATCTAAGTTGTTTGAAGTATTTAAAAGTGGAATTGGTACATCAGGACTTGAGGATAACTGATTCACCCACCCTCTCAAGTTTTCTAAAATCATTTTAACAATTCCAATGGATAAGAGAAAAAACTTGGAAACAACTGCAAAGAAGGGTACCCTTGTTGGGTATCTATAGAAAATTCCAAGGTCTATCAAATTTACATTCCTTTTCTTAGTCTAGAATAGATGTACATAGGAATGTGAAGTTTGAGGAGGATAAGGATCTTCAAAGTCTAGCAACTTGAGGGAGGTTGTTGAGGAGGAGAAAGCACCCAAGGATGAGATTGATCAAATTTCTCTAAGTTTCATTATGCAAGTTGGAGAACATAGTAGACACGTAGAGCAAGTGGATTAGGAGGAGGACAATATAATTCCTCAGCCTCAATATCCTATTATAGGGAGGAGTAGGGATAGGTACGTTGAGAATACACTAAGATAGGCATACGAGTATGTTGGTGCTCTTCAAGATCTAGTCTAACAGAGAAAGGATCCTAACTACTATTTTGAGTGTATGGAACTTCTAGGTGAACTAGTTAAGGGGTGGGCTTCCAACTTTTAATAAATTTCCATGTACTAGGTATGGAGGGATTACATGGTGGAAGAGTAATCTTCCAACATGAAGAATATTGTATGGGAGGTAGTTCCATGTCTAGAAGGAAAGTTAATATAGTGTACTCAATATAATTGCATAATATTAAGCATGATACAAATAGTACTATGGAAAAGATAAAAACCTAATTTTCATGGCTAAGGTAATCATAGAAGGAATTGATTAACTATGACAACTATTTCACTCAAAGATATAGGTAATCATGTATTAGGGATATCATTTTTGTAGTAGCACTGATGGGTTTGAAGATTCTCTTTAAATATTCTCTAGATGGATGTGAAGATAAATTTCCACATTGGAGTAATTCAAGAAGAGATCATCATAGAGAAGCTAGAGAGATTTGAGGTACCTGAGAGGGATTTCCATGTATGTAGGTTGAGGGAAGCATTATATTGGCTCAAGGAAGATCCTACGAGACTATATGCACGTATTGATAGTTACTTGTAAAGCTTGAGTTTCACCAAGAGTGATATGGATCCAAATGTATACTAAATTTAGGTGAAGGGAAAGCCTCTCATATTGGTATTTTATATTAGTGACTTTTTTCTCACAAGGTCTGAGGACATCACATCATATTGCAAGAAGGATCTTTTCAGAGAGTTCAAGATGATGCACATGGGGTTGATGAATTACTTTATAGGATTGGATTTGTGGAAAAAAGAGGGAGAGATATTCCTTAGACAAGGAAATTTTAAATTTGTGATCTTGAAGCAATTTTGGATGGAGGATTTTCATGTCATGTCTATGGCACTTGTGACCAACTAGAAGAATATTGATGCTTGTCGATCAAAGGTAGTAGACATGACTTTATACAGACAATTGATTGGCTCTCTTATGTATCTAGTCAACACAAGGCCAGATATTTGTTTTGTAGTGAACTCACTCCAAAAATTTATGGTAGAGCCTAAGTGTGTGGACTAGGTAGTTGTGAAGCATGTTTTAAGGTATCTATGAGACACATTTTACTATGGATTGAGGTAAATTTAGTAAGATGGAGTGAAGCTCAAGGGGTTCATTGGTGCAGATTAGATAGGTAGTACAACTAACATAAAAAGAACTTCACGGTGCAATTTTAGTTTTGAATTAGGAGTAGTCTCTTGGTACAGTGGGAAACAAAAGATAATTGCACTAAGTTCTATAGGGATCGAGCATATTAGAGCTAGTATGGTTTTATGTGAGGCTATCTAGATTTAGAAAATTATAGTTTGGATTTTTTATTAGGATATATATCCAATAATCATTTATTGCGATAATCAAATTTTTATCAAACTCTCAAACAATCTAGTGTTTCATGAAAAGTCAAGGAAATTTGAGATCAAATACCACTTCATTAGAGATTATGTGTAGAAGGTAATACTAAAGTTGCATTACATTCCTACAAATGAGAGGGTTGGAGAAATCTTCACCAAGAGTTTGGTGAAGGGAAAAATTTTATACTTTGGGGATAACTTGTGTATTGAGAAGAACACCTTCCTGACGAAGAGAGAGTGTTTATTTTTGTAGCTTGAAAGTTGTTTGCATGTTACTTGCATGTTGAGTCTTTTTTTAGGTGTTGATTTTTGTATTGTGCATGAGAAAGTTCAAACATCAATTTATTTTTCTCTAATTTTAGATAAAATTCATAGCTTCTTTGTAGTACGCATAATTCATGCAAGATATATCAATAAAAAAAAAATTGAAAATATAAAAATTTAGTCTTCATATAAGAGTGTACTCTTGGAGTAAAAAAATTATGAAAGGGTCTCATGTGTTAAGGCTAGGAGATAGTTTTTAGCAAAATTCAAATGATGATTTAGCAAGAGTAAGTGTTTGAACATAGAAATAAGATTGTAAGCCTCAAATTCTCTTTGTATAATTGTTGTGGCATCTTGTGATCTCTTGTAAGAACTTTTATTCTTGAAGTTGAATAAAGTCGTGGTTGCAGGTTTTCCCACTTTGGGATTTCTAGGTATTATCTATGTTATCCATTATTGGGTTCTTGATAATTTTCCTCTATTTCTTATTATTGCTAATCAACCCATGTTATATTTTCTATTACAAATCAAATAATTAAACATTGTTCTTGTTTCTATTCTGTGTAATTTTTTGTGCAGTTAATATGCACTTGGCTTATATGCATTAACATTTGGGACAATCGTTGGTGGGTTTCATAAGACTCAAAATTTTCCATGGCCAATGCTAAAGATTTTGCGAATGTAGTGAAAATCATGAAAGAAATCAAATTTGTGAGAAAGTTATTTCACATTCAGCCAAAACTAAGGTGTGTGGGAAATGAAAGCCTCATCATCTCTACTCAAAAAAATGCCTCTATAATTGTGGTGAAGTAGATTGTCATGACACTTAAGGATGAAGTGCAAATGACATGTTTTGTTCACCTCCTGATGCATCATCAACAAATTTATACATTTAAATAATGGTTATATATTATTTTGGCTTCTTTATATTGTTCATTGTATAAGTTGTTAATTTGTAACAAATTTTGTGGGTAGCTACATTACTCTAGAAGCTTTAGCCTATGTAATATTTTGTTGCAGATTTTTTCTGAGCATAGGAAATCAACTTCTTATAAAGTAGGACTGTAGCTTCATTTTGAAGATATGGTGGATATATATATATATATATATATATATATATATATATATATATATATATATATATATATATATATATATATATATATATATATATATATATATATATATATATATATATATATATATATATATATATATATATATATACAGATACAGATACAGATACAGATACAGATACATATACATATATAAAGATATAAGTGTATATATATGTATAGCTCCCCTTTCTTCTTGAATAACTCCTAACTCCCACCCTAGATGCATGCAAGGGGTAAAGTAAAAGACTCATGTCAAGTTATATAGACCAATTCAACCTACGAGAAATGACTCACATGACTATAGGAAACGCGAAGGAGCAAGGGGATGCTCCTCATCTTCTTCATCATCAAAACGAGCCCATATTAAAATCAAGAACAAAGTAGGCCTAAAGAAGGCAAAACCCTCCATTATGGTGATGTCCCAAGGCCTAACCCTACCCTGAAACAAATGGCCCTACCATTAATGGCATTAATTTCCTAATATATATACATTATAATAGTTATTGCAGCATTATTGATGTTTAGTCTCTTGATTAATGTTGTTACCCTTTATGTGGAAGTGATTGTGGTTGAAAGACAAGAGAATATTGTTGCAGAAGTATTTTCATGGAGTGAAGGTGTATAACACTAACACAAAACTCCAAAATGAGGACCTACAGTGAAATGTCTATTTCCATGGAACTTATTAAATGTCAAATTTTTAGAACAAAATTTATAGTTGTCTTTGTTTGGGAGATAATAAAATGCGAGAGTACATTATTGGAAAGGAGGGTATCACTTCCAATGGTACTTAATACCAGCATTAAAGATTTTTACATACAAAACCAACAATTACTCATATTATTAGCTTTCTTTAGCTATTTATTAAACTCTTTTTATATAATTAGAAATCACTAAAAAATATATGGTTACTTTGCTTTATGTTACAATAATTGATGATACTTATTTTCTATTGTAGGACTTAGTAGAATCAAAATAGAAAATACTGCTTGAAACATTGAAGATAGATAAAAAAAAAGGAAAGAGAAGACAAAAAAGAAGAATAAAAAAATATTTATTATAGTAAAATAAATACACTAATTAAAAAAGAAATAAATATATGCTAAAGTGCTCACATAAAACTACAAAATTTTATAATTTTTTTAGAATTATTATCCTTAATCTTATTGACTAAAATAATTTTCTCCCATTTTTTTTAAAACTCCATTCACTTCAAAAATATAGCTCACACAAAACAAGTGGCGAAGAAAATTATTGCCAAGTAGATTTTGCTATAGATTCAAAGCCATGGCACACATGTAATAATAAATAGAAATATTTTTTTAAAAAATAATAATATAATAGATATCTATGTTAATATTTTATTATATATTTTATTCTGATTATACAACCTCCTCTTCTCCACATTTAATTCCAACCATACAACTTCCTCTTCTCCGCAAAATGAAAATACACACCCTTAAAATGGTGACTCCCACAAATCAACTCCCTTGAAAACTGATAAAATTCCTTTACATCCTACTGTCTACAAACCCAAAGGACTCATTTGGGATCTATTACTATGGCCAACAATGTTGACTTGGAAATATGGTCTCAATTACCCTATAAATTAATAATAAAGAGCGTTTTGAACTGGCTTCCATTAGAATCAGTTGCCAGGTACCGTAGGATTTGTAGGTAGTGGAAAAACTATCTATCCGGTGAGGAATTTCTAGCTTGGAGGAGGGAAAATTTCAAAGAGCATCCATGGCTCCTCCTTATTCGCAATGATGAAACAAATCATTACCATTTAAATGTGTCAACAAAGACATTGAATGCTTTTCCTCTTGAACCTGTTGTACTGGCATCCGTGGGAGGATTAGTGGTGAGAACTAACACTGCAAGGAGTAGACCATTTTTATACAATCCGCTCACCAAAATAGATACTCAAGTTCAAAGTCCCCCAAGAGGGGATAATCTTTGTAGTACCTCCATACTTTGCTTTCAGTTTATCAGTGCCGTACTCTTTGAGGCCACATTGCATGTGTGCATTTATGGATATTGTTTCAGTGATTGTGGATTTATCTGGAGTATGTTTATGCTATGATGTTATGTGATTTCATATTTAGATGATTATGTTATTATGATGTGATGTTTCATGTTTCAATTGGTTTATGATATACTTACCCCATACTAGCATGTGTATGGTGTTCATATGTATGTATCTGTATTATGTGTCTTTATGGTAGAGGGTGGAGGTTTAGTTACTCACTTTGTCGAGATCCACACGACTGACCGTACCTTATCATTGCTTGTTATATGTTGTATGTACATGCTTTGTTCTGTGATGATAGGTTGGTAGGTACAGGGCATCGTCTTCCCTGAATTGGCAGGAGTGAGTGTGCTCGTAAAATACTCGTCTCAATGGTAAAGAGGGGAGATGACAGATGGACCCAAAACCCAATCCTTAGCCTATTTATCCTAATTGTTGGATAAAGTATCGGTTGACTATCTTGCCCAAGTTTGATCAAGTTAACCTAATTCGTGGATCCCGTCTTTTGAGATTGTATGTTGCATGAAGTTTTCTGAAATATTGCTTTGATTTAATTGTTTGCTATGGTTATTTTAATTAATAATATAGTGGGAAATAATGATTAGAGGAGTTCTTATGTTGTTGAATAATTATTAATTAATTAAAAATTAAATATGAGAATATTTGAATTTAATTAATTAATTGTGTTAATTTATGATTTAATATGTTATAATTAAATTGTTGAAAATTAGTGCATGATATGATTGTGTCATAATTATTAAATAATTTAAATGTGGAATTTTATATTACTTGTGCTTTATTGATTTATGTGAAATTTGATTTCATAAAGTGACTTGTAAAAGAATTCTATGGGAGTTGTGCATAAATAATATATTTTATAATTATTAATTGAAATTTTCCCTCAACTCAAAAAAAAGACGAGTTTGAGTAGGAGTTGTCTGGTGACTCATTAGGGTTTGCATGATAGGTGGGTTTGATTTTCTATTTGGGGAAAATTTGCATTCATTTTGCAAAAGTAGGTTTTGTTGAAATTTTCAATTTTGGGGAGAGAGAGCATTTTTGGAATATTTTGTGCTTTCTTGTGTTCTTGAGAATTTGGTGTGTGAATTTTTCTGGGTGAAGTGTGTGTGCATCTGGAATTGGAATTCTACAAAGCTGTGATTCAGAGTTGCAGGATTGAGCTTCTACATTATCAGATTTGAGAGATTCAACATCCTACAAGCAATTCTACATCAGATTTATAACATTGGAATTGAGGTAGGGTTTTGATGAGTTTTTCCAGTATTATTATTTGTAGAAATTAAGTAATATGCTTTGCCTGTTGAATCTAAAGGCTAAATTAGTAATTTTGGTTAAGCTTTCATTTTTAGGATTCTAAAAGCTATTAGAAAAGCTTTTTCTGTATTTTAATATTACTTGACACAGTAGGTAAATGCTGGCAGAATTTTTGGGAAAAATTCAACCTAGAACTCTCATAAAATGAAAAATCAAATCTAGTATAGTTAGACTATAGAGAAATGGAATTCAATAAATGGGTTGGGAAGGAAAATGATTTTTGTTTGAAAAAAATGAATTCTGGGCAAAAAAAATACCTTCCCTGTGAAAAATGATAGTAAGAATATTTTACACCAGTTAATAATATTAGCATGCTTTGTTGAAAATTTGTATTGCATTAGAATACAAACTAATTAACAAATAGAATAGGACAAAATGAAATTTATGAAAAATTTCCTATTCTGGAAAATTTTCCAAGCCTGTGTGTTTTTTCGTTTCTGAAAAAAGCCATTGGAAAGAATATTCCCTTTAGAATCTCGAAATTAGCATTTAAAAAAAAAATAAAAATAAAAATAAAAATATATATATATATATATATATATATATATATATATATATCCTTATTGGTCAAATGTGCTAGTTTTACTTTATTTTATTTTTTTAAATATGTGTATTCAAAGAAGTGATGTATTGACAAAAAAATTACTTTTCAAAAAATAATTTTAATTAATAACAGGAGGGAGGGCACGAGTTTCGATATCGTACCCCCTGTCATCTCGACTATCGCACTTTTTGAAAAATGTTTGTAATATATGAAAAAAAATATTAATTAAAAAAAATGCTAAATAATGTATAAAGGGAAGTGGGGCCACCACCTTCCCCAATCCCTTTAGGCACGGTGGTCATAGCAGAGCACTACTACGGCAGTACCAACTGCTACGGCAGTGGTACTGACGTAGCAGTACCATTGCTACGCGGGCCGGCCTACACATAATTGGCAAAGGGCTGCGGTATAAGGCGCGGGGTTTGGGGTTCGCAGGGACCCCCCCAAGTTGTTAATGTTATTTCATTTTTCAATTTTTATATATTTTGAATTTGGTTTATAAAATATGTTTTATTAAGAAAAAGTTATATTAAATTTTTATTTTAATAAATTTAATAATTATAATTTGTTAATAATGAATTTATTAATTAATTTTTATAATTTTATTTTGTTAATAATGAACTTATTAATTAGTGTAATAAATTTTATTAACAAATCTTTTTTGTGGAAATTAAACTTGGACGTTTAATAGTATTTATTAATTGCTCTTTTATTTTATTTATTATTTATTTAAATAAATATTGCCTTATTGGAAAATATACCTTGTATTCTATGGGTAACTAATTAGGTTTAGTCAATTGAATAAATTATGATTGTTTATTCAATCTAGTTTAAGTGTAAAGAATATTGTGTGTTTCTTTATTATGGTCAAATTGGACTCTTACTCAATGTTGTAAACATATGATTTTCCTTCTCATTTGTACATGCATTATTTTATACTGAAATTGGTTGTTTTTCACCATATGGTTTTTATCTTTCCTATATGTTTGGGTTATCAGTGTTATGGGATCTAGATGACCTAGGAAAGACAGAGGCCTGGGATTTGTCTTTTGATCATGTTGTTTATCATGTTTGGCGTGAGTGTGTATTCTATATTTTCCAGTTGACCTTATAGGCTCTGGTTGTACTATGTGATTCAGTGAACATGATATGTAGTCAATCTTGGTTTCTGTGATGATTCTGGATATGTAACTATGTAATTTATCTGTGACTTGATCTAGGAGAGATCTATGAGCCTAGGGTAGTTTACCTAGATATGTGTTAGGAGGTGGCTTGCAATAAGTGTCGGGGCCCACAAGTGGTTGCTGTTGACCACTTATTGTAAGTTATTGTAAACAAGTGATAACCTAAATTAAACTAAGGGAAATAAATGAACCTAATAAGATAGTTTCCTCTCCCATGCTTGAGTGCTAGTACAGAATGAGATGAGGATGAGATGATGCTTGCCGCCTATTGAGGTGTGTGTTCTGGCATAGTTAATGGCTTTGTCAGCACGAGAGGTCATTGATTCTGTGTATGGTCACTTGAGTGCCAGGATCTAGAGAGATTACCAGGATGAGACTCAAGGGTTATACGTACATGATGACACCTTCCTACACATAGTCTAGTTATCCTACATGGTCGGTTGCCTCTGGATTAGTGAGTCATACCTTTCACTACCTTTGTTGACTTTGAGTTAATAATCTATCAGGATTCCTTTTCTAGTGGTGTTTCCTATATTGACTTGATTATCCGATTGGGGTCCTATGTTATCTCCTCAGCACGGTGGGGTAGACCTTTGTGGTTCTACACGGACGAGTGGTAGTGATTCTTTACCATTTGAGATTCGACATCCTGGTACCAATGCTTGATGGTGTCTTTACAGTTGGATTCCATGTGTTATTTCTTCATTGATGTTCTTATATACTTATTCTTTATTGTAAATCTTGTATTAGAGTATCACATGTGATACCTAATCTGGATATTGTAATTTAGTTTTTAGAATGATTAATGCATACCCTGCGACATGTGCAGTGGATGTATGTTTATTAGGATTAATGATTGTTCATGAGATGTAAACATTACGATGTAATTGTAGTATTTAATTTATGGAACCATTTGTTGATGTTATTCAGTGTGTTATGTTAGTAAGTAATACTATGTCATGGGACCCATTAGATTTGTAACCTGTGTTTATGATGTGTGTTATGTGAGATAATGGTTAATGCTTTCATGTTATTGTATATCTTGATTGCTAACTTTAGAAAAAAAAAATTATTCACCAAACTTAGTATCATGTTCTAGGTTAGTTTCTTTTAGGTTCCCTAGCGGAGCGTTACAATCCTCAAGAGAGAAGTGTTATAGAATGCAATCCAGGAAGAGAAATGTTTTTCCAACTCCCTCTAACTACACTAAACAAAGAGCATGGTATAACAATTGGAGACATTTTGTGGGAGCGTAACCAATATCGAGTAGCAGCAGTGCACAACGGCTCAATACAAATTTATAATTTTGCAAATCAATCATGGGATATTCTACCACTGCAGACGCCATTAAGAGCCGGCTGTGATATAGTTTTCTTTAAGGGTCTGTATTTTTATACTGTGAAAAGATTGCTTGATAATGAAGAGTGTAATCTGATTTTTGGCATGAATGGACGCCGTCGATTATGGTGGAAGGATACTCACTTGATAGCTCCTCACCTAGTTGTTTGTGGATCGGAACTGGTTCTCATAACGCAACATTCACTATCATTAATTGTGTGCAAGATAGTGTTTGATCATAATCATGGCATTCTGTCATGGAAGGACACTAAAGTGATGCCTCAAGCGGAGTTGGCGTTCTTGTTTCCAGAATTACAATCACCATTCATATACAAATCTCTCGTGGCAGGGAATTATATCTGCTTCGTAAGAGAAGAGAGCGGAAATATAGTCTTTTTCAATAAAGAAAATCCTTCCTGGAGTCGCTTCTCAGCGCATGATCATTCAGAGGTGGTGTTGATGCATATATTTATGAGCCCTGGCCTGATATATCGATTGATTAATTTTAATTGTGTTAAGAATGTTATTATCACTTTTTATTTACCTTTCAATAATATCAAATGTTTGTTTATATATTTATATGCTTTTTGTTTATGCATATGTTAATGCCCTTAGGTATAGTTAATTTTTTCTATCTTGAAATAATATCAAATTTCTGTTAATATTCATACATAAGATAATCTAGCTTCTTTTACATGATTTTATTCAATTTTGATTGAAATTGATTATTTATCAAATATCAATATGAAAAGTTTATAAATTTCACTCTTAACATTTTTATTCTTTTCTTTTTATAGAATTTTGTTAGTAATACAAATCTTTAATTTTAAGATCTCATCTATTGAAGTTTAAGTTTCTATATTCTCACTCATTTATAATATATTTTTTTTTAGGAAATGAAGTGTTATTGAATTTTTTTAGAATTATGTCTATAAAGATTAAATTATGATACATTCATCATCATCATCATGAATGATAAATACCAAACAAGACAATTGAGTTCTAATAGTACCATTAAATACTTTCATTAAATCATTTATGAAACTATTGTGCTAAGGTATAACACCCACAATTTATATTATAAAAATAGAAGCACAAATATTAAATAAATTTAAGTTGATATTTAATAATCTAATTCAATTCCGTTGTCTACCAATCTTGATTGCATCAAGATTATGATGTTAAATGAATTATATAATCAATACGACAAGAAGACCACTTTTCACAATATTACCATATAATTATTTAATTTTAGAAAGGATTTCAAAAGAGAAGGTGAGGAAGTGGGTTAAAATTCATTAACAAAAGAGTAAAATTATAATTTCTAAAAACATAATAAGGATAAAATAAACAAGTGTTAATAATCGTTCATAGAATTTTGATGCTCATACTTCTTGTACATATTACCCAAGATTGAGATGTTAATTTTTATTTCTCTTCAATACAACTAACCAATAATTTTTCTACTTTGTAAAAAAATAATACACTAGCAAAGATTATCATTTTCTATAAATGTGATATGATTGAATCATTTTCCATGTCTAATTTTCTTTTTAAGTTTAACTTTTCTTTTGAAGAAGGTTATGTAAATATTCAATTATAAATATTTGCATGTTGATAAATCAATATTTTTTTAAAGATTAGTTTATTATAAAATATGTATGTATGTACATCTACATCGACATGTACACACAAACATGTATATATACATGTACATTACACACACATACATATAAATTTATACACGTGTGTCTCGATTTATATCTATATTGATGAAAAATATTACATAAATATTGTAATCAGATCTATATTATTATCAAATTCTAACATAATGTAATTGACTTTTTTATTATTTAAATTATGCACTACAATTTTTTTTATTATACTAATGTAGAAATTTGACATAAAAAATATTTCTAATGATTTTTTATTTTTTATAATTTTTTAATTCATTAATATGTAATATAACTTCATATATCTACATTTTTTCCCATGCAGGGTGGTCACGGGTACCCCCTGGAAGGAAGTGCTTCATGGTACTTCACTTGTGGGTGAAGTTGAGTTAGGGTGTGAGCCCTGTCCTTCTCTAGAGGTGTTGAATGACAAGATCATTTCTTCAAAGGACCCACTAGTGGGGTTAAGTAGGGATTCTAGCCCTATCGGTGCAGAAGTCAACCCTTCCACTTCTAAAAAGTGGTCAAAAATTTTGGGAGCCAGATCGGCGGGAAAGTCTCCTTCTCTTAGCAATTCTGTTAAGGCATGCCTTCAAGAGGGTAAAGTTTCTATTTTTGTGCTAGACTCCTTGATCGATCAATCGGTCTCGGCTATGGGGCTCTCATTGGTCGGTAAGTTCCTGGGTCCCTGTCCTAACATTGAAGAGGTGAGATCTTTTTCTAAAAAAAAATGGAAGCTGAAAGGCTAGGTTGATATTGCTGCCCTTCCTAAAGATTTTCTCTCCTTTTCTTTCTCTAAGAAGGAAGATCAGGACTATGTTCTATGTGGAGGTCCCTAGATGTTTGGTAGAATGGTTGTTACCTTCCGCAAATGTACCCTGAACTAGGACTATTTAGATAATTTTTTTATGGCTACCCTATCTGGGTTAGGTTTCTTGGCCTACCCCTTGAGTATTGGAATGAGGAAGTCTTTTAGGGTTTGGCTTCTTCTTTTGGGGGAGATCTCCTCTCGATTGACCCTATGAAGGATTCCAAATCTAGACTAGTTTTCGCTAGGATCTGTGTCAACATTGGCCAGTTTGACAATCTCCCCTTAGAGATTAATATTAACTCCAAACTAGTTTTGTGGAAGCAGGACGTGATCTTAGAATATCTCCCTTTTGCATGTTTTGTTTTCCATAAAATGGGTCACTAGGCCAAGCACTACCCAAAGAAAACCCCTAAGGTTACTAAGCCTATGGATCGTGATCCTAAACCACATAATTCCACTAGATAGGTCTAGAAGGAAGTGAAATATCAGGTTGTGGAAGATGGTGTCAGTAATAATAAAGAAGATACAATTCTGGAAGAAGTTGAGAAGGTGGATTCTAATTCTCTCCCAAACTTGGAGGAAGGGGAACTAGTTGAACCAGTCTCTCATGTCTCTGATTCTCTTGCTAGCTCCTCTATGGAAGTTTTCCCCAGATTGGGTAATCATGTTGATGAGTCTGTTCCAATGGTGGCGTTGGTCCCTATCCAGGGAGACACTATTTTGAGAGGCACTCTGAAAGCTAGAGCTTCTTTGGAGGAAGTAAAATAGGATGAAGATGATTCCTCTTCTGTTCTTGACACCCTTTCAAGGAGTGATGAGGAGGATAGCATTGTTGGTGAGGATCTTTTAGTGGATAGAAATGAGGAACCTTGGATAGTTCCAAAGGGGAGGAAAAAAGCATAATAAGTTAACTACCCTTGGATCCAACGACATCACTACCAAAAGAAAAGCTAATCTCGAGACTAAGGGCCTTAAGGTAGATTTTAGATACCAGAAAAAATCCCAAGGTAGAAGCACCAACAAGGAGATTAGAGAAAGAGAAAGAAAAAAGGACATTACAGATGAAAAATAGCTGACCATCCAAGGAGTTTTTACTCCAGTTAAGAAATGAAGTTCATCTCATGGAATATTAGAGGGCTAAATGTCCCTCATAAGCAAGACATCCTTAGGAATCTGGTAAGAGATCGTAAACCTGATATATTTTTTGTCCAAGAAACTAATATG
The DNA here is from genome assembly GCA_027943335.1 of Chamaecyparis obtusa. NCBI lineage: Eukaryota > Viridiplantae > Streptophyta > Pinopsida > Cupressales > Cupressaceae > Chamaecyparis > Chamaecyparis obtusa. The sequence goes on from BSBK01002637.1 coordinate 226,151, forward strand.
GTTAAAGATAAGGTTGAAAAGATTCATATTTTCAAAAATGGTGGTGTGGTAGGCTCAAGCTCTCAAGGGGCTTTAGGATGGGTTTCTATTTTTTGGAATCAGAATCATGTTACTAGGGCTGTGATTATAGACAATCTAAATTTCTTAAGCATTAAATTTGTCCGTTTCAAGTTTGACTTTGAATATGTAGCTACTAATATCTATGCCCCTAACACTAAAACTAGAAGGTCTCAGTTTTGGAAAAGGGTTGACAACAAAAGAATGCATTTTTAGGATTCTCCCTAGTTGGTTATAGGTGACTTCAACTATCCCTTGAAAGAAAATGAGAAGTTTGGTGGAGTGGATAGTCAGAGTTAGCTTGATGGTAGAGTTGAGTTAATGGATTTTATCAATAAACAAGCTCTTTTTGATTTAGAGCTTCACTCGGTTAATTACACCTGGTTTAACAAAAGAATTGGTTACAATCTCATTCAAGTTCAGTTGGATCGGTCTTTGATCTCTAGCTTCTGGTTCAATAGCTTTGGTTGTTCTTTGTCTTCGCCCATGAAGATTGGGTCAGATCACTTCCCTATATCTTTTAGTGCTAATCCAATTGTGGCAAAGGGCAACCCGCCCTTCAAATTTGTGAAAATGTGGATTGATCACCCGGAGATAGAACAAAAGATCAAAGGCTGGTGAAATATTAATATTCAGGGTACTATGATCTTTAGGGTGGTCAAAAAGCTCCAAAATTTAAAACATAATGTCAAATCCTAGAGCAAAGAGGCTTTTGGTGATATATTTAAATCCAAAATCTCACTAAAAAGGGACCTCAATATTATTTAGGAAACTATTCAACACTCGGGCCTTATCCAAGAACTTAGGGCTAAGGAGGAGAGTATCCTCTCCAAGACTCATAATATTATCTCCAAGGAGGAGGAGTACTGGAGACAAAGATCTAGATCAATTTGGCTTAAAACCGGAGACAAGAATACCAAATTCTTCCATATGTCTACCTCTAAACATAGAGCTTCTAACAGGATTTATAGGCTTAAAGTGGTAGTGGGAGAGGTTAGTAACAATAAGGACATTTCTTTGGCTATGGTTGACTTCTTCTTCTCTCTTTTATCTAAGGACTTAAATATTCATTTGGAGAATCAAAATGTTCTTCTTGATTCCATTCCTTCCATTATTGATGAAGCTACTAATAAAATTCTTTCTACTATCCCTTCCTCAGAAGAAGTCAAGACTGGTATTTTTTTTTTTGAAGGTGATAAATCCGCGGGTCCAGATGGGTTCCCTATGTTCTTTTTCCACAAATTATGGGATACTATTGGTAAGGACATTTATAACATGCTTAAAGAATTCTTTGGATCTAGATCTTTGTTGAAAGAAATCAATGCTACTTTTATTGTTCTAATACCAAAGAAGCCTGGAGCTGATTCATTGGATTCCTTCAGACCGATTAGTCTGTGTAATTCTTTATAAAATATTATATCCAAGGTTATTACCCTCATATTGTTGGTTATTCTTCCAAAGATCATTTCTCCTTAGTAAAGTGGGTTTGTTTCTAGCAGGCATATCCTTGATTCAATTATGAAAGTTCATGAGGTTATTCATTCCACTCAAGCTTCTCACAACCCTAGTTTTTTGTTGAAACTTGATCTCTCTAAGGCTTATGATCGTGTCGACTATGATTTGATGATAAAAGTGATGAAATCTTTTGGCTTTGGTGACAAATTTCTCAATTGATCTTCCATCTCATCAGTACTTCTTTGGCTCCTATCATGGTTAATGGTATCTCCTCAAGATTTTTTAAACCTTCTAGGGGGCTTCGGCAAGGAGATCCCTTGACTCCTATCCTTTTTTCTATCATGGTGGAATGTATTGGTCGCTATCTTCACAATTTAGTCTCCATTGGCTCCTTTAAGGGCATCTCCCCATCTTCTGCTTCTAGGTCATGCTCCAATGAACAATTTGTGGATGGCACCATCATTATGGGGTATTCATCCATCCAGGAGGCTAGGGTTATCAAGAAAGCTCTTTCAAATTACACCTTGGGTACTATTTAAATTATTAATTGGGCTCTAAGAGATCTTTGTTCTTTATCAACATGTCGGTGGATAGATAGAACAAAATTGCCAGAATCATTGGTTGTAGAATTTATGCCTTGTCAGCTACCTATCTCGGCCTACCTCTAGGCCTTAAAACTCTTGATTCTTTTTGGTATGGCATTGTCGATAGATTCAATAAGAAGCTTGCTGGTTGGAAAGAAGCATTGCTTAGTCAAGCGGGAAAACTACCACTTTTGAAGACCTCTCTGTAGAGTTCCCCATTTATGCTCTTATCCTTTTTAAGATACCTGGAAAACATGTTGACATCATTGAGAGAATCCAAAGAAACTTTCTTTGGTCTGGAGTTGATGAAGAAAATAGATTGGCTTTGGTTGTGTGGGAAAGGTTTGCACCCCTAAAAAGTTTGGGGGGGGGGGGGGGGGGGTTGGGTATTCACTCCATAAGAGTGACGAATCAGGTGCTGCTAGCCAAAAAAATTTAGAGGATTTTTGGGGTGAAGAAGGAATGGAATGAGATTATCCACAATAAATATCTCTACTCCTTCCCCCACATTTCTAACTTTATGAAGACGGATCTGAAAGTTCAGGGCTCCTTCATTTGGAATTGCACCCAACAATCTAAGGAAACAACATTTAAAGGGGCCAAATGGTATTTAGGTAATGGTAGAAGAATTATGTTCTAGGAAGACTACTGGCTCAAAGACTTCCCTCTTAATCCTACTAATACCTTCAAACCTTTTATTAATTTCTTTATTAAGATATATTTGGTTCTAGGGTTAGGGACTACTGGAGGAATAGATCGTGGATTGATCTCTCCTTGGTGGATGAAGCCCTTAAGCCTTTGATGTTTGATTTGAAGATTTGGAAGGTCAAATCCTCTAGAGATGATGAGGTGATTTGGGGAATCATTCCTTTAGGTTTCTTCACTATGGCCTTGGCCTCTGACCTTTTATTGAAGTAGCCAGATCCTATCCCCTTTTGGGCCCAGGTTTGGAATAAAATATTAATTCCTAAAATTAAGATTTTATTTTGGTTGGTTTTGTAGAATAAGATTCTTACTATAGACAATCTCCAGAAATGTGGTATTATTTTGACCAATAGATGCTTTCTTTGTAAAAGGGTGGAGGAAATGGTCTTCCATCTAGCTGTTGACCGTAGCTATTCTTGGGAAGTTTGGTGTCTCACCTTATAGTGCTGGCAGATTAACTATTTTTTTCCTAACAACATGGAGAATTTTAGTACCCAGTGGAGAAATGTAGAGGTTCCCATGGATAAGAAGTTGAGGAACCTCATTTCTCCCAATGTTATATGGAGACTATGGAGAGAATGCAATGATAGAGTTTTTAGAAATACTGATCTTTTGCCGGTGGTTATTGTTGAAAAGATTAAGAAGAGTCTCAAGGAGAACTACAACTCGTCATTTGGATTGAAGCTAGACTTTGGTGCTCATGATTATAGTGCTAGTTCCAAGAAAAAAATTTCCACCCTACAGGAGAATGCAACCTAGCTTACCCCCCCTCCGGGAAGGATCACAATCAATTTCGACGGCGCTGCGAAGGGTAACTTGGGCTCGGTGGGTTGTGGTGGGCTCATAAGAGATGACATGGTGAATTGTCTTGCTGTCCTGGTGCTTCCTATTGGGGTACAAACCAATCATTTTGTGGAGGCCATGGCTCTCCTCCAAACACTTAAAATTATTAAAAAAAATATGACTCCGAACGTGTGGATCGAAGGTGATTCAATGAATATTTTAAAGTGCATCAACAATATCACTTTACCATCATGGTCCATAAAGGTGATTATTGAGGAGGCTTGGATAATTATTAATTCTTTTAAGCAAGTCATCATTTCCCATGCTTACCAAGAAGTGAACGGTACTACGGATGAGCTGACCAACTTTGTAGTTAGGGAAAAGGACATTATGATTTGGCATGAAGGTAGAAATCTCACCATAGATATGGAAGCCAAGTTGGATTTTGATAGGATTCATAGCAAGAGGGTGGAGTGGGAGCATATCAAGAAATTATGATGAAAAGACACCTTAATGCTAAACAAGTTAATATGATTATGAAAAGTGTTTCCTTTCCTGAGATTACTGAATGTAGACATGAGTTTGCTTGCTTGAACTTTAAAGTTTCCCTTTTCGTCTACATTTGTCTATTTTCTGCTATTGTTGTTAATTCTCTTCTTCAAATCATGGGTGGAAGGCTTAATTGAAGAGATTCAAAGGACTATATGAAATGGAAAAACATGTCGGAGGTCTAGGAAATTCTCATAAAGGGTGGTCTTACTACGTATATGGAGCATTTGCATGGGTTTAAGGATGGAGCCACGAAGGTGTTTGTAGAGTCCTAGAAAGATGGGGCGGTGACCATTGTTGGTCTTCAACTGTGAACATAATGGAGGAACTTATCATTGAGGTGTCTAGATTGAGCCTCAAGGGTATTAAGTTTTATAGAGATAAGAGAGTTTCGTAAAAGGCCATCTAATGCTTCCCCAAAAGAAAAGATGAGGCATGGAGTTTGGTGAAAGACTCCAGTGGCTGCTATGATGTTAATTCCTTTAAGGAAATCTGGGCGACAGTCATGACAATGATCATGGAATACATTACTTTGGATGGAAGGTATAAAAAATCCCACTCCTACCATTTTGTGCTACTTTGTCATTTCCGTCAAAAAATTAGGCTCTCTGCCTTTTTTTCTCCTTTAATCCCTCCACCTTAGCATTACTGAGCATAGGAGGAAAGAGAAGAAACACATTCTACATGAGGGGCTCATTCTCCTCATTCTAGAATTTATCAAATAGAAGGCCATTTCTAGCCCTATTATTTCTTGACCCAAAGCCTCTAGCTAAGCTAAGAAACATTTGAGGGATATGGGTGGAAAAGAGGAGATTTCTTCTGATAAAAAATTAAAATCAGAGAAGGACATTGCTATGGACATGTACTCTACTGCTGAAATTGCAAAAGATTATATTGATAGAGATAATTAGAATGAGGATGATAGTGAAGCTTCATTTTTGGTGTCGAATATGATCTTTGGGGATAATGAGAACAAGGAGGAGGAGGATGCTAAAATTATGGAGGAGGAGGACATTACTGAGATCAAGGATAACAATGAGGATGACAAGAAGGATGAGGATGTGGGAGGTCAACCGGTCCCCATTTTGGTGGATTATGATAGCTCAGAGGATCATGATGTGCCCATTTCCCCCAAACTATAAGTTTTTATGGAGGTTCATCCGAATAGGGTGATGAATTCCCCTGCTGTGGAGAATGACTCCCCTATTGCTGAGAAAGATAATTCCCCTTCTTCCTCTTGGAATATCCCCTTTATCAAAACTATGGATATGCAGGAAAGGAATGTGTAGCTTCTCAAAGAAGATATGGATGAAAAAATTCATCTTCCTTCTGTGGTTCTCCAGATTACGAAGGCGACTTCTATGTACTCATTTCATTTGTTGAAATTGGTTTTTCAGGAAATTAAAAATCTGAATTTAAAATATCATTTTATCTCTGCTAAGGTTGATTTCCTATAGGAGATTTTGGAGACTAGCTCAAAGACTGGTGATGGCAACAAGGGCATTGAAAGTGAAAAGAAGGTTCAGGAAATGCAAGTTACAGTTGATAATCTGGAGAATACTGTGAAGAAGCATAAGCAAGACAACAACATGCTCATGGGCTTTGCCATGGGTTGTTTTATGACTATCAAAGCGGAGCTGGATGCTGGCTCCCCCAGCAAGAAACCTAAGGAGGACAATGAGGATGGCGGTGATGAGAGTCCTGGTAAATGCATTCAGTCAGCTAAAATGAAAAAGATCCAAGATTGGATCCTTGATCTCTTAAACTTCAATCCTTCTATTAAGAAGATCTCGAAGGCGAAGAAGGAAATAGATGAAACTCGTAAGGAGTTTGTTTAGTTTCTCTTGGGTCCATATGTTGTTTTGGTTCCATGGTTTTTGGTTGCTGGTCAGTTTTTTGGTGTCCGATTGTTTTGATTTTTTCTTGCTGGTTTTGGTTTTGTTGGACTATCCTCCAGTCCTGTTTCTTTTCAGTACGCTTAACGCTGTAATCTTTTGAACTCTACTTGTACGGGGTTTTGAGTCCCCTTTAAAATCTATTTTTTCCTACAATCAAAAACTTCATATATCTACATATATTTATATATGTTGATTAATAAATGATTTGCTTACATGAAAAGCTCACAAAGCAATTATACAAAATAAAATCAGATTTAAATCTTTATTGGAGGCAACCATTGGCCCCAAACTCCTCCCCACATCCATGAAAATTATTTCCCTTTTTACTTCCTTTTTCTAAAATTAAATCATTACCTTATTCGAAATGTAATTCAATCAACATACTTACATATATTTGAAAGGTGTATGAAATTTATTATATTTTTAAATAGAAGTTGGAATTATAACAATTTATGAAAATAATATATATTATTCTTTTGTTTAAGAAATAAGGTTTATATTAAATAATGTAATAAGTTTGTAATTAGGTTAATTAAATCATTGAGAAATTCATTTCCATGTAAGTTAATTGTTTATTGAAAAATAATGATTTATAAAATTATTTAGAAAATAATGTAATGTCATTGTTTTGGAATATCAACACATTATTTTATGTTAGTTTATTTATTGGCATAATTTAATTTATTTTCTCCCCTATATTCCTACATTCGTATCAGAGAACTTTGAAAAAGTGATGTCAAGAAGAAATTATTAGTAGTCTATTGCACAATGGTTTAAAACAAAGTTTATTTTGAAATAGATTTATATGAAATGTTATTCAAAAAATTTAGTGCAAAAATGATATATGAAATCCATGAGAAAATAAAATCAATAATTTGTATTTGCACCAAATATCTATCTTCTGTAGTTAGTATGTTGTAGCTTATGCCACCTACATTGGCTTGAAATTGGTGACTTCTCACAAATTTACTAAGGTCCAACTTGAGTTCGATTAATTGAATATTATCAACTATCTAAAAGGAAACCAAACCACTAATGGGAGCATTAAAATATTGATACTTGGATTTTTAAACTTATTAAATTCTCTTTAAATGCATAGAATTTCACATATATTCTAGGAAGGAAATTGAGTTATAGATGGGTTAGAAAACTTAGGAGTTGTGCAACCTAGTGAGATACAATGGAGGCAAATGACATCATCCCTCAAAAAATTAAAATACTTATTAAAAATAATGGTAAGGGTTTCTAATTTGGAGGAATTTTTAGAAAAGATTGATTTGAAATCCAAACCCATGTGAAGTGGCATAGTGAAAGGATTATCCATTATTAAGCTACATTGTGACACTTATGGATTTATGAGCATTATTTATTATGAATAACTCATTTTAATCGTGGTTTGCATATATTATTCTTCTTTTTGAAATATGGGTAGAGAGAAGAATTATGTGCAACCTATTATCTACCAAAAATGGAAGGAGAACACCAAAGTATGGAGTGAATGATCTATGAGAGGCCTTACTCTACATTGAGAAATTACATGGCTAAGATTCCTAGGTGATAATGACATTTTTAAAAGGTTGGAGAAATGGATGATCAACATTTTTGGTATCGAGATCATGGTTTTTGAAGAGCTTGTGGCTAAGATTTCTTATACTCTAGCTAAGGGAAGGAAGTTCTTCATGGACAAAAAAAGCATAGATGAGGCATTGATTATATTATTTGAAAAGGGTGAGAGGGATAAGGTCATAAAGAACTCTAATGTTGAATATGATAGGGATTTTATTAAACCTTTCTCGGTAAAAATTGCTAAATTTATCATGAGATTTGTGACACCCTATGGCCAATTTTATAGTATTTTGAGTTATTATTTTATCATTTCTAATCACTCTAGGAATGACTTGAATGAATTTTATTTTTCCTTTCTATCTTTTTTCATATTTTTCATATAGAATTAATATGCATAGGAATAATCTCACAATCCAAGTTTTATATGGAGGATTAGTTATCCTTATAATGGAATTTGAAAAACTAATATCAATTCAAAAGAACCCCAACAATGGTTGGCAATAAGAAATAAATTGATCATTATTTTGAAGGATTATTTCTTAGTACCAGATGATGTCCCCTATGGGGATGATGGTGAGGTTCATTTGTGTAAACATACAAACCCTAAGAGGAAAGATAAGGACCACCATAAAATTTTTGTTTCTAAACATAGAAGTTCATAGTACTTCTAATGAGTATGTCCCTGATTGATGGGGATGCAAAATATTGGAAAACAAATCCAATGTTTGTACACCAAGTTTTAAAACCTTTGCAACCTCCATCAAATTATCTACCTTTGTCTTCCAACCCAACTAGTTTCCTCAATGCTTTGGTAGAGGCCCTGTTAGAGACTCAAAGGCTCCTATATATTCCTTTACTTGGAAAAATTTACCAAGGTCACTTAACCTTATACTCCCTTGAATGCTTTAGTGGGATACACAAATTTTTAGGGGTTTTTTTAGCCTACTAGACCAAACTAGTTTTATATGGAGGATTAATTATCCTTATAATGGAATCTAAACAAGTAATATTAATTCAAAAGAACCCCCAAAATGGTTGGGGATAAGAAATAAATTAATCATTATTTTGAAGGATTATTTCTCAGTACCAGATGATGTCCCCTATGGAGATGATGGTGAGGTTAATTTATGTAAACATATAAACCCTAAGACGAAAGCTATGGCCCAACTTAAAAAATTTTCTTCTAAACATAAAATTTCATAGTACTTCTAATGAGTATGTCCCTAATTGATGGGGAGGCAAAATATTGGAAAACAAATCTAATGTTTGTACACCAAGTTTTAAAAGCCTTGCAACCTCTATCAAGTTCTCTATCTTGGTCCTCCAACCCAACTAATTTCCTCAATGCTTTAGTAGAGGGCTCAAGTTATAGACTCAAAGGCTCCTATATATTCCTTTACATGGAAAAAATTACCAAGGTCACTTAGCCTTATACTTGCCTGAATGCTTTAGTGGGATACACAAGTTTTTAGGGGTTTTAATAGCCCACTAGACCAAACCAATATGTTGACCCATGGAGTTATTTTCTTGCAACCATAAAACTTAGAATAAATGGTATTCTAAGAGTCAATTCAACTTATCAATAATTATTGACACATTTTCCCCTCAATAGGCCTAATTACAATTAGGCCTCCTGATTAGGCAATCCCGTAATAAATTTTCTCCTGAAAGTTACAGACAAACTAATGGATTTTTTCAAAAACCCTTTTGGGAGTTCTAAAAAATCCCTTAATATTGGCTTCCCAATGAAATTGTAGACTACCTAAAGAGTACTACTTCTAACAGGATAATACGACTAATTAGGCCTCTTCCACAAGACTAATAAAAGGTATTGGTTTCCCTTATCCAAAAAATTCTATCATTGACCACATAATGCATTAACATACTCTAAAAAAAATCTCCTAACTATTCAAACCCCTTCCCTAATCACTTCAATAAATTTTCAAGCCATGATCACACATCTCCATGCCTATAACATAAAGATGTCCGGCCTAGGGATTCTTTCCAAAAAAGGCCACCTTGTTGGTATATCTTGAGAGTAACATAATTTTACAAGGCATAGAGAGACCTCGAAAACCCCATAGTTTCAAGGAATTTTTTTGCGGGATGATTTATCAAATTTCATGTTTTCCATTGGGCGCTTGGTTTGTGAGGGTTTCAAACCACGTGAGAAAGATGTGTTTACCAATTTAGATATAAAGAAGTTCATTAATTGAAACCATATGGAAATAGAAGGGAACCCTCATACATTCATGGACCTACAACTTAATTTCATGCTTACCAATGAAATCAATATGGAAAATCAACAAAATTTTGGTAGTTATATAGAAAATTCGAACAATATTATTGCTTCTCTTTTCTTCCAACAAACCAACCTTACATCGAATGAATTTTGATGTTTTAAAAGACTCATTCACAATAATAAAAATTAATTTCAACTAGTTTTTAAATGAGGTTATTGTTAGAGAACAAAAATGCAACATTTCGCCAAAGTTGCAAAGTTGTCATGACAACTTTTTGCAACTTTTGGCAATTTAGAATTCTAACCTCCTAATGACCTCAAAAGTGTTACATTAGAATTAATTACTTCATAAATGAATCAAATATACCATTAATCACTTGGTATTATTACTTGGGACCATTTGTCCCAATTTGATCATAAAGGTCCTAAATGTGCTTAAGTGATAATTTGCCCAAAACTTGGCCCAACCTTATTACATTCCTACTTCATGGGTTACATCACTAACCCATATGTACTTATTAAATTTTCCAAGACTAAAAAATTCCTCCTTGTCTCTTTCATTTGTCCAATTGAGTGGTTCTCCTACACCATACTCCTAAGCTAAAAAAGTCTCAAGTCCTCTTAGAGACCCACTACTGCAAATCGATACCTTGCTTCTTCATATCTTCTTCCAACATCTAGGTAGCCTTTGATTAAAGTATCACTTACCACTTGACCAATTATTCATAATAGGTCTTGTTCCTTTTCTTTTTAGCTTCTCTACTATCCAAGATACTTTCACCATTCTAGGTATCCTTGGGTAGCAATTTATTGACCCACTATACATCTTCCTAGACCGTTACTACATAATTGTCACTTACATGAGAAGGAGTCCTATAGAGGGTGAGATCAGATACATTAAATATAGGAGAAATAGAAACATTAGAAGGAACTTCTATTTTATATGTATTAGAACCATATTTGTTCAAGATGTTTCTAGGACTGATTCTTCTCATCATGAGCTTGTTGTGGTTTCCCTTGGGAAATTTTTCCTTCTTGAGATGCACCATAACCAATTCACCTTCCTAAAATTGCACATATCTCATTTTTTAATCCACATTTTCCTTTATCTTTTGTGTGTTCTATTGGAAAGTATCTCTAACTTGTTGGTGAATTTCTCTCATAGATTCTAAAAATTCTTCTGCATCTCCACTCCTTTTATCAATAACTTGTATATCCCTTAACTCATACACCCCTCTAGGATGACTTGCATAACTTCAATCTCAAATGAGATCATTCCTTTAGTCATATTGGTGGATTTATTATATACATATTATTCTTGGGGAATCACCATGTCCCATCCTTGTCCATACTCCTTTATCAAACATCTAACGCTCAGTCATCCAATGATTTTTTTACCACCTTATTTTGGCCATTTTTTTGAGGGTGCTAAGTTGAACTAAATGCCAAGTTTGTGCCCAACCTCATCCGTAAGGTCCTCCAAAAATGACATACAAACTTGGAATATTTGTATCATACTATGTTCAATTGAAAACCATGTATCTTGACCACCTTCTTAAAGAATAATATTTCTTTATAAATAACATTATTTGTGGTTTTACAAGGGATAAAGTGGGCCATTTTATTGAACCAGTCTACTACAAAAAAAATACTGTCAAAACCTACCTTTGTCCTTGGAAAACCCATGGCAAAATCCATATTCAGTATCTCCCATATCCTATTTGGTATGGGTAAGGTTGGTACAACCCAGTATTTATTGAAACAACTTTGGCTCTTTCAAAAATAGTACAAGACTTCAAAAAATTTCTAATATTATTTTGCATTTTTGGCCAAAAGTAAAACCTCATAACAAAATCCATAGTTTTTTTCAACTCAAAGTGACCATCTAAACTACCATTATGATTTTATTTAATCACATTATCCCTCATGGAACTTTTTGGAACACAAAGTTGACAACCTTTGAACAATTAGCCATTCTATAAGGTATATTCAGAAAAATCACAATGAAATGAATTCTCAAAATAACTAAAAACTTGATATGCCTCCTTGAGGTCTTGATCTTCATCGTACATCCATTTGAGGGCCTCTACAACTACACTCTATAACTATACCTCCTGAACAGTCAAAACTCTTCTTCTTGGGGCATATGCAACCTTGTTTTCTAGACCCTTCTTATTCTTAATTGTAAAAGTATATGCTTATAGTCTTTTGACCCATTTCATGTGCCTATGGCTTAATTTATGTTGTCCATTTAGATAACCAAGAGTATGATTGTTAGTGTAAACAATAAATTCTTTTGGGAGTAAATAATGTCTCTATTTTATTAAAGTTTGCACCATTTCATACAACTCCAAATCATAGGAAGAGTACTATCTTTTTGCCACATTGAGCTTCTCACTGAAAAATGTCACTTTCCTTCTTTCTTGGCTCAACATTTATCCAATTTATATATTACTTGCATCAAAATCTATGGCGAAGACCTTGCCAAAATCAAGTAACACCATGATAGAATAGTTTTCCACCCTTTGTTTGATATATTCAAAAAAATTATCTTCTATATCAGTCCACATAAAATTCATCTTTCCTCTACACTTGATGGTTTCTAGGATAGGGGCATAGATAGGACTAAATGTCTTGATGAATTTTTTGTAATATGTCACCATTCCATGAAAACTTATGAGGGTGGTCCCACAATAGTGAGTCCCACTTTTTGGCCAACTTTGACAAAAAGTTCAACATTCTAAGAAAAAACCTCACATTCAAACATTTGTTGCCACAAAACTATTAGGAATTTGAAGATGACATCAACTAGAGTCTTTTAGAATATTCTTTCTAGTTTCTAAATATATATATATATTTTAAAAAATCATTTAAATTCATTTTTCCTTCTCTTTCTAAAAGTGGTTTGCATGAAAAAACTATGTTTTTAAGGAGTTACTATCACTTGGATCAGCATAAATTATTTTTAAATATGATAACGATGTAATTATTTTGAGATTATATTTTTAACTTCAATATCTAAAGGATGCAATTGGTTTTATTCATTTTGGATCAATATTTCATAGTTTATTAAGTTTTAAAGTGACAGTAACTGTAATTTAGACATAAGGTCACTTGGATCGCTCTAACTTGATCTGTGTATATCAAAATTTTTTATTTATTTTTTTCATAGAACGGTAACACAAATACACTTTTCCTACATATTTTTTATATATATATTTTTTTATCATTTACTCTTTTTCCCAAATTCTTGAAGAGACGGGTTGTTGAATGACCAAACAACCTATGTTTAGTTAAAGTAATATTTAAAAGTGATAATGAACTCAATATGTATTAAAATTATATTCATTAGAAATATTGTTCCAAATAGCATCATTTGACATCATTTGTTTGAAAAAATCATCTTATTTAGTCCTTGTTTCAGGCCTCAGAAGACCATTTTTCTCCTGTTAAGTTGTTTTCTGAGGGCAAAATCATAGTTTTGGGGTCTTCGTGCAAAGACCCCCTTTGCACGAAGACACCTGAGGGGCTTCATGCAAAGACCCTTCACATGAAGCCTCTCAAGTGAAAATCCTGGTAGAAAAAACACCCATTGGAATTTTGCCTTGGGTACTACGCACGAAGTATCTACTTCGCGCAAAGTTAGCTAGTAAAATTATTTTGTAATTTTTTTTTAAAATGGTATAAAAGTAAAACATTTTATTTCTATTTTACATCGAATTGCAATTAATAAATTCACATTTTCTATTATTGAAGGCATTTTTTGAAGGAGGATTGATATTTCTATTTTTTCAAAGACATAATTTTGGAGAGGAAAAATATTAGGTTAAAGTATTTTTTGAAGAAGAAATTTTTGTTGACGATCTTGTGGAAGACATTTTTTGGAGCTCGAAGAAATGGGGAACAAGAAGGGAAGACAGAGTAAATCTTCTAGAAAAAGGTCACCCAGTACTAAACAAAGAAATCATGAAGCTGCATTGACATATTATCATAAAACTAAAGAAGCTGAAAGACAAGCTAAAGTAGGAGGGTCAAGTCAAGTTTAAGAATTGCACATTGAAGAAGGGTCGGGATTACTCCCTACAGAAGCTCAAACAATTGATGTTGGAGAAGGATCAACATCATGTGCTCCTACTGGTATGGATGAACTTTTAAATTTAGCTCAAATTGTAAAGAAAAATATTAATTATAGAAAATTAGATCATTTACTTACAATGGATGTGGACAATTTGAGATCACTTTCTAATGTTCAACACTTAAGTCTTCCTAAGAAGAGATCAATGAAAATGATAGCAAGAGAAATATTGGGTAAATTTGATAATTTTGAAACACTTCAACACGCTCAATTGCTTTCACTTATACTTATAAACAAAAATTTGGAAGGGGCATTAAAATTATTAGGTATAGACACATCATCAAAGAAGATAAAAGTTGTTGACATGAAAAATAATATGATTGAAAATCTTAAGAAAGGTTTGAACTAGCTAGGGAAGCGATCTTGAACTATAGATAAGTCCATTACAAGAAAAGTTATGTTGACATCCATTGTAGGTAACACTATGGGACAAAAAAGACAGATATCTTCAATTTCATCTCAGTTTGGTTTTATTAGGAAAACAATATGATGATATGTTAATAGGAGAATAATTTTGGATGATAGCACATTGGAAGGCAATTGGGCAATCATGTGTAGAGCTCCTCATTCTGATAGGATTGATGAAGGAACAAAAAACTGGGTCACATCATTTTGGAATGATAATACACATCCTTCATCAAACACTAGAGATGTTATCAGACATAGAATTTCAGCTAATCAATATGAATATCATACGAAACATTGGTTGGACACAACACAAAATGAAGTATGTGTCATTTTGTAGTTCAAATCCTAATATAAAGATTGGGCAAACATTGTTTGAAAGATTGAAGCCATTTTATATCAGGACAAACAAAGTGTTTGAAACTTGTTGTTGTCATTATCATATTGAATTTGATCTCCACTATTAGGTTTTTTGAAAGTTTGTAGAAGACACTTATGGTTTTGAAAAGGATCCTCCTACTAGACAAAGTGAGTTCATCTCATCCATTTTATGTGACAAAAGAGATGATGTAGGTGGATAAATAAATTGCATAAAAGGAATATGCCAAACATGTGCCGATTTGTCTCTTTTTCTTTTGAAAAATGAAAATATTGATGTAACAAAGATGGTAAATTGCAAGAGTTACAAATATATAAAGAATGAAACAAAATTTGGGAAAAAATCCAAAAGGTTAGAATATGTTGAAGAGGAGATAAATGTTGGAGTATCTATGGAAAAGTTTAAAATTTTGATTCAACCCTACATACATCATGCTTTTTTTGCAAAGTGTCAAGCACAACAATTTCAAACACTGAGAGATAATTTACCACTTGAAACTATTGTATCAGTTGTTGATTTTGTAGAAAATTATTATTTTGTTCATCAAAAGGCAATTTAGTCAGAATACTATTTTTCAAAGAAAATTACTATTATGGTACATGTGTTTTATCGACATGCACAATTAGATTTTGATTGTATTCAGAGCACATTTGAAGCACAGGTCATCAAGAGGGAATATCATTTTTATATAAGTGATGATAGAGAGCATGACATTCATTATGTGGAACACTGCTTAAAGATATTTTTTGCAAATTTGAAAGAAAGAGGTATAAAAATTGATAAACATTATGTTTGGTCAGATGGATGTGCTGCACAATTCAAATCATCAAGACCATTTTATGCAATATGTACATATCATCGTAATGAAAACATACCACATGTCTGGAGTTTCTTTGAGAGTGGACATGGAAAAGGTGAACATGATGGTCTCAGAGCTTGCATCAAACATGCTATATGCAAGTATCAAATGAATTATAAGGAAGTGCATATAAAAAATGCACATGATGTGGTTGAATGGTGCAAGACACATTTTGCACCAAATGAGAATGACATGTCATCAAGATTGACTCAAGTAGTGCCATATAGAAAATTTTGGGAGATAAAAGGTATGCACACATTTTTAAATTATTTGAAATTGTTTAAAATTTTTATGATATTTTTTATTCAAATTATATTTATATAGAATGTAGTATATATGCATTTGTTCAGGTGTAGATAGAAAAATTATGCATGGTTGCAATAGGATAGAAAATATGTGATCTTTGCATTCAGTTATGAGTACGAATTATCTCAATTGGATGTTGAACACTAGGGACTACTCATGCTTTTGTTGTCATTGCATTGCTGACAATTATGAGAAATGTATCAATCAAGATCGTAGATATGTAGGCACATGGAATCTAGTGCCACTAGTTGTTACTGATACATTTGATAGAGATGAAGATGAAAACTTCGATGATGTTCCTTTGATTTCTACTAATTACGATCATATCTCAAGATTGGTCAAAATAGGTAAGTATATATATTTCACATTATATGGTACATTGAGTTTCATGTATAGATAGATATAGATAGATCTATAGATTGAACTAAGTATTTATTTTAAGATCTCACACACGTATAAATAAATTTACTATACAGGAGATGTCTTTGTAGTGATTGTTGAGCGTGGAAATGTAGGAGTTGGTTATTATTTACTGTGTTGTACTACAAAGAGGTTGAAGTTACTTGAACCTAAAAAAAGAAATGGAATGTTGTTCCCCATAGGTTTGTATATGGTTTACATCAATATATTGAACTCAATTTGTAAATTTTAAATTTCAACCTTTTAACAAATTTCAAATTGAGTTTGTTTAAATTTATATATTGTTAAAATTTGTGACCTGCAGGTTTAGTTGTTTTAGAGGGAACATATTTCAATAAAATCAAATTAATTCAACATGGTATTCACTTTGTTGATTACGAACCAGACAATAAGGTGTTTCAATATAGTCACCTAGTAGTTGCCACATCCATTTGTCTTCATACAGTTAAATCTCAACATGGACATCGTAAGTGGAGACTAGATAGTGAGGATCATGAGAGAATATTACAGGTTCTCCATGAAAGGTCTGAACCACTTGAGTTGGTCTAAAAAGTATAATATGTATACTTATTTCTTGTGTTAGGACCTACTTGATATCTCTGGATTAAATTTCATTATACTTTGTTTATATATTTAAACATATGATGGACTATAATTTGTTGATATATGATGAACCTATTTGATGGTTCAATGGTTTTAATATATAGAATTTTATACGTATACTTTGATTATTCAATGATTTTTATAGATTTCATATTAGTTAAATATTTTATGTATGCTTTGATGAATTAGTTATATTACTTATGACATGTGTTAGTTCTAGAATTAGTTAGAATAGCTATTATCCATTAGTTACATGTATTAACTAGTTATCTTTTATGATATTAATTAAAGATCCCCTTAAGACCTCCCCTTAAGACACTAAAAAATGATGACATTAGTTATATTACGTATGACATGTGTTAGTTCTAGAATTAGTTAGAATAGTTATTATTCACTAGTTACATGTATTAACTAGTTTTCTTTTATGATATTAATTCTAGATCCCCTTAAGACCTCCCCTTAAGACACTAAAAAATGATGAAATTAGTTATATTACTTATGACATGTGTTAGTTCTAGAATTAGTTAGAATAGTTATTATCCATTAGTTACATTTATTAAATAGTTATCTTTTATGATATTAATTATAGATCCCCTTAAGACCTCCCCTTAAGACACTAAATAATGATTAAATTAGTTATATTATGTACGACACATGTGTTAGTTCTAGAATTAGTTAGAATAGTTATTATTCACTAGTTACATGTATTATCTAGTTTTCTTTTATGATATTAATTCTAGATCCCCTTAAGACCTCCCCTTAAGACACTAAAAAATGATGAAATTAGTTATATTACTTATGACATGTGTTAGTTTTAGAATTAGTTAGAATAGTTATTATTCATCATATCATATAATCATATCATCTAAACAAATCATATCATCTAATCAAATAAAACCATGTAATCAAATCATCTAATCAAATTATATATCATCAAATAAAATCATCTATTCAAATTATATATCATCAAATAAAATCATATCATCTAATAGAATAAAACCATCTAATCAAATCATATATCATATATCATTTAATCAAATAAAATCATATCATCTAATCGAATAAAACCATCTAATCTAATCATATCATCGAATCCAATAAAACCATCTAATCAAATCATATATCATATCGTCTAATCAAATAAAATCATATCATCTAATAGAATAAAACCATCTAATCAAATCATATATCATATCATCTAATCAAATAAAATCATATCATTTAATCGAATAAAACCATCTAATCTAATCATATCATCTAATCAAATAAAACCATCTAATCAAATCGTATATCATATCATCTAATAAAATAAAATCATATCATCTAATCGAGTAAAACCATCTAATCTAATCATATCATATAATCAAATAAAACCATCTAATCAAATCGTATATCATATCATCTAATCAAATAAATCATATCATCTAATCGAATAAAACCATCTAATCTAATCATATCATCTAATCAAATATACGTCTCTAATCAAATAGATGTGTCTCTAATCAAATATATGTCTTGAATCATATGTCTCTAATCGAATATATGTCTCGAATCAAATATAAACTGTACATCTAATCAAATGTATATGTTTCTAATCAAATATATGTCTCGAATCATAAACTGAGTCTCAAATAAAATATATGTTCAATATGTCCTAAACTAGGGAGTCATCTAGGTGCATGTGAATACAGTGACCCTCTGAGTGACTGCCATGAGCATCCTTTGGCTATGAGATAGCAACTGATCCCTGCAAATATATAAATGCATGTATATATGATAATAATATAAAATAATTAAAATATTATAAATGCATGTTTAAACTTACATATTTTCAAAACTTACCTGACCACTACTAGGTGTCACATCTACTGAATTGTTCCTATGAAAAGCATGATCTAGTTGTAAAGCAGTGATTGACCTCTATAAATTTAGTGTATAATAGTTGGTTATATACATGTGCATAGAAGACATATTATGTAAAGTACTTGAAATATATAAATACATGTGTACATATGCATGCTTAAACATACATATATCTAAAACTCACCTAACCACTAGTAGGTGTCACATCATGTGGAAGACGCTCTGAGCCCACACTAGAGGTAACATACTCTACTAACTGTGCCTAAAAATTATTATGCATTGAACAAACTATTACCCAAAATTCCCTATTCTATGCATTTTGGTCACAAGTTGGGCTAAAGCTTCATTTTACCCTATTGAACACCATAAAAAAAAATTGAGCTTCTGCCTTGTCTTCTAGTCTTTGCAAATGTTTTAAACCCTCTGGCCTGCAAGTACATTTGAAAATCTAGCCATTGCTCCAAAACCCTAAAAAACCCCTTTGGCCAATTCTAATTCTTCATTACCTTTTTGGGCCACTTAAATCTTTAAAACATATGTGCTAAAAAATTTGACCACCTTCATGTGTTAAGTCTCTAGGTTGTCGGGCAGGGTCCCTTTTAATTTTTCCTACCAAAGCCTAAGTTTTTGGAAAATATTTCCTCCCAACCTTCCCTTTGAAACTTGTGGTTGTCGCATGTTCGCAAGGAATATTCCTTGCCCTTGCGATCATGCGACAGGATGACACCTATCTTAGTGGGCCCAGTTCTCAGTTGATATAAGATCCTACAGTTATCACATGATCTCATGGGATCTTCCGATCCCATGCAATCATGTGAGAACCGTTGATACGGTATCAGCATCACAACGCTTCAACTTTGTGTGGGTCCACTATCATAGTGTCCTACATGGAAGCATTTCATTGGCCATGAGTTTGGTGACATAGAGAGGTGTCAGCGGGGCCCAGTGGCTATCTTTCCTCAAAGATCCAATGTTTGTTGCATGTTCGCAAGGAATATTCCTTGCCCTTGTAATCATGCGACGGTCATTGATACTACTTTATTGCCGCGGCTCTGACAGTGGGTCCTCTTTTCTGATGTGATCACTCCTCATTGGCTGGGGTTTTGAACATGTGGAAGTTTGTCAATGGGGTCAGCTTCCTCAAAGGATTAAGTTCCAAGAAGGATCGACGATCGTCGTTATACCACCAAGGTAAGATGCATGCTATTTAAGCTGGTGGTATAACGACAACCATCTGATGAAGATAAAGAAGGTCATGGGTCCGCGTTGTTAGATGGGCTAATGTGTAAATATATTGATTGGTCGGGAGCTGGTGATGTGGAAATCTATCCGTGGGGTTGAGTATCTTAGTGAGATAGAAGGGAAGAAAGATCTATGGTGGTCACATGATCACATGGAATCTTTTGAGCCCATGCGATCATGCGACCGCTGTCTGATGTAGGGTCTAGGTTCCTTTGACTTTTGAGGTGTTGGTCTTCTCCGACATGCTCATTTTCTATTGGGTGCTGCTGACGACATGGTCTTTGACCTTTCAAGGGGCCCGCGACTATTGTAAAATTGATATGAGCTACCCGATCTGCCGGGAAATAATAGGATTGACGATCACTTTTTAAACCAAACCTGGTAGCCATTTATTTTCAAATTTAAATATCTTTCTGCGAGGGTTTTTCTAGCATTTGATCTAGTAGGATATGAATGATAGGGGTAGCTCAAAATAAATTCTTCAGGACATTTGTAGTCGGGAGGTTGATGATAAAGGTCTAGATAGCCGTCGTGGGTTTATTTTTGTTTCCCAGGTACTATAACATTGATTTCGAGGCTGAGTTGTTGAGAAGTAGATGGATCAAGGTGACCTATCTATAGGTGGATAGTGCCTGAAATGGACATGCAAGTGTAGATTTTTTGATGGGTCAGGATATTTGCAAAGATGTATTTATGATGAGAGGTGACAGAATTAGGGTTGTTTATTCCATGAAAAATTATGTAACCCTAATTAGGTTTTTAATCCTGCCAGTGTGCATTAGAGGAGATGTATATATTAATTTTTTGGGAGTTTTAGAGCTCAGAGTTGACATTTTGTAAAGAAGAAAAATATCTTTTCTTATAAGGTTATCTGTGGCATTCTTCTTCCCCTCTGGTTTTCTACATCCTGTAATCTCCCATTGATGATTTAGATATTGCAGAGGCATTTTGTACAATCTTTTCTGTCCCTATGCTTCCTTGTCTAAATTATCTCTTATTGAATCAAAGTATATGATGTTTTGAGTGATATCTCAAGGTTCCTAATCCCTCTCTCTTTCTACAATTTTTTTGTATTATTGTGGGTGATTTGATTTGAATGCTCTTGTGGGTATACCTCAACCCCCTGACTATCTATCTCATTCCTATATCAAGTTGCATAGGTGAATGTTTGTCTATAGGTTGTATATTGTGTCTAAATTCTTAGGAATGCTATTGTTTGTGAAATTATTTCTTTCCCTGAATAGCCTCTTTCTATTGCAGAACCTTCTATGAAATATTTATGTAGGCCTATTTAGTGAGTTGTGATCTCCTAGACTTGAGTTGTTCATTATTTTCATCCTCTATACTAAGATCCAAACCCTTCATTTCGGTGTATCACCTAGTAGGTAGTTTTCTTTGAAGTTTTTTTTTTTCCCTTTTCAAGCATTCCTTCTATCCCTTTCCCTCAAAAGTTTTACTTTCCTATCTAGAAGAAAATTAAGGTGATTAACCAAGAGGAACTAGCCTAGAGCCTGGAGGTCTCATCTCAGTTAGCATAGGTCCCACACCTGGAGATGATTCTCATGTTATACTAAGTTATCAAGACTACAAGAGCTTGACAAAAAGGTGCAAACTTAGTGTGTAACAATTCTGGCATCCCTGGTGGGACCAAGAGGTCATAGTTTTCATAGTTCTTGCTGGTTCTGATATGCTTCCAGTAGGTTGCAGACCTTTAAGAGGTCATTGCTTTTCATATCTGGTGACTCTGAGTTCACATCCACTAGTTTCAAAGAGATTCAGTACCTAAGATGGATTACCATCCTTCTTTTCATGAGGGCATCCCTTCATTTCATGGAGGTCAGCTTTATCAAAATAGTGGTACGTCTCATTTCATGCAAGACTACCCATTTGTAACAATGGAGCAACATACACCTCATGCTTACCCCCCATCCACCCAACTTCCAGTATCATGGTAGCATCAATATACATGTCAGAAACCTCAAGAGGAGATTCTTTCCTTGAAAGGGCATGCTTATCATGCCTAGATCCAATAGCAACAAGTTTTGGCTCAACAGGATCGAGGTTATAGGAGGTATCTAGCAGAGCAATACAAGAGAAATGAGGCTAAGCACGCTGAAAGGTTGGAAGCACAAAAGAGACACTATAAAGAGGTGTTGGAAACATAGAAAAGGCATATGTAGACACAAGCAAAGGATTATTTTGATGCTAGATAAAAGTAGTGTGAAGAAATCATTGTAGGACAGCAAAAAAGTCAAGCAGCCCTTGCAAGTAATCTAGCAATGCTGAACAAAGTTTACAGGGAAAATTTGATTAAGGTTAGTACTGCTATAGCTAAAAAAGAGGAGGATTTTCAAAGAACATTAGCAGCTCAGAGGGATACCTATGAAGAATTGGAAGTTCATAAGAATAATTTTGAAAAGGTGGTTCAAGACCAAAGGAATTTGATGGAGGCCATGTTTGATAGAGGCAATAAATTTCAGATTGAGAAAGAAAAGGAGAAGAGAGGTTATGAGGAGTTTCATGAGAAAGAGCTGTAGGATCTCAAGGAAAATATAAGTTTCCTAGCTTCTACAACTGAAACATATAAAAGAAGCTATTAGATGCAGATTGAGAGATGTGAACAACTTGAGGGAGAAAAGGAGAGCATTGAATAGAAGATTGTTGATCTCAAGGAGGCTCTCTCTGAATAGGTTAGGACAAATGAGTTCTCAAAAAATCATGATAATTGTGTTGAAAATGGTATACTTCTCCTACAAGAAAATATAGAAGAAGAAGAAGAAGAAGAAGAAGATCAATTTTGGGACAAGATGGAATACTTTTTCTTGCATCTTGATGACAAGCCCACACTTCCAGAGAACATTTACAGTCTACAAGAGATATTCATTTTCGATCAGCATAAGGAGGAGATCAATCAGACTGAAATAATCCCTCAGGAGCCTAAGTTTATCAAGGAGAGTTCCAGGTCTAACATCTCGCATGGTTTCCCTATCAGGTATTTGGCCAAGATGGAGGTTTTCAAAGGAGTACAAATTATGCCAGCATCCCAATATGATATTCCACCAGAAGCTGAGGCTGAGAATGAAACAAATTAGCTTGTTGTCCCCATTGACCAAGTAAGTAAGGTCTTATTGCTGCTTATTGTTTCTCCTCAGAATGCTAGTGCCTACAATCAGCTTGACCAAGTGAGGAAAATCCATATCAGTCAAATCCTTGTCAAGAAGGTGATTCTGCATATCTCCTATATTTATCTTTTAATAGCTTTCCAGAGACATGTGGATTATTGTAATCTAAGAAGGATGGGAAGTTATTTTTCACAAATAGTAAATGGGTTTGTTTGACTAGTGTTAAGTACTGGCTAGTTTAGGTTAGGTTAGTTTCCCTATTTTCTATTTCTTGGTTAGTTTCCCTATTTTCCAATAAGTTCTCATACATAATTTTGTCCCTTTGGTTTCAGGTCTGTCTCTTTGTGAAGGTTTCTTGTGCTCAAATGTTGACTACATGCCCAATGGATTGCTCAAGGCCACTGGTTTCCATGTCTAGCAGGCTGACATCCTGCAGAGGTTGCCAAAATGTTACCCAAAATTCCCTATTCTATGCATTTTGGTCACAAGTTGGGCTAAAGCTTCATTTTACCCTATTGAACACCATCAAAAAAATTTTGAGCTTCTGCCTTGTCTTCTGGTCTATGCAAATGTTTTAAACACTCTAGCCTACAAGTACATTTGAAAATCTAGTCGTTGCTGCAAAACCCTAAAAAACACCTTTGGCCGATTCTATTCTTCATTACCTTTTCGGGCCATTTAAATCTCTAAAATGCATGTGCTAAAAATTTTGACCACCTTAATGTGTTAAGTCTATAGGTTGTCAGGTGGGGTCCCTTTTAATTTTTCCTACCAAAGCCTAAGTTTTTGGCAAATATTCCCTCCCGACCTTCCCTTTGAAACTTGTGACTGTCGCATGTTTGCAAGGAATATTCCATCCCCTTGCGATCATGTGACAAGATGAAACTTGCCTTGGTAGGCCCAGTTCTCAGTTGATATAAGATCCAATGGTTATCACATGATCTCATGGGATCTTCTAATCCCATGCGATCATGCGACAACCATTGATACAGTATCGGCATCGCAATGCTTCAACTTTGTGTGGGTCCACTACCACGGTGTCCTACATGGAAGTATTTCATTGGCCATGAGTTTGGTGACATGGAGAGGTGTTAGCAGGGCCCAGTGGCTGTCTTTCCTCAAAGATCTGACAGTTTTCACATGTTCACAAGGAATATTCCTTGCCCTTGCGATCATGTGATAACCGTTGATGCTACTTTATTGCTGTGGCTCTAATAGTGGGTCCTCTTTTCTGATGTGCTCACTCCTCATTGGTTGGGGTTTTGAACAGGTGGAACTTTTTTAGTGGGGTCAACTTCCTCAAAGGATTAAGTTTCAAGTAGGATCAATGATCATCATTATACCACCAAAGTGAGATGCACTCTATTTAAGCTGGTGGTATAACGACAACCATCCGATAAAGATAAAGAAGGTCGTGGGTCCACATTGTCAGATGGGCTGATGTGTAAAGATTTTGATTGGTCACGAGCTGGTGATGTGGAAATTTGTTAGTGGGGGTGAGTATCTTAGTGAGATGGTAGGGAAGAAAGATCTATGGTGGTTGTGTGATCACATGGAATCTTTTGAGCCCATGCGATCATGTGACCGCTGTCCGATGCAGGGTCCAGGTTCCTTTTACTTCTAAGGTGTCGGTCTTCTCTGACATGCTTGTTTTCTATTGGGCACTCCTGATGACATGGTCTTTGACCCTTCAAGGGGCCTGCGACTGTTGTGAAATTGATATGAGCTGCCCGATCTGCTGGGAAATAATAGGATCGACGATCACTTTTCAAACCAAACTTGGTAGCCATTTATTTTCAAATTTAAATATCTTTCTATGACGGTTTTGCCAGCATTTGATCCAATAGGATATGAATGATAGGGGTAGCTTAGAATAAATTCTTCAGGACATTTGCAGTTGGGAGGTTGATGATAAAGGTTTGGACACCCGTTGTGGGTCTATTATTGTTTCCTAGGTACCATAACATTGATTTCAAGGCCAAGTTGCTGAGAAGTAGATGGATCAAGGTGACCTGTCTGCAGGTGGATAGGGCTTGAAATGGACATGCAAGCATAGATTTTTTGATCATTCAAGATATTTGCAAAGATGTATTTATGATGAGAGGTGATAGAATTAGGGTTGTTTATTCCATGCAAAATTATGTAACCCTAATTAGGTTTTTGCTCCTATCGGTGTGCATTAGAGAAGATGTATATATTAATTTTTTGGGAGCTTTAGAGCTCAGAGTTGACATTTTGTAAAGAAGAAAAATATCTTTTCTTGGAAGGCTATCTGTGGCATTCTTCTTGCCCTCTAGTTTTCTACATCCTGTAATCTCCCATTGATGATTTAGATATTGCAGAGGTATTTTGTGACAATCTTTTCTGTCCCTATGCTTCCTTGTCTAAATTATCTCTTATTAAATCAAAGTATATGATGTTTTGAATGATATCTCAGTGTTCCTGATCCCTCTCTCTTTTTGCAATTTTTGTGTATTATTGTGGGTGATTTGATTTGAATGCTCTTGTGGGTATACCTCAACCTCCTCACTATCTGTCTCATTCAAATACCGAGTTGCAGAGGTGAATGTTTGTCTATAGGTTGTAGATTGTGTCTAAATTCTTAGGAATTCTATTATTTGTGAAATTATTTCTTTCCCTGAATAGCCTCTTTCTATTGTAGAACTTTCTATTAAATATTTATGTAGGCCTATTTAGTGAGTTGTGATCTCCTAGACCTGAGTTGTTCATTATTTTTATCCGCTATAATGAGATCCAAACCCTTCATTTCGGTGTATCACCTAGTAGGTAGTTTTCTTTGAAGTTTTTTTTTTTCCTTTTCAAGCATTCCTTCTATCCCTTTCCCACAAAATTTTTACTTTCCTATCTAGAAGCAAATTAAGGTGATTATCCAAGAGGAACTAGCCTAGAACCTGGAGGTCTCATCTTAGTTATCATAGGTCCCACACCTAGAGATGATTCCCATGTTATACTAAGTTATCAAGACTATGAGAACTTGAGACAAGGGTGCAAACTTAGTGTATAACACAAACATCAATACACGTGTGACCTACAATTAATTTTTCACTAAAACTCCTAATAAAAAAGAAAAGAAATTTTTTTATGTACCTAAGTCTTAGGAGTAGGAGGATCGTCAACATGCTGCACCATCATATCATCAATTGATTCTACATCACGCACACCACCTAAGGTCCCAAACCTCTATAGTAATGAGGAGTGTAGGGGTGACACTAGCTAGGAGGGGAGTGATGTAGAACCTGAACCATTTGGATGCAATAACATATGCATAAATGACATGCCATCAGTGTCAACATCCACCTGACCCAACCCATGCAACTACTCATCAAAAGCATCTAGGCCCTCAGTGGTGATGCGTATATCTCCAATCTATATACCTAGATCTATGACTATAGAGTGATCTGTGGGTGCACAATACTCTGAACTATGTTGTGCCTGACTAGTAGATGGTGTGTCCTATGTCGGTGGAACTACAAGACCCCATGTAAGTGCAATGAAATCCCTGATTTAATGTATGGGGATCCTATGTGTGTCGGCAATATGAGAATAGGCTTGCAAGAGATCCTATAAAAAGTAAAGGGCCATATCTAAAGTACTCTAATGACCTGACAGTGCTCGTATCTCTCTACTTATAGGAAGACCTACAGCTCTATATGTCTCCTCACTCACACCTGCAGTAGTACTAGATGAAGCCTTGAAAGATGATCTGGCTCTAATCGGTCAAGTCAAAATGTATCTGCCCACTGAATCTAAAGTGATGGATGTGGCTACAAAAGCAATATGTCCTATACTATCCCAAACTCCCCTCTGAGAAGGAATGATGACTTTATCTGCAGTAGCAGCCATCACCGGTGCCATTACCGGAGTCCTCTCCCCAACTAGCTATCTACGAGGCTACATAAATTGATTAGCCCTATGATACTGATCATGGTATGCAAGCCTACCAAGCCCCTAACCATAATATGATGGGATATCTAAATAGTTGACCCTCAATCCCAAATGAAACTCAACGTACAACTGCTATGCAAAATATAGTGGAATCTGGTCATTATTTGGATAATGATCATGTGCTACAAGATGTCAAGGGTAAATCATACATGCAATCTGAGGTATCACACACCATGTGACCTGATATACCCTCACCACTCTCATCCCCTCATAATGTGGTAAAACCTCTCATTTGATGGTTTCCTTGGGAACGAGGCTCTAACTTGTCACCAAGAAAACATCACCCGAGACCTCCTCCCTCAACTCTCAAAAAATTACCTCAACTACCTGCAGTGTGAAGGATGAGTGAGACCTCAATCTACCAATCATATTCTTAAAACTACTTAATATAGTAGCACATGTATCTCTATATATACCATCCCCTGTAGACCTACAGATAGAGTCTTTAAGTCGAGCTATCTCCATATCAGCCATATGAAAAATAGTATGCATATCAGGAGTCTAAGGTGCACCCTGAGCAACCATCTAGATACATCACATGTGAAAGCTAAGTGTTAATAATTAAGTACTTGATGACATGTTATAACTGCATGTAAAATGGAACAAATATCTAATTATATAGAATTATAGGTCTTATTAGGTAATATAAGTGGTCTTATTAGGTCTTAAGGGTTCTAAGATGTACTAATTAGGTCTTAAGGGGTCATAGATAACATAGGAGGTCTTATTAGGTCTTAAGGGGTCATGGGTAACATAAGAGGTCCTAAGGTATAGATAAGACATCAATGGGTCATAGGACACCCTAGTATGTATTAACGAAACCTAACATGTACATCTATGGGTCATAGGACTAACTTTTATATTTACTAAAAATGTGTGTACATAAGGGGTTGTGGGTAACATAAGTGGTCCTAGAGTGTCTTAAGAGTCGTGGGTAACATAAGTGGTCTTATTAGGTCTTAAGGGTCCTAAGATGTACTAATTAGGTCTTAAGGGGTTGTAGATAACATAAGATGTCTTATTAGGTCTTAAGGGGTCATAGATAACATAAGAGGTCATATTAGGTCTTAAATTAGGTTCTAATTGAGTCTAATTACCCAGTTAGGTCTAGTTAAGTCTAATAAGTCCTAAATTTTGGTTCTAATAGGTCCTAATTGGTCTAGTTACATGTCTAATTGGTCATAATAGGTCTAGATAGGTTTAGTTAGGTCTATTTAGACCTAATAGGTCCTAATACATCTAATTGGTCAGACTAATGTTGGTGAAAGACCTAATACCTATCTAATTGGTCCTAATAGGTCCTAGTTAGGTCTACTTGGTCCTAATAGTTCTATTTAGGTCTTTAAGTAGAGAAACAACTTAGACATACCTTATTTCCTAATATGACCTAATGTGACCTATTAGGACCTAATATGATCTAGAGTGTCTTAAGGGGTCGCGGGTAACGTAAGTGGTCCTTGATTGTCTTAAGGTGTCGTGGGTAACATAAGAGGTCCTAAGGTATAAATAAGAGTCATGGAGTGTCTTAAGGGGTCGTGGGTAACATAAAAGCTCCTAAGGGGTCCTAGGTTACATTAGTGGATCCTTGTATGTATAATGGGTCCTCAGGATTTGAATAGGTCATATATGTCTTAAAATATCATAAGGGATGTATAATTGTCTAATAATATTAATGGGTCATAGATGTGATAAGTGGTCTAAGTGGTCCTAGGACATCCTAAGATTCTTTAATGGGTCTTGGGGGTCCTAAGGTTTCATATTTGTTTTAAGATTTCATAAGGGATCCAGATAAGAGTCCTAGAATGTTAATGGGTTGTAGGTGCAATATAAGTGGTCCTAGACTATCTTAAGGGGTCTTGGGTAACAATGAGTCCTAGATGTGTCTTAAGATAATGTAAGGGATGGATAAGGGTTAGGTAGAGTGTCTTAAGGGGTCAGGGGTAATAGAAGAGGTCCTGAGGGGTCTTACATTTCATTAGTGGATCCTTGTATGATATTAATTTAATCTAAGATGTACATAAATGTGTCCTAAGACAACCTAAGATATTTTAATTGGTCTTGATGATCTAAATGGGTCATATATGTCTTAAAATGTCGTAAGGGATGTATAATGGTCCAACAATGTTAATGTCTAAGGGATCTTAGGCTACATTAATTGATACTAGTATGTCTTAAGGGTTCTTGTGGGCAACCATGGGTTCACATATGTATTAACAAAAGCTACGATAGATGAATGTGTCCTAGGACATTTTAAGATATAATAATGGGTTGTATGGGTCCTAAGGGGTCCTATGTGTCAAGTAAGATGTCCTAATATGTATTACAAGATCTTGAGATTCCTAAAGGATCCTAAGTCTCTTAATATTTCGTAAGAGAGGAATAAGGGTCCTAGAAACTTATTGTACTACAATTTTTCAAGGTTTTCTAACATACGACTAGATCATTTTCAAAAATTTAACTACAATTTTCTAAGATTTTTACAAACTAAAAATTATTTAAAACAAATAACTAACTTTAATATTTACTGAAAATGCATGTACATGTGTGAGAGAGAGAAATTCCTAATATTTAAAACTTTAAACTTAAAATTTTACATTTTCTAACATTTCTAACTTTAAACTTAAAATTTAACATTTTCTAACTTTAATCTTAATGTTTTCTAACATTTTCTAACATTTCTACTACAGTTTCTAATGTTTTCTAAATATTTTCTAACATGTACTAAATTACTACTATGATTTTCTAACATATTATAACATTTATACTATTATTTTTAATATTTCTATTATTTTCTAATATTTAATTATGATTTTCTAACATTCTACTATTAATTTCTAACATATTAGATAATATTTAACTACAAATCTCTAACATTTGTACAAATAAAAAATTATTTAAAATAAATAATTAGCTAAAATAAATACAAAACATATTATTTACAATAAAAAAAGAGAAAAATGTGTGTACTTGATACTACTAGGAAACCAAAGACGTCGACGAAGCTCAGGAGGTACTGGCATGCTGAGGTACTTTGCTCCAAGCTTGGGGTTCACAAATAGTGTGAGTAAAAATGATAATAAAAAACATAAAATGTTGGAAATTTATAAAAATTCTGGTCCAAGGGGCTTCGTACGAAGCCCCAAGAGGCTTCGTGTGAAGCCCCACTTCACACGAAGCCCCTTGTTTGGGTACTTCATGTAGAGTCAGTCCACCACTTCGCATGAAGTGTATACCATGTACGAAGGTGTCAAAAAAAACTTTTTCCCCAACGTCACAATTTTGTTCATCCCTAAAAGTGGGACACAGCTTCATGGGATCACCCATGACTTCTCCCACAATCCTAGGTGTAGACCAATTCAAAATAGCCTCTACTTTAGAAAGGTCCATTTTCAAGTTACCCTTAGAGATCACAAATCCTAGATAAACCAATTCTTGTTTCATGAATTCACATTTCTCAATGCTCATCATTAATTTTTTCTCATACAGTCTTCTGAAAAAAATCTACAAGTGTCTTAAATGATGTTCCTTTCTCTTACTAAATATCACAATGTCATCCAGGTAGACTACTAAAATCTTGCCTATAAAATATTGCAACACCTCATTCATAAGCTTCATAAAGGTGCTAAGGGCATTGGAAAGGACAAAATGCATTATAAGATACTCCTAAAACCCCTCATTAGTTTTGAATTCATTTTTATATTAATTTCCCTCTCTTATCCTTATTTGTTGGTACCCACTTTCCATATCTAGTTTAGAAAAGTAGGTTGGTCCTCCCAAATAGTCCATTAGGTCCTCCATTCTAGGAATATGAAACCTATATCTAATATTTATCCTCTTTATGGTCCTATAATCTGTATATAGCCTCCATTTTACATCTTTCTTTGGGGTTAAGACAATAGGGACTACCCAAGGGCTAAGGCTCTTCCCCACTAGCCCTTTGTCAAGCAACTCTTAGACCTTCTTAGTTATTTCTTCATTATGCTATGGGGTCATCTTGTAGGTGGATTTTTCTAGGAGGAAAGATCTTGGTATCAATTATATTTGGTATCTAAAGTCTCTGATAGGTGGTAAGGAGTTTGGCATATCTCCTATAACTACACCATTATACTTCTCCAATAGCTCCTTCACTTCTCTAGGAACGATAACTTATTCACCCTTTTTCTTTGTATCCTTATGTGTAAAAATAAAAACAAATCCCTTTCCACTTTCCTCATTTAGTGTATCGATGAATTCTTTTCCCCCACCACCATCATCACACTAGACCCCATCTGGTCGGGACTCTCTCCCTCAACCCATGATTGTATCTTATAGGTTATCCCATCCTCTTGAAACGCATAAGAGTTCTTCTCTCCATCAAGAGGAGTGTTATAATCAAACTACAAAGGCCTACCAAGAAGGATATGGAAAGAATACATAGGAATAATTTCACACAAAATTTTGTCTTTATATTCTTCTATATAGAACTCTACCCATTTTTTTTCATTAATTAACACATGCTACCACTTTTTAAACCAATGCACCTTATATGGGAAAGTGTGGGGTATCCTCTATAGTTTCAATTTTTTGTTTATGTTTCCAAAGACACAATATTATTAGTTTAACTATCTAATCAATTATAACTTTACATATATTTTCCATTGGATCTTGTAATTTACATTGAATAAAGCTATCCTTTGTGATACTTCTTCCTTGACAAGTTCCTTGAGTAATGTCCTTCTAATCATGAGGTTCTCTCATGCCTCTAAAGCCAAGTGTACCTCATGTGAGGTCACGCTCCTTGCATCATCTTGGACCAAATTGTTTCTTATGTCACCACCTTAAGAAGTTGAAGCCTTCTCTAGACAACTATAAGTTGGGTGCTCTACTTGATTATAGTTTTAGCATCTCATCCCTGAGACATTGGGTCCTCTCCGTGATCCACTAGACCTTCATCTTCCATTAGGCCTCCTTCCTCTGAAGCCCCATCTTCTACTTCAGTCCCCAACTTTCTCTCCTTGGATAAACTCTCAATGAGACCTCTAACCTAGAATTATTCCTCCAAAGCTACTCCTACCCCTAAAACTTCTCCCTCCTTTCCCTCTATTGCTTTTCTCATTCATCCTCTTCAATTTCTCTTAAGACCTTAGGGCCAATTAAGAAAAATTATTTACTATCTCTAGTGGAAAGATGCTAATATAATCTTGGATATTCATCCTTAGGCCATTTATATGTACCTACCGACCTTTTTTGATTCCTCTTCCCATCTCCTTGATTTGAGACTCCATCTATGAAACTCCCTTGTTTATGCACTAACATAATGATCTCTTTATTTGAGATATTGAAACTTCATATACATCCATACTTCAAAATAAATGGGCATGAATTGTGTCTTGATTCTAGCCTTCATCCTTTTCTAGGAAGTTATCATTTTTCATCCTTCCTTGGCCCTCTCTCCTTGCAAATAGTTTCACCATGTGAGGGAAGATCATTTTAACCTTGCATTTTCCAATTTGAATCTATTTTACTCAAATACCTCTTTATATTTGAAGTATTTATTTATGGCTTCAATCTAATCAATCACCACTTTTGCATCTATACTTCCACTATACATAGCTAATCCATTTGTGGCATCCATACTTACTATCTTCAAGGCATCCACAAATGCATTCTTATCTATAAGTAATTCTAGTACTTTTCTAGGAGCTTCCTTTTCTCATTTCTCCCCTTCTTCCGTATCACACTCATGTTGTTTTTCATTTCTCTTTGATCTCCTCAATTCTTTGAGTTTTACTCCAAGCAGTTCTTCAACCAACTTATTCACGTCATCTTGGGACATATTATTGGGTGGCATTATGGTAGCCTCTATCTCTACTTATTCCTCTAACATACACTAAGTGTAGATGTTCCAAAAGATTTAATTACCACTTTGATACCAATATGATGAGGAGGGAATAGATTGGGAGAAAATTTCAAAGTTTGTACACCAAGTTTCAAAAGCCTTCCAAACTCCACCATGTTCTCTACCTTAGTCCTCCAACCCAAGTAATTGCTTCAATGCTTTGGTAGGGGCCCTACTATAGACTAAGAGGATCCTATATATTCCCTTGGATAAAATTACCAACACAAGTCACTTAGACTTATACTCCCTTGAATACTTTAGTGGGATATACAAGTGTTTAGGGGTTTGAATGGCCCACTAGACCTATATAATGCCAACCAAGGAACCCTGGAGATATTAACCTAAAACATTTTACTAAGTTTAAAGAACTTTTTTTTTTCTTAAGATTTTACAAACAATAATGAATAATAAAGAAAAAGTAAAACATAAAGTCCATAAGTACACAGAAATGTATTCTTAATTTTAGATTACACATCTCAAGGGTTCCTTGA